>JAMKFB010000702.1:221033-766972 GCA_036247105.1 Cirrhinus mrigala | reverse complement strand
AAAAAAAAAAAAAAAAAAAAAAAAAAACAGTCATAGTCACAGTCATGTTAATATCAGAAGAATCTGTAAGGTCTCTAGAATCACCCTGCTAAAAAAACAGCTTAAACCAGCTTAGAGTGGTTGGCTGGTTTTAGCTGGTTTAAGCTGGAAGTAGCTGGTTTTAGCTGGTCTCCCAGCTTGGCCAGGCTGGTTTTAGCTGGTTTAAGCTGGAAGTAGCTGGTTTTAGCTGGTCTCCCAGCCTGGCCATGCTGGTTTTAGCTGGTTAAGCTGGAAGTAGCTGGTTTTAGCTGGTCTCCCAGCCTGGCCAGGCTGGTTTTAGCTGGTCAAGCTGGAAGTAGCTGGTTTTAGCTGGTCTCCCAGCCTGGTCAGGCTGGTTTTTTGCTGGTCAAGCTGGAAGTAGCTGGTTTTAGCTGGTCTCCCAGCCTGGCCAGGCCGGTTTTAGCTGGTCAAGCTGGAAGTAGCTGGAAGTAGCTGGTTTTAGCTGGTCTCCCTGCCTGGCCAGGCTGGTTTTAGCTGGTTAAGCTGGAAATAGCTGGAAGTAGCTGGTTTTAGCTGGAAGTAGCTGGTTTTAGCTGGTCTCCCAGCCTGGCCAGGCTGGTTTAAGCTGGTTAAGCTGGTTAAGCTGGTTTTAGCTGGTCTCCCAGCCTGGCCAGGCTGGTTTTAGCTGGTCAAGCTGGAAGTAGCTGGTTTTAGCTGGTCTCCCAGCCTGGTCAGGCTGGTTTTTTGCTGGTCAAGCTGGAAGTAGCTGGTTTTAGCTGGTCTCCCAGCCTGGCCAGGCCGGTTTTAGCTGGTCAAGCTGGAAGTAGCTGGAAGTAGCTGGTTTTAGCTGGTCTCCCTGCCTGGCCAGGCTGGTTTTAGCTGGTCTCCCAGCTTGGCCAGGCTGGTTTTAGCTGGTTTAAGCTGGAAGTAGCTGGTTTTAGCTGGTCTCCCAGCCTGGCCAGGCTGGTTTAAGCTGGTTAAGCTGGCTTTAGCTGGTTTTAGCTGGTCTCCCAGCCTGGCCAGGCTGGTTTTAGCTGGTCAAGCTGGAAGTAGCTGGTTTTAGCTGGTCTCCCAGCCTGGTCAGGCTGGTTTTTTGCTGGTCAAGCTGGAAGTAGCTGGTTTTAGCTGGTCTCCCAGCCTGGCCAGGCCGGTTTTAGCTGGTCAAGCTGGAAGTAGCTGGAAGTAGCTGGTTTTAGCTGGTCTCCCTGCCTGGCCAGGCTGGTTTTAGCTGGTTAAGCTGGAAATAGCTGGAAGTAGCTGGTTTTAGCTGGAAGTAGCTGGTTTTAGCTGGTCTCCCAGCCTGGCCAGGCTGGTTTAAGCTGGAAGTAGCTGGCTTTAGCTGGTCTCCCAGCCTGACCAAGCTGGTGTCCATTTGACCTAATTACAAATTAATCAGATTGTTTCACTTACTGACAAGGTTCAATTCAAGGTAAGTTTAGTATCATAATTAGGCAGGCTAGATGATACATCTTAAATAATTCTAGTTGTTTATGATAATATATCTGAGAAGAGTCTCAAATAAATTGTAGTATAAAGTATAGCATAAAATCAAGATAGCACTCAAAAAAATCAGCATAGAACTCAAATCAGATTAAATTATTGTCTGAAGAAATACATTCACCATAGTTGTATGACCAAATATAGCCAGCTGTTTTTATTCACAACGAGTGTTTCGGTATTAGATAGACTTTTACACAAAATATAAATGAAACAAAGACAGTCTTTATATAATAAGTAACAATCACCTGCAATTAAAAAACACTAGAAGAAAAAAAAACAATATCTTTAACCAGAAATGCTTATGGCATAATCTGATCATGTGGTTTGACGCAAAGTACAGCGTACTGCTGTAAATTTTAAATCTACAGAGGCGGGATTTTCTTCAACGGTCGACATTCAGAAGCGGCAAGTACGATTCACAACTGCAGTAAGTGTAATTTTTCATGCTTGGTAACTGCAGTAGTGTATTAAGGTGTCTACATTCGCGGTAACCGCAGATTAATGAATCCTCCGTCCGTGGGGCGCGAGGGACACCTGTGCGGGGTTTAAGGAGCGCGGTCGCAGAAGGATTTCACACATTCCCCGGCCTCATAGCAGCTATAGGTGGAAAATCTCTGGGTTCCTACGGTAAGAATTACACGCTTCATTGACAACAGTTGTGATTCACGAGAACGTTGTGTTGTTCAGCCACTTTTTCATTATTATTTTATGATGTAAATCAAATTTGCACAAGCAGTCATCTGTTAACAGGGGCGCCGAAATGAAACGCGTGACGTTACTTAAGTCTGCAACTCGCTGTCATTCCGCCAGCAAGGGTAAAATCTTTGCGTGGCAGGGGCAGCTGCCACAAAAACCTGCCACTTGACCCGTCACCGCCAAAGGCAGCTGCCACTCGACCTGCCACCACTATATGCGCCTGCCACTCGACCTGCCACCGGCAGATATGCATCAGTCGGAGTGTATACAGTGGAGATGTTGAGGCAGGCGCGACGCTTCGGTGCTGCGCGCCACTGTGGATTTAAAGGGAGGAATAAAACATAAGGTAGCACATATGTAAATAAATGTAAACTTGCACTGTTTGTTTGTTTATATGCATCAATCGGAGTGTATACAGTCAGAGATGTTGAGGCAGGCGCGATGCTTCGGTGCTGCGTGTGCCTTATGGATTTAAAAACCTAAAGTAACGTACCAAATAGGTAAGTATAGAATTGCACGGTCTGTTTACTTAAGTGCATCAACCGAAGTGTAAACAGTAAGAGGCAGCTGCCACAAAACCTGCCATAACGTACCTTGTTTTATTCCTTGCTGCCTTAACTTATGCTTTATTCCTTCCTTTAAATCAATAATGGCACGCGCAGCACCGAAGCGTCGCGCCTGCCTCAACAACTCTCACTGTTTACACTCCGATTGACGCATATAAAGAAACAGAAAGTGCAATTCTATTCTTATTTGCATATTTTCTGCTTTAACTTATGCTTTATTCCTCCCTTTAAATCCGTAATGGCGCGCACAGCACCGAAGCGTCGTGCCTGCCACAACTTAGCGTCGCGCCTGCCTCAACAGCTCTCACTGTTTACACTCCGATTGATGCATATAAAGAAACAGAAAGTGCAATTCTATTCTTATTTGCATATTTGCTGCTTTAACTTATGCTTTATTCCTCCCTTTAAATCCGTAATGGCGTGCACAGCACCGAAGCGTCATGCCTGCCACAACTTAGCGTCGTGCCTGCCTCAACAGCTCTCACTGTTTACACTCTGACTGATGCATATAAACGAACAGAAAGTGCAATTCTACTCTTATTTACATATTTGCTGCCTTACTTTATGCTTTATTCCTCCGTTTAAATCCCTAATGACGCGCGCAGCACCGAAGCGTCGCGCCTGCCTCAACATCTCTCACTGTTTACACTCCGATTGATGCATATAAACAAACATACAGTGCAATTCTACATTTATTTATGTATTTGCCACCTTAAATTATGATTTATTTCTCCCTTTAAATCCATAACGGCATGTGCAGCACCGAAGAGTCATGCCTGCCTCAGCATCTCTGACTGTTTACACTCTGATTGATGCATATAAACAAACACACAGTGCAATTCTACATTTATTTACATATTTATTACCTTACTTTTTTATTCTTTTTTTATTTTTCTCTATTCTTCTGTTGAAATCCATGCACGTAGGCAGCACTGTACACTGTTCACACTCCGGTTGATGCAGGTAAGCGAACAGACCTTGCAATT
Organism: Cirrhinus mrigala; assembly: GCA_036247105.1. NCBI lineage: Eukaryota > Metazoa > Chordata > Actinopteri > Cypriniformes > Cyprinidae > Cirrhinus > Cirrhinus mrigala. Next base: position 763,245 of record JAMKFB010000702.1, on the reverse strand, counting down.
CTACACTTATTTGCCACATTATCTCATGTTTAATCCATAATAGAACACACAGTGCCTACGCGTCGCGCCACGTGTTTGCTATAGCGGTGACGGGTCGCGAGGCAAGCCCATTCAGTGGTGGCAGGTCGAGTGGCAGGCCCAAATATCGCTGACGGGTCCAGTGGCAGGCGCACATAGCAGTGGCAAGTCTTTGTGGCAGCTGCCCCTGCCACGCAAAGATTTTACTCTCTCTCCATTCCGCTCACAGAGGATGTGTTGTAAACTGTCACGTAAACTCTGTTTAACGTAAACGGTGCTGTTAAAGCGGTTAACGTAAGCAGCAAGATGTGCGAGAACCTTTGATAATTTGCTAATAAGCTTATTGTTTGAGTGTATGCTTTTTGCTAACTTTGGTTTAAAGAATGAGTTAATCCAGCCCATCTTCCTGTCTGGCCTTTTCGCAGCATGTATTCACTCCGGAGTAACTTTACCAGGAAGAGACAGACGGCCATTTGGAGTTCATTCAAAGGTAATGGTTGCATTCTAAGAATCTGAATACCTGAATTTTACATGTAGATATGTTAAAAGATGTTTCTCAACTCCAGAAGAGAGACGATTTTTAAGAGAGAATGATTCAGATATCTCAAAAGCTAAAACTAATGTGAATTACATATTGTCTGTTTCCTGACTGATTTGTAGATATTCAAGGGGAACAAAGTAGTCCAAAGGAAAAGTGCCATCTAAAACAACAGGGCAAATAGTACAGAAGAAACCGGTTGAAGTGAACCAAAGTTGCCACTCTTCTTTGCAAAGTGAAGGATTTTCAGGGGAATTTCTGAAATGTAAGACATACACACTTACCAAGATCTCCTTTTCCTTTTATTATATTCTTTTATTATCTACATTGCCGTTCAATAGTTTGGGAGTAGTAGTATTTTTTATGTTTTTTATTAAATAAGTCTCTTCTGTTAATCAAAGCTGCATTTAATTGATCAAAAATACAGAAAATTAATTAAAAAAAAATAAATAAAATAAAAATGTAATGTTAAATATTTTTGCAATTTAAAATATATTTTTCTTTGTCTATTTTAATATACTTTAAAACGTAACTTATTTCTGAATTTTCAGCATCATTACTCTAGTCTTTTCATTATAAATCATTAGAAATCATTGTAATATTCTGATTTATTATAAATTTTAGAATAGAAACAGTTGTGCTGCTTAATACATATATATATATATATATATATATATATATATATATATATATATTGGAAACTATGATACTTTTTTCAGGATTCTTTCATGGATAAAAGTAAGTAGTTTTACTTGTTGAAAATTTACACATTAATAATCTAAATTATTTCTTTTTTAAGTCCGTTTCAGTGACTGGTGGAAACAAAAGGAGCCTGAAAGAAGAGAGAGAGAGAAGAGGGAGAAACAAGTGGGGCATTACATATCCCAATTGTTCATCTTCACCATTAATTGTTAATATAGTTTTAGAATTGTAATCATTCCAATTATTGTGTAAATATTTGTTATTAAAGGGGCTGTAAGATCAAATAAAAATTGTTCTAATGGTTCCTTGTGGTCCTGCAGATTATTAAAAGTAAACATATTACTTATTTGTCGCATTATTTGTCAGGAAAATTGGGGCAGACACTATGTAATCAATCAATCATCAAACAAACATTTTGACCAGCTAAGACCAGCCTGACCAGCTTAAACCAGCTAAGACCAGCCTGGCTGACCAGCTAAAACCAGCTAAGACCAGCCTGACCAGCTTAAACCAGCTAAGACCAGCCTGACCAGCTAAAACCAGCTTGACCAGCTAAGACCAGCCTTGCTGACCAGCTAAAACCAGCCTGACCAGCTTAAACCAGCTAAGACCAGCCTGACCAGCTAAGACCAGCCTGACCAGGTAAGACCAGCCTGGCTGACCAGCTAAAACCAGCTAAGACCAGCAAGGCTGACCAGCTAAAACCAGCTTGACCAGCTAAATAAAGTGGCCAAAACCCCTCTAAAACCAGCTTGATACACCAGCTATGACCAGCCTGGGAGACCAGCTTAAACCAGCTTGACCAGCTTAAGCTGGTTTAAGCTGTTTTTTTCAGCAGGGCATCCAAACAAAACAAATTTTACAAGAGATCTATAGTTTTTTGTATACTTAGTCAAAAGTCCAAGCAGCAACTATAGTTGCCGGTGGCCTGACTTGTAAGTACATATAACAAATATTATGGGGAATTGGGGTATACTGTTGCTAGCATCATGCTAATCATGCTAACTTCATGCTAACAACATTGCTAGCATTATGCAAATCACATTAACAGCTGGTTTAAAACATGTTAACATCATGCTAGCAACATGCTAATCATGTTAATTTTGTTTTAACATTTTAATTGTGTTAACATGTTGTTAGCATGATGCTAACATGATTAGGGTTACTATTAGTGCCTAGTGCTGAGTTTTGTTACGGCAAGCTCCACTCACATTTTCTTCATAAAATGTACAGCTCCTCATTTAGCGATATATTTTTTTCACGTCTGCCTTTAGCATGTCGCACACAGAAATATGTCAACAACTAGACTTTATCTAATTCTTATTGAGGAGAAAATTTTTACCGGTATATCGCAAACGATAAGAAATCGCCCATCCCCAGTGTGTGTAATATTAACATTTGTTGTTTTTCGGATCAGCTGCTATAGAAGACAAACTGAACCCTGGTGAAAAAAACAGCATATGCTGGTAGGTATGTTTTGATGCTGGAATGCTGGTTAGGTAGGTTTTGATGCTGGTTTAAGCTGGTCCTTAGCTGGTTTATGCTGGTCCTTTGCTGGTTCATGCTGGTCCTTGACCAGCAACATGACCAGCAAAAACCAGCAAAGGACCAGCTTAAACCAGCTAAGGACCAGCATAAACCAGGGAAATCTGAGTGCAGAGACGAGCAAAGGAATAGTAAGTATATTTTAATGTCGCATCACCTCTGTTATAGAGATTTTTTTAATCAGGCCTAATGGAGGGTGATTTACTCAATCTTGGAAGAAAAACGTTAGCATGTGTGTCTATTCCGGGTGGCTAATTGTGCTCCCTTTCAGTCATTAATGTAAAAATCTGTTATTTATTTATTTTCTGTAAAGCAGCAAGGCACTTGTGCAAAATATTGTATGCCAGGAATACTAGGACAACTTCTAATTTTTATTTTTTTTTTTTTAAATCTTTGCAACAGAGGTGAAGAGAGTGCATGTTAGCATTACCACAACAGACACATTTCTGTGAAATACCCTAGGTTACAATAAACCACAATTATCAACATACCCTGTGATACTCACAGGTTGCTTTACTGTAATAATTTATCAAATAATATCAGTGAGTTTGTACTTGAACTCACTGTAAGTGCTGTTGTTGGGCTTCTTCTAATCTTATGTTTAATGTTACTCAGTGCTGTACAGTGATGAAAGACAAGAGGATAAGCATGGACACTCATTTGTCAAGCTTGATGAGGATATTGTCAAAAGGTAAACTGAGATGTCAACAAAATTCTATTGAATAACAATGCAAATTAGAATACATATATTCAATCATGGATGCAAAACTGTTATTGGCTATTTTTATATCAATTCTTTTTTCCTTTCACAGATCCTGTGATAAAGCAGTTGGCAAATACTCCAGTGTCTGAATTGCAAGCCCTTAGGTACAGAAAATGCAAGTCGTACTTAAAGAAGTGACCTCGTCCCACCGGCTCCCCCTTGGTCAGTCATCATTCTACTTCTGCCATAGACTTGCAGGCTTTCTGCTGCGCTCCAACCCTCCACCTCTTTGGCTGCAGTGGGTTCCTTTTTCCCCATCGGGTACACCGCGGTTCTCTGTCTCACCGGCATTGCCCAGTCCTTGGATATTCTGGCTCCACCAACGATGCTTGTCGCTTTGGCTGTGCCCAGGTCTCCAAAACCTGTGATGATGCTCCGCTCCATCGGCCCTCCATCTGCACTTCGGATCCACCAGCTCTGTCTCCATCGGTCGGCCCCCAGATGTTGGCAGCCACACCGTCTACATCTTGGCTCCTCGATTTCACCTTGTGTTTTATCAGCATTGGGATGCTCTTGGTCTGTGCCATGTGCCAAACACCAACTAGGCTGCCAGGGCATCATTGTCATCCTCCCATCACCATGCCTTTGCCACATCCTGCCATCATCCCCGCATTTTTTATACATTTAATAGTATTCTTTTCACCATTGTGTGGTGTGTGAAGGGATTGTTGTATGTCACAAATTAAAGGGTTTTTGAAGAAAGTGATGCTGTTTTGTTTGTTTGTACATTACATACCATACATGTGCTGCATTGTTGTATCTGTGGTAATAGGGTAATATCCTTTCAATTTATTGGTGTTTACATTTACATGAATTACATTTACTGTTATTTTAATCAAATGTATTATGTCTAACTTTTAAATAGTTTATTTATTAATGATCGAAAGCAACAGCTTTATGAAGTGAGGTGTACTTGAAGTGTATTTAATGAGGAAGAAAGTGCTACTAATTACAGTAATAGTGTATTTGACTACTATTTAACAACACCATTAACATAATTAAGTTTGTCTTATAAAGGTAATATTACCTTAGTTACAATACGTTTGAAATGAATTATTCAATCAATAAAAATATGTGGACAATACATTATAAATACACTTTGTATATATTTATTATATATTATTTGTATATTTTATATAATTAAGAAGTGTATTTTAATGTATAATTTAAAAGTTTATAAAATGTTTCAGTTGTATTAAAAGTGGTACCAAAATACATTTTTAAAATATTGCTGAGATAGTATGTTAAAAGCACATTTTAGTTAATCTTCATGGTGTCTCAAAATAGCACAGTTGAGTACACTTAGATGATCTTAAGTTTATCCTAAGTACTAAAGAACAACTTTTAGTATATTAAGTACAAAATTAGTGTGCGAAAAAAGAGCACTTTAAGTGTATTATAATAATACCCCAAATCATTTTATTTTAATATTAAATACTGACTTTTTATTTTTTAAGTGCAACATGATTATTGTAATATTCAGGTTTTTTTTTACTTGGTATAAAATTATTTATAAATGGTATTATTATTATTATTATTATTATTAAGTACATTATTTTATACTGTTTTTTTTAATAATCATAATCACCCATTTGTTATAATTTAAAAAAATGTAAACTCATATTTTGGTTGCTATTATTATTTATTTATTTAGAAATAAAATAATTTAAATTAATAACAAGTGTTGATGCAAACATTATTTCAGCTGACATTTGTATTATATCTAAAGTAATACTTGTTTAAATCAATTCAATATACAAATACAAAAAATAATAAATAAATAGTATTTTTGTAAATATACTGTGATTAAAACAAATTAACTTTCTTTTATATTTTAAAACTTGAAAATATTGTGAAATATATTCTGACAGCTTTTTTTATTTAAAGAGATCTCATAATTTAAAACAGCTTTACTGTAGTTACAATCATTAATTTTTACTAAATGCTGTGATTCATATCATATTTCATGATGTCAGAATCTCATTTCAGTCTTGTGAGGAATCGATTATATTTATGATACAAACATCAATCAAAATCTGATCTCAAGTTGATTCGTCAACGTTTTATTATTTCTGCACAAAAACAGTAGAGAGAAATGAATTACATGATCTTAATAAATCATGATTGTGAGCTTTTTTAACACTAATAAAAAATGACTGGTGAGACACGACAATAAAAGCACAAATATAGACACACACACTAAGCTTACTGTTTATATTAAGATTTATGACACATTTGTTTTGACTGGTATTTGAGTGACAGAAGTTGAGCTGCAGTATTAATGTCATAAAGAGACTCGATAACATCTCACTCTTACTGATTTATCATGCAGCTCATAGCATTATGGGTAGAATCTCTCATCAGTCTATTCTGATTCATCAACAGTTTCACTGATGATCCATAATAAACAGTAAACCCAGGATAGAGCATCTGAGTAAATGTGGTCTGGACTGTGTGGGTGAGACTCATTGTGTCAGAGATGCTGTAGAAGGACAGAGTTCCTGCACTCACATCCACATACACTCCTACTCTACTGATATAATCATCATCATCATCATCATCATCATCATACACTCCTATTCTACGACTGATGGGCTTCACAGGAACATGAGTCTGTATGTTATTGTGTCTGAATGAGTAAATGTAGCGAGAGCAGATCAAACTCCACGACTCATCATTATATCCAAACAAGCACTCATCACCCCGTCCCTTTCTGCTGATGCCCTTATATGACACTGATATAAACACATATCCACTCCACTCAATCTCCCAGTAACAGCGTCCACACACACTCTCTCTACACAACACCTGAAACACATCATTAAATCTGTCTGGATGATCAGGATACGACTGTTTCTTGTCCACACGTGTCACCTTTCTGTTCTCCTGAGACAGAATGAGTTCAGTGTGTGCTGTGTTTGGATGCAGTGTGAGAAAACAGGCATCTGAACACAAGAACAGACACATTTAAAACACAACAACAATCACTACAGCTGTGTGTGTTTGTGTGTGTGTGTGCGTTAGTATGCATGTGCATCACAGAGAATAGACAAGATGTGCATTTGAGGTTAAAAAGTATATATAAAAAAACACTAATTGCTTTGCTAGATAAGACGCTTCTACCTCGGCTGGGATCATTTAGAGCAGGGGTGTCAAACTCAGTTCCTGGAGGGCTGTAGCCCTGCAGAGTCTTGTTCCAACCTTGCTCCAACACATATACTATGCAGTTTTCAATTAAGCCTGAAGGACTTGTTTAGTTGGATCATGTGTATTTAATTAGGGTTGCATCTAAACTCTGCAAGGCTGCAGCCCTCCAGGGCCGGAGTTTGACACCCCTGATTTAGAGCCCTTTGAAGCTGCATTTTAATTGCATTTTGGAAGTTCAAATTTGGGGGCACCATAGAAGTTTATTATATGGAGAGAAATCCTGAAACATTTTCCTCAAAAAATGTAATTGGAAGTGGACTTCTCATTTTAGATGAAGTTACATACGTTCCATACATACCATGCCAGCATCATGTCATTTGATGGTCTATAATTAGAGAACTGCATGACTACTTAGTGAATAAACTGAACGCCATTCATTCATTAAAAAATATAACTTTATCTTTAAATAACAGTCCATTAAACTCATCATGATGTTCGTTTTATACTAGTTTCTCATTCAAAGTACATTGAGCTCAATGTGAAGTGCTCCAGTGGGTACCGCAAATACAGCGAGAGGCTGCTTTTGTTCCTGAGAGACAGGCCTCCCGTTGTGGTTGACCACATCATGGACCGACATGTCCTACCGCCGGGAAGATGTCACAGTGCATGGGGATGGAGTTTTCAGCGTAAAGAGCCAGACTAAAGATTATCACAAAATATGTTTTGGTTTCCACACAACAATGCCCTCCTGCACATGTGAAGACTGGCAGAGGAAGCTGCTGCCTTGCAAGCACTTCTGTGCTATTTTCAACATGGTACAGGTGTGGGGCTGGGAACAATTAGGAGGGATATACAGGGAAAACCCCCTGTTTACTTTGGATTTTGTATGTTAAAGCAGTCTCACCTTTCTCAGAGTTGGCAGCCCTCCTTCCCAAGACAGCAACACCCCTCCCAGAGATGGCACCAGCAGCAGCATTCCTCACACAGACACCAGCAATCCTCCAAAAGGCAACAGCAAGACACAGAAAAGGTAAGAGTGTGGGAGCTTACTGCATGAAATTACGGATCTTACTTACCATCTGCAGGATGAGCCATTTCTGGACTCCTTGATTGTTCAACTGAATGACCTTTTGGAGGATGTGAGGCGTCATACCCCTCATGATGACACTTCCTCTTTCTTACACACCTCCATCCAAAAAATTTAGATACCTCAAACCCCTCAGCATGATCCCCAGAAAACACATCTTCTGGAAGGTTTGGCCTTCGTGCTGAAGCAATGAAAGCAAGCTTCAAGATTTAAATGCAGATATCATATAGTTCTCTTCATTATCCAATCATTTGGAGATTAATTCAAATCCAACCTTGTTTTAAATGTATTGAAATAAAATTAGTGAATGTTGTTGTTATTACTGTTGGCACTGTGTTTGTGTATATTTTGTGTATATTTTTTATATCATCAATATCACATTATTAGTAAGAAAAAAAATAGTTCGCTACCTGTCGTCTTTGCTGTTCGTTTATTTTTTTCCTGTACATCTGACCGTTGCTTCTGGCCACATCCGACGAGTTTTTGCAGTCCGGTGACATAACAAAGAAAGTTGATCCTGATTGATCCTCTTGAATCCTCATTTGAAGAGCTGATTGGCTCACAGATACAACCTTATAGAACCAAGTTAGAGTTCGACTTTCTAGAATAGAACCTTTTTGTTTTCTAAATAAAAAGTCCTAAAATGTACACTGTAAACTTAAAAAAAAAAAAAAAAACATCACATAATGTAAATAATTAGTCGCAGAATAAGAATATGTGAATCAATTTTGACAAAAATGTCAGATAGAACCTTATAATTCCAAGGCGACGAAAAATGCTGCCAGTATTTTACTGTGAATTTACAGGACACATTTTATTACACAGTAAACTCTCTATACAGCAAAAAAAAAAAAAAAAAAAAATTACAAAATATACAAAATGCATACAGTATCAACTGTATAAAAATATATGGTACTTTATAGGTACAAAAATACTTTATAGGTTCCTGCAAATTGATAGTGAAAAGTTTTACAGTAATTATTAACCCAAAATATATTGTAATTTCACACTAAAATTTTTTTACAGTGCAGTTAGTAATCTACTTTTTTGTTTATTTGTTTGTTTTTAAGACTGGTTGTCCCTGTGGTGGTTCTCCTGGGACTCTCATGCCCGGGGGGGCCTCCGGATGTTTGGGGCCCGGGTCTCCCCCATGTCTGCTTCATACCTTGCGGGGCGGGGCTGTGGTTCCCCACACACACTATTAAACATTTACATGGAAGAACCTTATGAACACAAACGCGCTCACACACACAGGTGTGTACACAGGTGTACACACAAGCATTCACATTGGTGTAAAAACAGGTGCTCACAGACACACACTGTCTTGATCTGCTGTTGCTTTAAAACATATTTTGTAATATTAGTTATGTGTGCTGCACAATAACATTTAACATTTAGTATTTACTGTGATTCATATAGATGTTGGTTGTTGCTGCAGTTACTCTGCTGTTGTGTCTTCTGTTGTTTTCTCTTTTTGTCAGCAGGTATGGAAGCAGATTATCTTTTTTTTATCTTTCTCTCTCTCTCTATCCTCCTTCTCCTTTTTTTTTTTTCTTTTCTTTTTTCTTCTTCTCTCTCTCTCTCTCTCTCTCTCCCCCTCTTCTGTTGACTTTCTCCCCAATTTTTATTTTTTATTTTTTTCCTGTTTTCTCTGTCCCCCGGTCTTGTCTGTCATAGCATGGTTAAATAAAAAGGTATATAAAATTAAATTAATTAATTACATTTAAAAAAAAAAAAAAAAAAAAAGGCTGTGAATGATGATAACATAGCTACACATACACACTGTCATGTGTTATCTGTGTTACTGACAGGCCGGGAAAAAACAAAAAAAAAAAAGACTGGAAAAAATAGGCTAAATGAAAATTAATAAAAATCCTTCACATATGAAACTGCTGGATCAGTATCTGCATTTGTCCAGGTGACAGTCTTGTTCAGGATGTGTTGTTTTGATTTACATATTTGGACTTGTGAAGTTTCCCCTGTCAAATGCTGTAAAATACAGAGAAAAATAAAATACACTAAGATCTGCTTTAACAGAAGATAATAAATGACAGCATTGACTCAATAACTTACTATAGTTCCTTCAGTTTACAGTGTGGATCCTCCAGTAGAGCAGAGAGCAGCTTCAATCCTGAGTCTCCTGGTAAATTACCGCTCAGATTCAGTTCTCTCAGGTGTGAGGAGTTTGATCTCAGAGCTGAAATCAGAACAGCACAGCCTTCCTCTCCAATACCGCAATAACGCAGCCTGCAGAGAGTGAAGAACATGAATGATCTCTGAGATTGCGTTTAAGCTTTAGGATGAGAGTGTGTTTGTGTGTGTGTTTCTATGAGCAATACTTTTTCTATACATGACAGAGCACGATATAGGTTTTAGCTTGCCAGCAGCTAAAGCATTAATTTAAATGCACTTTACCCACATGATTCCTGATTGTGATGCTGAACAAGTTTTAGCACTATACAGGTGATAGATAAAATGAGAGTAACATTATAGTTTAACTATGACATATCTTTTACTTGCGTTTCTGCAAAGTTGGGATTGAGTTTAAATTTTATTGTAGCTGCATGTTTAATCTGACTCCAATTTTCAGGTCATCATCACATTTAGATTGAGTTTCTAATTAATAACTAATCACAAATATCAGATAATATTAATTGAGATATATCATTATTCTGTTCATCCTATCCACCTTATTTTTCCCATAAAAATTAAAAATTTTATTTTTCTTGTTTCTGCAAATTGGTGTGTCTTACCATATTATTTTAATGTGTTATCCTAATTATGAACACACTGGTTTGTAGTGCAATCAGTTTTACCGTTGCACATTGCACATTGTAATTATTTGCACTATTTCCCTATAGCAGCTAATGCACTGGAAGTCTCCCCCATATGCTTACTTCTGCATTGAAGAATAAGGTGAATACTTTCAATTATTCATTCATCAGGGACCTGTTGTCGCATTTGAGTCTAATGACGACCAGAGGTCGTGGATCTCACAATCACAGACTCGCCAGTCTGAACTTAGTCAGAGGTGCAAGGTTAACTTATACCGTCAGCTGCCTGCTGCTTGCTCAGAACAAAAAGTTTAGTATGTTAGGTCACTTTAGTACAACTTGCTAAGTCAGTGACAGATAAAAAATAAAAAGGTCTCTGATGGCGTTCCTACTGTTCCTACAGTTTGCATTCTTTAGTCCTGTGCTCCTTTGTTCAGTTTTCCCGCTCTGTTATCAGTTGTCATGGTGATTCATTTGATCTCACAAGTGTGTGTTATTATTTCCCTCATTTTCTGGTATTTAAGTTCCTCTTTTTTCAGTTCAGTTTGTCAGTTCTCAGTAATACATCAGTTGTATGTTTGTGTTGGTCATTATTGGATTTACCTTCTGAGTGTGTCATTAAAGACTTTTTTTTGCTAAATCTTCTTTTTCCTTGTCTGCTCGGACATCATGCTAATTATATAATTAAACAATAATAATCCAATTCAGAGATAATAAATACTAGGCAAGTAATGTATTATCAATATCATGTTATGGCAAGAGCAAATACTGTCTCTATATTATTGTAGTCATATGACAATATGAAACGATAGGTCTTCTGGTAAAAAAAAGTGTAGTTTTAAAAATATAATGCTTTGATACATTATCTTTCGCTGCACTTTTTTTTTTTTTTTTTTTTTTTAAAACCTTTACTTAACCAGAAAGTAAAACTCTTGAGATTTACAATCTCATTTACATGAGGGTCCTGGCCAAGATAAATGAGCACATTTAGTTACACATAAAACAAATACATTATACAGAATTATAAACAAATCACTCAGAACATTTACAATTAAATTACTCTAAAACTAGATCCTTTAAAATACCTTTAAAATCATTTAGTAATACCAACTCTTTTAAGCATAACTTGCAACAATCTTGTACCTAATTCCAATCAAATGGAGCAGCATAACTAAATGCCCGCTGACTCGCATTAGTACAGACTTTATAGATGCTTAAAAGATAATAGTATTGTGAGCAAAGCCCATAATTCTTTACACCTTTTCGAATGATATTCTGTTGTAAATACAAAAGAAGTAAACCTAAAATAATTTGAGATATAAATAAGTTACATAATAAAGATATAAATACTAGGGAAAGATAATAAATACTAGGGAAGTAACGTATTATCAATATCATGTTATGGCAAGAGCAAATACTGTCTCTATATTATTGTAGTAAAATGACGATATGAAAGGTCTTCTGGATAAAAAGTGTAGTTACTAATGCTTAAGTCTACGGGTTGACAACGGCGACCAACCAACCTGAGAGTACAATAAACAATGATAAATAAGGGCTCTTGAATTTGTGATAAACCTTAATGCTCCACGATAAACCAAATCCAACGCCTGTAAACGATGCTTAGATGCCTGCATATAAATGATATAACAGTAACCCAACACTGACAAAAATGTAGCTGCTACCAATCTCCAATCTTGCTTCAGAAAAATGAAAAGATTTGACTCTTAAAAAAAAATAAGTCCCAGTTTTAACTCAAATTAACTCAACTAGGTACTGAATATGAGGCCCAAAAGAAAGAGAATATTCAGTTAAAAACCCCAGGTATTTACACGTAGATATTTATACTTTAACCTCCAAATCTTGAAGAGTAGTAATTGAGCATGAGTTTAAGAGTGCAGGCTTTCTTTTTGTGAACATCATACGTTTAGATTTCTCCACATTTAAAAAAAGTTTTAAACCGTTCAGTGTATGCTGAACTACATCAAAATCAGATTGAAGATGACTCAGAACCTTATCCAATGTTTATGCAGAGTAAATCACCAAATCATCAGTGTATAAATGAAAACTATAATGTACGAGATTATTACCAATATTATTAACATATAAAATAAATAATGGTCAAAGGATCCCTGTGGTACACAATATTTATTTATAGAAGTGAGCATCTATATATACACTGAGATCTATCTGATAAGTAATTAACAAATCATCCAACAGCATTTACTGATAAACCTACACTAATAGCCTCAGTTTCAGAATTTCATGATCTACGGATCAAAAGCTTTGGTTAAATCGATAAAAAGAGCAGCACTATGGTTTTTAAGAGGGATGCACGACACTGGATTTTTGCCGATATGCCGATATTTTTTTTATCTCATTTTGACTGATACCGATACATATATATATCCTTTTTTTTGGAAAGTTAGTTTTTAACAAGAACTTATTTGTTAGGATTAAATAAACAACAATAAGTGTTTAATGTTCAACCCCTTCTTTTTCATCAGTAGGCTAGAATTATTTATGATTTGAATTTTGTGAAAGAAGTTCACTTTTGCTGTATTATAAGCCGAGCTTCGGATGCTTTTACTTTCGCTTTCACTTTTCACTTTCTTGTTGTCACGTTATAAAGAAAATTGTCTGTTTTTTTACATCTATACAACTTTCACTTTATTCACTTTAAGTCTAAAGCAAAAGATTGAATAATTGTTATGCTTAATTAAAAAGCACAACAACAGTAAAACAGTAGGCTACAATGACAAACATAATATTTATTAAAAAAAATGAAAGAACATTTGAACCAGACATGGCATACACCACATTGTGGGGCCTCAGAGAAGAGAACAACTCAGAGTCTTCTGTGAGCCATTTGGGGTGACCATAAAAACAGATTGGGAGCTTACGTGATGCCAGCGCGTATTGACCAGTTCCTGTCCTACGCTGACTTCTCACCACAGGGGTGAACCAGTGATAGATCAATATCAATTCAGGAGGACAGAGAACTCTTGTTCTCTGTTGGGACCACTTGAAGCCACAAATACTTTATCATCACCTTTTGACCAGCTGCAGTCAAACGCATGCAAGAAACACAGTAAAAGACTAATTTACAATACTTCCCCTTTTCTGAGACTAGCCGCGGAACAGGTGGTCAGTGTAACTGGTGACCAGCTATGCATAAATTGGTAATCGAATAAACACAAAAAGACAGATTTACATTGACACGTCCAGCCTGCAGGCTCATAGGATCCATTCAGAGTGACTCTCATGACCCTTTGTACCTCCGGTGTCCCCCTCCTCTCACGCACACTCTCCCTTCTGCCCCGTTGAAGAACCCACACGAATGCGCATCACAAATTACATTTACATTACGAGTTTGGAAGGACAATTATTTGAGTATTGCTCTAAGAGCAACAATATTCATTAGTAGTATGTTTTTATACTTCCTATGTGCTTGGTGTTTATTGTAACCTACGAAGCTAATCAATGTGTGTATAAATGCCCGCCCATGTTCTACATCGCGAACAACTTGACCGCCCACAAACAGTGAAATTTCCATGTGGTTTACGTCACATGGAAATTTACACGTACATTATACAGAAGACGCTGTATCATACGCTGTGAGTAAAACTGTTTTATATTCACTTCCAAAAGATGAATCTACAAAGATTGTATTTTCTGGCGATCGTTCAAAATATGTAGTTGTGTATGTTAGGTTGTGTAACAACCTTGCACATGTCTTGCTAACCGGCTAAATCACGCTTTTGTAGTTCTGTTGTTCAGCTGTGGACCCACTGTAGTCTGACAATTTGTGATTGATGCAGCTTGTCTGTCTCATTAGTTGAAGTAATGATAAAGGATGGTGTACGAAGCGGCTTTCACACCGAATGTGGAAAGCGTTGTGCACTGAAACCCATTCGTTTCAATGTCTTCCGCCCTGCGAGGATGGGTTGTTTCTGCCTCGAACAAAGCGGACGCGCAGCGGAGCGCGCACGCCGCGGACAAAGTTCAAATAAGCTGTTCAAATAAACTTTTGCCGCTGCGCTCTGAAGGGCTGCACTGAACCCAGCGGCCAGCGCAGCGCTTTCCGCATTTGGTGTGAAAGCCGCCTTAATGCATTATAGAATGTTGAAGTTTACAACATAGAGGTGTGCCCGATTCGCTTACATAAGCAAATTGCGAGTACTTTCCAAGGTAGACCGTGTTAACTTGGCGATCAGCCACTTCAGTCGTTTCATCATCAGACTCTGGCTCGAATTGGTATGGCAAAATCGATGCCATCTTTTTATGTATTGACAAGTATCCAAGGCTGTCAGTCAGTTATGGCAATGGGCGTTTCGTTCTCCGACACGCTGTACGCGGTAGACCAATCATAAAGGACTGTGCCATCTGACCAATCACAGCAGTGAGGGCTCACGGAAAGGAGGGGTTTAGAGAGACTGATTCTTCGAACTGCTTCGCACGAGTCGTTTAGGAATCATTTAGAAATGGGGTAAAATTAAATCTATTTTTGGAGAAAACTTAAGTGTTTTTTGACCTTGCATACATGTAAACCTGTTTTGGGAGTCTATTAAAACAATATTATCAACCTTTAAAATGGCATAATAGGGGCACTTTAAATGAGAGCTCAGTTTATTTCCAAGATGTTGACGTGAATGAAAATGTTGATATTATGTATGATGCTTGCACTATAACACTTATTGAAGAGATTAACAAACTCTTGCAGAAAAGTTGCCTCCACGTGACAGAAAGAGATTATACTAAGGTATGCACAAATGGGCAGCTGTATAGGGTGGAGCTCCACCTTACAACCCAAATGATTGGAACACAACTTTATGGGACGGACTTCGTCAGCCTGGTTAAAATCTTTCACCTTTCGCCAGTGATTGGGTTGTTTTGACTCAGCGGTTGGGTTACTACCCAGAAGGTTGGGTTAAACATTTAAACATTTAACCCAACTGCTGAGTCAAAACAACCCAGTCGCTGAGTGTGTCCATATTTTACCCATTGCTAGGTTGTTTTTAACCCAGCAGTTTTTATAGTGTAGCCACGTATGGCTTTAAATGTATGGGCTCCAACGGCATGAATCCAAAAGCATGGTCGCTACTAACATTTGCCTGCCAACCAATTATTTCTCTTATAAAGAATGTTTTGTACCTCACTTGTGTCATAATATTCATGTAAAAATGTTCTATATGAGCAACAGTGTGTTTTGCCGTTGCGCCGCCGGTGAAAGAGGTTTAATGACCATTAGTTTTGGGATAATTTTATTTTAAATGCCGATCATGTCAATTGCAAACATTGCTATTGTGTTTCAAAATACAACATTGAGCACCATGAATCCATTTAAATAGGCGCATTCAGCGTCTAGTGACTGGATATGAAACAGCCAACAGTAAATTATCCCAAACGGAACAACGGCACGCTTTCTCTAATCACCATTCAGTACACGTGAGTTAACATATTCCTCATATGGGCAAGACTTATTGGCATAATTTTTCATGTCGGGCCGATTCCGATATCAGTCTGATAATATCATGCATCCCTAGTTTTTATTATCCAATGAAAAAATTAAATCATTTAATACTTTTAAAATTGCTGTAGATGTACTATGTTTTTTTTTTCCTAAAACTGGATTGAAAATCTGATAAGACATTTTTCGTAGATAGAAACTATTTTAATTGATCATTCACAAGCGATTCAAAAACCTTTGCTAAAATAGACAATTTCGAAATAAACCTATAATTATTCAATATAGTTGGATCAATCCCTTTAAATAATGGCCGAACATAAGCAGTTTTCCAGATAGAAGGAATTTCATTTGTAGATAAAGAAAGATTGAAAAGATAAGTTAGTGGTGGCGCAATAAAATCAGCTGCCAACTAGTGTTGCACGATATGCCGGTACCTAAAAAATATTGCAATACCCTGCTTTTAAAAATGGTACGATTCCGCATTTTACTAGTCGTATTTCTGCGTGTCTGTGTTAGTGAATGGTGCAGACGGCGGTTTAACTTGAGAGTCAGAAATATATTACTTAAAGTAAATATAGTACTACTACTAATAATAAAAAACATATTAATAAAACAATGTTTAAGGAATATTTATCAGAAGAAAAAAAAAACAGAAAATCGTAAATACACAACACAGTATTTCTGAAAAAAAGGAAATGAATAGCCAATAATAAATAAATTCTTTATCAAGTCTAATTATCCTTTATAAATTCCTTAGACATGTTTTTGATTATTAAAATGTAATGAAACGATTAAAACAGAATCCAGAAAATTAATGGAAAACAAAACTGAATTTAAGAAAAGTTGTAACGCGGAGTGAGAGACGTGAGGCGAGCGGATCCATATGCAAGCTTTTATTGAAACTACTAGACAAAGACATGGTCGTACAGGCAGGGTCGAGACGGGAGCAGACAGGAATATCACAGGCAGTAGGAGAGAACAATCCAATAAACGAGAGCAAGAGTCCAAAAGGCAGGCGGCTAGACAGTCCAGACGAGATAACCAGGCGGGAGAACAAAACCAGGAACCAGGAACGAGGAAACTAGGAAACGCTAACAATAACAACAATACAATAATTCAACCAACCGTGAAGTGCACTGAGGAGGACCGGGGTTTTTATAGAACGCCTGATTGGTCACGGGGGCTGACGCAATCAGAGCGGTGGAGGATGGGAGATGCAGTCCGAGATGCAAAGTGACAGACAGAGTGTGTAGGTGAGGCGAGAGTGACATCTGGTGGTGAGTGGACAACGGGACACCGACCAGATTCGTGACATAGCCCCCCCCCAAGGAGCGGCTTCCAGACGCTCCAACAGAATAACAGTCCAGGGGAGCGGTGGGGCAGGAGCGAGACAGGGCGAGGGCTGGAGGACCAGGTCCATGAGGGAAGCCCAGAGATTGAGGCAGGACCGACAGAGCAGGTACCCTCCAGGGTGGGGCCGGAGGCGGAGCAAGAGCCCTCCAGGGCGGAGGTGGAGCAGGAGCCTTCCAGGGAGGGGCCGGAGGCGGAGCAGCAGGCGCAGGAGCCCTCCAGGGCGGAGCCGGAGGCAGAGCAGGAGGCGCAGGAACCCTCCAGGGCAGAGCAGGAGGCATAGCAGGAGGCGCAGGAGCCCTCCAGGGCGGAGCCGGAGGAGCCCTCCAGGGCGGAGCAGGAGCCCTCCAGGGCGGAGCGGAAGGCACAGGAGTCCTCCTGGGCGGAGCAGGAGGCGCAGGAGCCCTCCAGGGCGGAGCGGAAGGCGCAGGAGCCCTCCAGGGCGGAGCGGAAGGCGCAGGAGCCCTCCAGGGCGGAGGCGGAGCAGGAGCCCTCCAGGGCGGAGGCGGAGCAGGAGCCCTCCAGGGCGGAGCTGGAGGCGCAGGAGCCCTCCAGGGCGGAGGCGGAGCAGGAGGCGCAGGAGCCCTCCAGGGCGGAGGTGGAGCGGAAGGCGCAGGAGCCCTCCTGGGCGGAACAGGAGGCGCAGCAGCCCTCCGGGGCGGAACAGGAGGCTGCGTCATAGACTGGGACCTGGGGAGAACAGTGACAGAGGGTGCAGACAGGAAAAAGGGAGAAGCAGAGAGTTTAGCGGATAACGCCCCCTCCGTAAGAGGTTCTACGGCAGGCGCCGACACCTCTGGAGGCATTGGCGCAGCTTCTCCGATGGGGAAGGCCTCTGGAGCAGACTTGAGACCCGACGGGACCTCTGAAGCAGGCTTGTGATCAGAGGGGAGCTCTGGGTCAGGCTGGAGACCAGACGAAAGTTCTGCAGCAGGCTTGAGATCAGAGGGGAGTTCTGGGGCAGGCTGGAGACCAGACGAGACCTCTGCAGCAGGCTTGAGATCAGAGAGGGACTCTGGAGCAGGCTTGAGATCAGACGGGACATAACTTGACTCTGGAGCAGTGGCTGAAGCTTGACTTGGCTCTGGAACAACAGCAGCAGCTTGGCTTGGCTCATGGGGAGCCGCTGTAACGGGACTTGACTCCTGAACAACATGGCTTGGCTCAGGAACAACATGGCTTGACTCAGGAACAACAGCTGTAACGTGACTTGACTCAGGAACAACATGGCTTGACTCAGGAACAACAGCTGTAACGTGGCTTGACTCGTGAAGAACAGCTGCGACTTGGCTTGACTCGTGGGGAACAGCTGTGACTTGGCTTGACTCGTGGGGAACAGCTGTGACTTGGCTTGACTCGTGGGGAACAGCTGTGACTTGGCTTGACTCGTGGGGAACAGCTGTGACTTGGCCTGACTCTGTGTCTTGACTTGACTCTGGGGTAGCCGCCGCGGCATGAAGGAGCGCCATTTTAGCTGCCCATACCGTCACTAGAGGTGTGTCCAGCACATGGGCCATCATGACCACAGGTGGCGTCCGGGTGCTGACCACAGGTTCTGGAATGGCGGCCATCTTGTGCAGTGGCCCTGGTGTGGCAGCCATCTTGTGCAGTGGCCCTGGCTCAGGAAAAATGGCTGTTCCTTGACTTGAGATAGGAGTGATAGCTCTAACTTGACTTGACACAGGAACAAGGACCGTAGCTTGACTTGACTTGTAAACTTGACTTGACTCAGGAAACACAGCTGCAACTTGACTGGACTCAGAAACTTGACTTGACTCAGGAAACACGGTTGCAACTTGACTTGACTCAGGAAATGTAACTGTACCTTTGAATGGCTCCTGTATGGCAGCTGTGACGTGATGGAGCTCTGTTCTCGCCACCATCTTGTGAGCGCGCGCCGGCGCCGCCGCCATCTGGTGAACGGGCACCGCAGTCGCCGCCATTTTGTGCACGGACTCTGTTGTCGCCGCCAGAGTATGAATGCGCTCCGGCGCGGCCGCCATTTTGTGAACAGGCACCGCTGTCGCCGCCATTACTCGAGCGCGCTCAGTCACAGCCGCCATCTCCCGCGCGATCCAGGCGGTCAGCGGTTCCGTGGCGTCGCGCTCCCCATCCGCGACACCCACGGTAAACGGAGAGCCCACACACAATAGTGCAAAGTCCATAAAGGGGGCCAAAGATGAACGCGGACCCTCGCGTCTCATCTTCGCCTTTAAAGGCTCATTAATGCCGTCACAAAAAATCTCTATAATAGTACAGTCCGGGAGGGTGGAATGATTGGCAATGGCCAGAAACTCACGGATGTATTGTTCGAGTGTACTGGGTCCCTGTTTGATCCTGAATAAAATCCTGTCTGTGTCCATATCGGTTGAATGTCCGGGGGTGAAGCTGCTGGATCCTGTTGTGACGGTTGGTTCTGTAACGCGGAGTGAGAGACGTGAGGCGAGCGGATCCATATGCAAGCTTTTATTGAAACTACTAGACAAAGACATGGTCGTACAGGCAGGGTCGAGACGGGAGCAGACAGGAATATCACAGGCAGTAGGAGAGAACAATCCAATAAACGAGAGCAAGAGTCCAAAAGGCAGGCGGCTAGACAGTCCAGACGAGATAACCAGGCGGGAGAACAAAACCAGGAACCAGGAACGAGGAAACTAGGAAACGCTAACAATAACAACAATACAATAATTCAACCAACCGTGAAGTGCACTGAGGAGGACCGGGGTTTTTATAGAACGCCTGATTGGTCACGGGGGCTGACGCAATCAGAGCGGTGGAGGATGGGAGATGCAGTCCGAGATGCAAAGTGACAGACAGAGTGTGTAGGTGAGGCAAGAGTGACATCTGGTGGTGAGTGGACAACGGGACACCGACCAGATTCGTGACAAAAGTAATATTATTGAAAAAAATAATATACGTATTTCATAGGGCCTTCAACCCATGTAATGTTTGTTAAACATTTAATAAATTGCTGTTAAATTCTGCAAGATTCATGGTTTCAATTAATTAGACATGCTTTTTGATAAATTTTTATGTAACCATTAAAATAGAGTCTAAAAAAATGTAAATGGAATTTAGGATAAAATAAAAGAGATTTCATAGAGCCGTCTTTATTTTATGTGTGTCTTTGTTTATTGTAGTTTTCCTTTAGTTTGTTACTTGCATCTGGTTCTTATTAGTAATAACAAATATAACAACAAAAAATGACTATGTCATGATATAAATTGTTGTTTTGAAATAAAATGACTATATCATGAAATAAGATTTGGCTTTATCCTTTAAGCTAACTTACCAACATAGCAAAGATCTCTACATACTTGTAGGCTCAATAGTTGTTCTCCTGGGTAGTGGCACTGACAAATGATTATTATTTTATTTATTTTA
The DNA here is from genome assembly GCA_036247105.1 of Cirrhinus mrigala. Taxonomy (NCBI): domain Eukaryota; kingdom Metazoa; phylum Chordata; class Actinopteri; order Cypriniformes; family Cyprinidae; genus Cirrhinus; species Cirrhinus mrigala. Next base: position 742,470 of record JAMKFB010000702.1, on the reverse strand, counting down.
TTTATTTTTTAAAGGGGGGATTAAATGCTTTGTTTTAATAGATAAAATAACTATTATTTCCATTTGTTTTCCTGTTTATTTACCTCTAAAACTGTTACTGCGCTAAACTCAAATACTTGGTCTACCTTAAAATGATTTACACTAGACAAAACAGTTAAGAAGTTATCACAGGTCAAATTATTTGACTCATGAAGAGTTCTAGAGGCCACAAAAGATTTTGTTTAAACAGTCTATTATTTTAGCTTTATAATACATGACAGAAAATCTAAATTTGATTTATTTCCAGTGAGATTTTTAATATTTTTCCAAAACGTTTTTGAATTATTTAGATTATTGTGGCAGTTTCTAAAAGAAAGCAACCTTAGCCTTTCTAATCACAGCTGTAGACACAGTATGCGATTGTCTGAAAATCAACCAATCTTCCTTTAGATTAGTACTTCTAGCTGTAAATCAAGCTGTAAATCATATTATGTTCTCAAAGTAAATTTGACAATTCAGGGGTAAACCATACATTATGTCTGCCTTTAACTCTAAACTTTCTGGAGCATACTTATTAGATGGGTAAAACTTTCATAAAAAATAACTCACTTTCAACGTCTGGAATAAGATTTTTTTTTTAATCAAAATTATATAAATCATGCAAAAAGTTTGTTCCATACCATAAAGTGTTTCATACCACATATAATAATACTAATACATGGTTTGGATTTGGGAATTTTTATATTACAGCATTTCACTAGATTTCAAGTGAGACACAAATGGTTTTTTTTTTTTTTTTTGTAAGCCTGTTTTCACTGAAGCTTAAGTTCAGTAGCAGCATGAATGCAGATTTCTATGTCCTTAACACCTGTTTCACATTGTAAGTGTCAGTGTAGTGTAAGCAGCGTGAGTTTTGTCACGGGCCATATCAGTTAATGACAGCATTCACATCGGAAGCATGATGTATCCGACCCTCTGATTCATTAACATGGCCAGCAACAAAACGTGCTTCTCACGCTCCACTGACACTCATGATGTGAAACAGTTGTAATAGACAGCTGAATCGTTGTCATTTAGGAATAAGATTGCGTGGGTGTTTCAATCAAGACTGCGATCTTTAACAATTAATTGCGCAGCTCTAATGTTAATGCGGCAAAATGTTTTGTGAGGATCATCACGTTCCCACATCGGACACATCGGATCTCGTCACATCCTTAATATATGTATATATATATATATATATATAAATATAGTTGTTCAATGGTCTATAAGTGCATATACAAATATACATTTGTTTTGGGCAGATTCAGTATAATCATTGTTTTTGATCATTTACATTTTGATTCTTAATGGATTGTCACCCACAAATAATAACTGTCATAATTTACTCCTCTTTCATTCCTAACCTGTATGACCTTCTTTATTCTGTAAAAAAATAAAATAAAATATTGTTTGCCAATATTTTCACACAACACTCACGCTAGTTCCTCTAGTTTACAGTGTGGATCCTCCAGTAGAGCAGCTTCACTCCTGAGTCTCCTGGTTTATTAAGACTCAGATCTAGTTCTCTCAGGTGTGAGGGGTTTGATCTCAGAACTGAAATCAGAGCAGCACAGCCTTCCTCTCCAATACTGCACTTAATCAGCCTGCAGAGAGTGAAGAACATGAATGATCTCAGAGATTGTGTTTAAATTTTATGGTGAGAGTGTGTTTGTTTATATGAGCAAATATTTTTCTATACACCAGGATCAGTGGTATAGACATTTCAACTTGCCAACACAAGCACAAGCTAAGAAACTAATTTAAATGCATTCTACCCACATGATTCCCAATACTGAACTAGTTTATCATTTTCATTCTTCAAACCTTTTGTAGTGCTATATAGGCAATAATGTGATGAAATCTAGGAAAACCCAACACATGGTAAATTTTCCCTTTCTTATGTTTTGATACCATATGAAAACTGGGTTCAAGCCCTTTTTTATTTTGTCCATAGCTTGAATGTAACAAAACTTATGACTATCTTAAGTTGGCTGATAGCAATGATTTTCAGGAATGTAATTTTGAGAAAAACGAGTTTAAAGTGAGACGACTTTCACTTTCACTTCACAGGCTTAACAAGAGCTGTCTGTCAGCTGCGCTATACTGCATCTTTACACAAACAGACTAATGTTACCCTGAAGAGGACAGTTTTCTGTTGTTTATCATGGGCATAGTCTCTGAACCCCTTGTATGTTTAGATAGCATGAATAGTGTATCTTGTAGTTTACATTTAGAAAAGCGAGTGCAGCGCAACTGTTCACACACTGTGAATATAACAGACTGTCATCGGACTCCTCTTTAGTAACTTCATCATCCGATTCTTCATCTCTGGATGTGAAATAGACCATTATAATATCGTTTAGGGCACTGACATAAAGATTGAGACAAGTAAGATCATTTAGTGATCGTTAAGTGAGCAGCGTTGTACTCTAGCGCTCGGCCATCTCACAATATAAATAAATAAATAAGAGAATGTGCATTAATACACATTTATTAAACATGTTACGTGGTTTATTTTGATAGGTTAACTGTTTTGTGGCGCTAAGAGAAAGCACCTCCGCAGCGCGTTCTTAACATAAGAGTCATTTCTGCTTGCTGCAATAAATCGCTTTTTTCTGCTCTAAACAATTGATTTTTGCCAAGATATTTTCAAAGATGATAGACAAGATATTATAGAATAATGTAATGAATTCCTAATTTTGACAACAACAAAAAAAGACATTGACCTATTTTTTGTATTTTCTATTTTCTGAAAATGTCCCAGTGCAACATCCAACTGGTTTCCCCAAATCACATCACATATTAAGAGTAACATATTACTCTTGTGGTTTTTTTAAGATTGTGGGTGTCAGACCCCTGTGGACTGTTTAGTGTGTTCCTAGTGTTTGCCCTTATTTGGTCTTTCCGTTTCTTGTTATTTCGTCACTGTGTCATTGTTCACACCTGTCCTCCTCTGATTGGTTTATTCTGTGTGTATAAGTTTGGTTGTGTCAGTATTGGTTTGTCGGTGATTATATTGTCATTCTGTTTTTGTTCGTGTACGTTGTGTTTGTTTTGGATTTCCCTGCTGTTCCTGTCCGTTCCTGCCTTTATGTGGATTATTTAATAAATGTTTATGCATTGGACTTTCTCGTCCCACTCCTCATTCTTCGTACACCATGACTCGTGACAGTGGGGTGGTTGAGAGGGCAGGGAAATTTGTAAAATATACATCCATCTTTTTTTTCTATCTCTCTCAAAGAATTAGGTAAAATAGCAATTATGAATGCTGTCCCCTCTTCTATAAATACTCTCCAAACAGATTAAAATATTCAAGTCTTGGTGCCACTGAGTACTTGCAAATCTGTTACTCATTAATTGGAGAAATATTTGTCAAATTGATAATTTATATTTTGTGACTTGTGTGTGGTAGTTTACAGTGGGGCTAAAGATGGATCTATGTAAAAGGCACATTTGAAATTATTATGTGCTTATGTAGCAAATGAGAATCATTAAAATTACAGGTTTCGAAACAAATGTCTTGTTAATATTTTTAATTTTTATTCAATGTAAATAAATCAACAGATTTTCAGTAACTGAAGAATATAAAAAGGTGGTATTTGGGGTTAAAAAAAGAGATAATCACCATAATTATTTTATGTAAAATATAAAATTATATTTCAAAATATGACACCACTGACAAGACATAAAACATCTTTTAATTGAGATACTGTAAAGCCATATTAAGTTATTATGGGATCTTCAAGCAGTGTAAGAATCCTTCACAATATTTTTCTTTATAATAAAACATACCTGTATTTTTATTTTAATAAATCCATTTTGCAATGTACTCAGTTAATAGAAGTAAATTATCAGAATCAGAATCAAAACATAAATTATTTTTGTATTATATGGTACAAGCATTGCTGAAGGTTGTTTTTTACATTTTTATTATATATTTTTTTTAGAATTAACTTAGATATTATGTAAAACATATTACTTCAGTTGAAATATTTGTATCAATATTGTGGACATTTTGCCCCATACTGGTGAGGCCTTTGTTGCCACCTCATATATTTCTATATTTTCCCTTGGAAGTTGCATTCAATATTCATTTGCCTGAAAACTTGGAGGCGACGTGTGTTTTTAGCCCGATTGTACTCTAATACTGGTGTGCAGTAATGACAGAAGCATTTCTAGATTCTAGCAGTCACTATAGCTGTTATATATATTATTAAAAAAAAAAAAAAAAAAAACACTACAGTGCTGGTTTTGAAAAAAGGCTCCATCAAAATATCACAATTATTAAGATCACAGTTAATTAATTAATTAATTATCATTTATTTTTTAAAAAAGGTTTGGATTGTCAGTGAGAGGACAACAATCAAAACCACTGCTATAGAAAACATATCTGAGTAATTTTGCTTTTTACTTGAAACCTTATAGTTACTGAGATGTGATGAAACTCAAGCTTGCTGAGTTTCCACTGTCAAATACTGTATAATAAAGAGAAAGATAAAAAACACTAAGATCTATTTTAACCCTTAAAGACCTAGAACATTTTTGGGGCACCTGACGCACCTGTACTTTTCTTTGTTTTCTTCAGACCTATTCTGGCAGTCAGCATCAAGTGCCATATATCATTATAATCAGGAGAACTTGAAGTTTATGACTATGGGTGCTTATTTAAAGTCCCAATTTACCTTTTATTTTCTCTAAAAATGAGTGAATTTCCAGAATTTTAGGAAAAACGCTAGCAACAATTGGGTGTTTTTTACTGTGTACTCAAATAAAAACTCCTGAAGTTTGGATTTTTTTCTTTAGAAAATTGTATTTAGATGTTTTACACTTCCAAATAAAATTTTGTCTACATATAACATTCCCTAAAAAAGTTATAGCCATTTATTACAGTATTACTATGGGCGCTTTTAAGTGAAAAACAGGCCTGTTTAGTTTATTGACAATATAGATGTGTCCAAAAAACATTTTAGGAGTAAAGTCACAGTAGAAACTGTGTTATATAATAACAAAACAGTAAAAAGTGACTTTTTCAGATAAATATATTCTTAATCTGAGTATGAACAATAAACACAAACAGTAAAACGTTATAGCAAGTAGTGAAAACAAGGTCTGGGTTACGTACGTAACCCTCGTTCCCTGAAGGAGGGAACGGAGACGTTACATATGGGAACTCGCTTGAGTGACCAATCACCTCTGAGCTTTATAGAAAAGGCCAATGAAATTGGCGAGTTTGCACGCAACGCCACTCCCCCGTACATACGGGTATATAAGATGGCGGCGTGCATCCACTCATTCAGGTTTTTGCTGAGGAGCTGAGCCGCAGCCCGGCGTCAGCGCAGCCTAGGGTTGTGGCAGGGGATGTAACGTCTCCGTTCCCTCCTTCAGGGAACGAGGGTTACGTACGTAACCTAGACGTTCCCCTTCAGTCGTTTCACTACGACGTTACATATGGGAACAGACCCATGGAAAAGGTCGCAACCCTAAGGCCGCGTTACGCAAGACACCAAGTGCTGACAGGCGGACGTCAATACGTAACCTTCCCAACACCCTAGAGGCCAATAGAGGGGCCCCATAGGGGTGCCAGTTGTACTGAAGCATGGGTTGGGGGGGCGGAGCACATGTGATTTAGGCATGTGGAATAAAGAAATTGAGTATATCTATTCTGGTTATAGATATATGAGGGAAAACACAGCCTTCTGGCTGACTGTGGAAAAATACTGAGACATGTTGCCACAACCTTCTGGGTGAAGGAGACCCAGTCGGAACACAGTCGCGGACTACTCCGCATCTAGTCCTGACTGCAGGGCATGGAGGACCCAGGTTCGAATCAGCCGGCCCGAACTCCAGGCACGCTTCGTTGACAGAGAAGGCTTGTAGGTCCCCTATCCTCTTGATGGAGGCGAGCGCGGTCAGGAGCGCTGTCTTAAGTGACAGGAACTTAAGCTCAACTGAAACCAGTGGCTCGAAGGGAGGTCCCCGCAAGCCCTGAAGGGTGACGGAGAGATCCCAAGAGGGTACGAGGTGCGGTCTAGGGGGGTTAACCCTTCTCGCACCTCTGAGGAACCTCATAACTAGTTGATGCTTCCCGATGGATGCTCCATCGACTGCATCATGATGTGCAGCAATGGCAGCGGCATACACTTTGAGAGTTGAAGGGGACAGCCTACGCTCCAACTTCTCTTGCAGAAAGGAAAGCACCACTGCAATCAGACATCTCTGTGGGTCCTCCCCACTGGAGGCGCACCAGTCAACGAAGAGACCCCACCTTAGTGCGTAGGCCTGCCTCGTAGAGGGGGCTCTAGACTGAGTGATAGTTTCTATCACGGCCTGTGGAAGGCCGGGGAGGTCTACCGTGTCCCGTCCAGAAGCCACACATGCAGGTTCCACAGATCGGGACGCGGGTGCCAGATTGTGCCCATCCCCTGTGAAAGAAGGTCCTTCCTCAAGGGGATCTTCCAGGGAGGGGCTGTCGCGAGGAGCGTGAGGTCGGCAAACCAGGTCCGGGTGGGCCAGTACGGCGCAACCAGCAGAACCTGCTCCCCGTCCTCCCTGATCTTGCACAGGGTCTGTGCAAGGAGGCTCACTGGGAGAAAGACGTACTTGGGCCCCGGAGGCCAGCTGTGTGCCAGTGCATCCCTGCCGAGGGGAGCCTCGCTGAGGGAGTAGTAGAGCTGGCAATGGGGGGATTCTGGGGAGGCGAACAGATCTATCTGGGCTTCGCCGAATCGACTCCAAATCAGCTGGACTGTCTGGGGGTGGAGTCGCCATTCTCCAGGGTGGGTGGGCTGCCGTGAGAGCTGATCGGCTGCACGGTTGAGCTCCCCTGGTATGTGAACGGCGCGCAGCGACTTCAGCCACATCTGACTCCACAGGAGCAGATGGCGGGCAAGTTGCGACATATGACGGGAGCGTAGACCACCCTGACGGTTGATGTACGCTACGGTCGCAGTGTTGTCTGTGCGGACAAGCACATGCTTGTGGCGGAGCATCGGAAGAAAGCGACGCAGCGTGAGAAGCACGGCTAGCAACTCCAGTCAGTTGATGTGCCAAAGCAGTCGAGGTCCCGTCCAGTAGCCCGAGGCTGCTTGCCCGTTGCATACAGCACCCCAACCCGTGGTGGAGGCATCCGTGTAAACCACAACATGCCTGGAGACCTGACCTAAGGGGACTCTGGCCCGTAGGAAGGCAGGGTCTGACCACGGGCTGAATAGGCGGCGACACTACGGGGAAACGCCAATCCGGAGTGTGCCACGGTGCCATGCCCATCTCGGGACTCGATCGTGTAGCCAGCGCTGAAGCGGTCTCATATGAAGCAGGCCGAACGGTGTTACCGCGGCTGCGGTTGCCATATGCCCCTGGAGCCTCTGAAAAGTTTTGAGAGGGACCGCTGTTTTGTGCCTGAATGATCTCAGACAATTCAACACTGACTGCGTGCGCTCGTTGGTGAGTCCAGCTCCATGCCGAGAAAAGAGATCCTCTGCACTGGGGAGAGTTTGCTCTTCTCTCGGTTGACCCGAAGGCCCAGATGGCTGAGGTGCTGAAGCACCAGGTCCCTGTGTTCGCACAACAGATCTCGCGAGTGAGCCATGATGAGCCAGTCGTCGAGATAGTTGAGAATGCGAATGCCCTGCCACCATAGCGGGTTCAGGGCACTCTCCGCGACCTTCGTAAAGACGCAGGGGAACAGGGACAGGCCAGATGGGAGCACCTTGTACTGATACGCTCGACCCTCGAAAGCAAACCGTAGAAAGGGTCTGTGTCGAGGCAATATCGAGACGTGAAAGTAGGCGTCCTTCAGGTCTATGGCTGCAAACCAATCCTGGTGTCGAACGCACGAAAGGATGCATTTCGAAGTGAGCATCTTGAACGGCAGCCTGAGAAGGGACCAAATCAACACTCGAAGATCCAGGATTGGCCGTAACCCACCGCTCTTCTTGGGCACGATGAAGTAGGGGCTGTAAAACCCCGACTTCATCTCGGCTGGAGGGACAGGCTCGATTGCGTCTTTCACCAGTAAGACTGCAATCTTCGCACGCAGGACAGAGGCATCCGTGTCCGAGCGGACAGAAGTGAAAAGGACGCCCCTGAACTTGGGCGGGCGCCTGGCGAACTGAATCACATAGCCGAGACGTACCGTCCGGATCAACCACCGGGAAGGGCTGGGGAGCTCTAGCCAGGCCCACAGCCTGACCGCAAGTGGGATCAACGGAGCGTTGACCGACGTGACCGCGGCGAGCGCGGCGGTGCCGCAGACCTCATCCCCAGAAACCAATCGTCCAACCTCGAAGGATCGGGAGGAGGCACCTACGGGACCTCCAGCCCGATCCCCTCGGCGGCCCGGAGGAGCATGGCGGACAGTTCGGCATCCGCCTCAGACGGGGCCGCGACCGCGGAGGGGCGCTGCCTCGCCGAAGCGTCTGCCTCATCTGCCGACCGTTCACCCTCTGATGCTGAGATAGACATCCTCTTCTCCAGGGGAGCACCAAAAGAGACGCTGGGCCCGATTGTAGACGGGGGAGCGGTCTGTTTGGGCATCACCACGGGACCACGCGGTGGAGCGGAAGCCTGCGGGGTCTTGCCCGGCGGAACATTCTGCACCGTCACCTGGAGGTCCCCCAAGCGCCTCGCCGTAGCAGCCGAAAAGCCTTTCTGGCTCGCCGAACTGCCGCGGGAAGACGACGAGGGGAGCCGTCTCGCGAACGAGAGGCAACAAAAATACAAACAGTCCAAATTATTCACAAACTACACACAAAATGAGAGAGAAATATACCGAGTGCAACAGAAAAAAAGAGCAAATGATCTTTACAAACTATATAAGAAATAGTTACATAATATAACAACCAAATAGATCGATCCGCTGGCTGTAGTCTGCGTCGTAATCTATTTTACTGGGACAACGCATAGCGACGCGAAAACCTAAATTCCAGTGCTTTATTCAATATGTACTGCTGTTTCATCCTTGTTTTTGTTGTCTGTTATGTCAAAGGGCTCTATCGTTTGTATTTCTGCGCTTTTTCAAAGAGTGCTGTCAAGAAAATGTGTTATTTTGTGTTTGTGTTTCACTTTGCGCTTGTTCAAATTTCCAAAGAAACATGCTAATTGATGGATCCTAAGACCAAAACCTATGTTTATTGGTTGAACAGATGACAGTTTTAACCAATCTGGGCACGTGGGTGGGACTAAGCATCAAAAATTGTTCCTGTTTGGCTCAGAGGAATGAAATGCATTGGTTTCATCTGACGAATCAACGCTGAGGAAATGTGATGAAGTAATCACGTTCGCTACGGAACCTCTGAATATCCAAATGAGACAAATGCAATATCACTGAAAGGAGGAGAATGTCTACATTACAAGACTTTTTAAAGCATTCAAATTGCATTAGCGGTTCAAAAGTTATTAAACATTTAATAACAATAGTTATTTTTTAGCCGCCGGCGGCTGTCTCGGTCTTTGAGGGTTAATAGAAGATAATAAATGTAAGCATTGACTCAATAACTTACTGTAGTTTCTCCAGTTTACAGTGTGGATCCTCCAGTAGAGCACAGAGCAGCTTCACTCCTGAGTCTTCTGGTGTATTCTCACTCAGATCCAGTTCTCTCAGGTGTGAGGGGTTTGATCTCAGAGCTGAAATCAGAGCAGCACAGCCCTTCTGTGTAATACGACAGCTTGAAACACTGCAGAGAATATATAGAAAATTAAAAATGAGTGCTTGACTCATGTGTCCAATGTAATTGCTGAAAAACAGATGTAATACATATCATAGATATCAATTATTAAACCAGGCACAAAGAGTGACTCAGACTTGAGACCCATTTTAATAGACTTCAGACTCAAACTGAAATGACTTCAGATTTGACTCAACAAACAGGACCCAAATATTCCCATAAATATTCCCAAAACTACTTGAGAGAAGATTATATTACTATAAATATTACTATAAAATTTACTATAAAAATTTACTATAAAAATATTTTCAACCTTGACTATTGAAGAGGATTTTGTATTTTCATTTGAATTCAGCCTGAGATAATTTGTTTTCCTGATGTTATACTCAAAGCAGAAATATGAGAAAGCAGCACCTTTTTTCATTTTTGTAAAAAAAAACAAAAAACAAATCTGAATTTGGCTTGATAGAAAATGGATAATATTTGATCTCCACATGTAGGTGGACACGAAACACACCTTTCTACTGATTGATCAAGGGAAGATCAACTTGTGCTGTACACTTGTTAATAAAGGTTACAAGTTAGTCAGATTGGAATTGTTGCCTGAAGTCCTCACTTGATGCCAAAATGCCGAAGTCTTTACTAGGGGTGCGCCGATCCAATATTCAGTATTGGTATTGGCCCAAAACTGTCAATTTCTTCTGGATCGGGGTATTGGTCAGACAAGACCGATCCAAATCTGATATTCTATGTATACTATTGTGTTATTGTTAAGCCTCATTAAAGCCACAAAAACATTATAAAGCTCAATAAAGTTTTTGTGCACTATATTTCAAATGTTCTGAAGCCGTTTCATAGTTTATTGTGAGATACAGATGAATATTTAAGTTCACATAAACTCCACTGCGGCTGTCTGTCATCCTCCATTCAGTATTCAAACTGTGTGTCACATTCAGTTCCGACAGTCAAGACGATAAAATCCAAGATGATTATGTGTTCCTAATAATATTATACTTCATCTGTAAATAAAGATAAATGGTTTTGCATAAAATGACTTTATCTTGCTGGAGTTTTGTACTGTTTCTAAATCGTGTTAATTTCTACTGGGTATCTTTTAGATTACAACACTGGAGTAGAGAGCACTATGAATTGTTCTTCACGAGCACAGTAACTGAAATTTAAAACTTAAAATAAAAGGCTCAATAAACTTACGCACAGATTTAATGCACAACTCATCAATATCTCTTCCCTTGGTGTTTTGAACTTCTCTAAGTGGAGTGCTGTGTCTGTGCGCTGTGACTCTATGTTGCTTCAAGCGCATCATTCTGCACACAAGCGTTTTGTTCTAAAAAATGGCATCGGACCAGTCATAGTCCTTACTCCTGGAAAGTTGTGTAAAGTGTTAGTGCTGTGTAGTTTTTTTTTTTTTTTTTTTGCAACATTCATCAGATGGTTTGTGTGCCATTTGAGGCTGAGACTAATTGACCAGACAATACTTTGCTAATTTATGAAACTGCTGAATGCTGTCAAATTAAACATGGTTAATGTCATTGAAGATTTCTGCACATGTATATCTGATGTACAAAGTGTCATGAAATTATGGCTGTCACATGATTACTAGTGATGGTGAAGTGAAGTGTTCTGAACCAGTGAAGCTTTAAACACAACTGTATCTGAAAAATATTCATTACTCGAAGCTTTTCAGAACAGTTCATGTTGTGGCCATCTACTGATCATAAAAATGAATAACACCTTTCAAAGTGCTGTGTTCCATTAGAGCCGCTGGTTTCACATCTGGTTCTACAAATGATTCTTTGTTTTATTTTATTGTATATAAATAATGGTCATTGTCAAAGTCATTAATTTGTGTTGGTGTACTAGCACTAAAATAAGTCAAATAAATGAAACAAATGCATAAATTAAATCTATGATCTGTTTATTTTAACTCTGCCTCAGACTTCCTTAGACTGTTACTTCATGGGCAAAGTACATTTTTGAGCTCAATATATAAATTACTATTAAAAAAAATAAACAAATAAACAATGTTGACACATTAAAATGTAATACAATGTGAAGGAAACGGCACTGAGGTTCGCATTAGTTTGAACCAGATACTGAAGCAGTCACATGGTTTTCAAATTATTGAAGCTTTGGACGTCATAAATCACATGCTTTTCTCAAAATGAATCAAGCTCTGACACAGTGCTTCAATATGAAATGTGTCCTTTTTTGATACAAGCTTTGGAGCTTCTGTGTTAAACATCCTATGGTGATAATATAATGCCATAAAGATTTGCGTGTAAAGAATAAGCGTTGTGCAAGTGTACATAAGACTGTAAGTGTAACTTAAATTTGCATGTGCAAGAAAAGCTTTGTAAAAGTGTAAATCGCATTTCAAGTGTAAGAAAAAATTATTTGCAGCATTTACTGTTACTCGTAAGTGTAATTCATGTATTGTGAAACTGCAGCTTCATGCTTTCGCAAAATATAAATACAGTCTGCATTCTACTAACTTCCATTTCTCTGCGCTTACACTTTTGGCACATTGTTTTCGCTAAAATGCAGTCAAAAGCACTGCAAGCCTTTGAACAGTGATTTGCACATGAAAACAACAGTTTAAAGAACTGCAAAACAGACTGACTGCGTAGAACCAATCTGTATGTGTAAAAAAATAAACTGTTGCAAATGTCTAAATGACTTGTGTATGTAGGGCACAAAGTTGCCGAAATAATCTGATATCTACAGCTCCATCTTTCTTTTATCTGCGGTTACACTTTTGGCAGGATTCTCTCACTTACTAAGTTTTGCAATAGTGATGGGTCGTTCTTGAACGATTTGTTGATTTTGAACGAATCTTTAGTGTGACTCGGGATAAACGAGTCATCTCAGGGAGTGATTCGTTTAGTCGTGCATGTGCAACATCCTATTAGGTTCTGTGCTGGAATTAGTTCATCTGTTTTGAATCCTCGGGTGTTTGGAATCGTTTGTTCATCTTATGGGGCTGTCACATGATGAATGAACGACTCAAACCCGAAGACTCGAGAGATGAACTAATCAATTCTCTTTCCGGATCAGACTGCATTGATTAAGCTTATAGGGCTGTCACATGATGAATGAGCAACTCAAACCTGAAAACTTGTCAGATAAGAGGTGATGTGAGCTAATCATAGACTGAAGACCCAGGTAAACAATGAATTAATCTTTTCTGTTTCTTATAGCATTATAGTTTTGCCTTGTTTGTAGTGTGATCAATGTTTGTGTAAGCAGTAGATGTGTTAGGGAAGTAACACGTAACATTTTTATTATATTTTGCTAAAATGAACAAAATGAACAAAATGACTTAAAAAAGGATTTGTTCATTTTGCTGAACGAGACTCAAAGGTCCAAGTCGGTAAAATGATCCGAACTTCCCATCACTATTTTGCGAGCGTGAGGGGGAGGGCGGGTCCACCACCTTTTTGTAGCCAATCAAATGAGACTCTTGCGGACACCATTTACTCTTATCTGATTGGTTCAATAAACACATCACACACCAAAACATTTATCTTCATTTAGTTTTCACTGCCGCTCGCTTCCGGTGGAATGGTACTTTTAATGTACACATACATTAAAATAAATAAATAAATAAATAAATAACTTAATTAAAACATGATACTTTATAAGTTGTGTACCATTAGGCTAGACTCTCATGTGTTGATCGTGAATTGCTAGCTGGAGTTAACATTATTGGATTGGTTTGGCTTTACATTGAAATGTATATATCATATAATATAACCTAATATATAGCTGATGTTAAACATTACAGTCAAAATGATATATGACAATGATCAACACTATAGTATCAGAGTGCTATACTTTTTATAAAAACCTTTTTATAATATAACAATAATAAAGCTACATAAATCTGAATTTGACAATTTTCCAGACCATGTCTCTATTTATTGTATTTAACACTGAAATTTTTGAAGATTTTGAAAATATTTTGTAAAATACCCCTAAATTACAACATATTAAAGTGAATATATATATATATATATATATATATATATATATATATATATATATATATATATATATATATATATATATATATATATATAACAGTCAATATAAGCTAAACAAGCCTGCACTGACAATTAAAAGGAAGTAACTACATATTTGGGTGGTGTAATATTATAATTCAGCATCATTAATTAATATAATAAGATAACTTATGTTATTTAAATAACTAAAACAGCCTATAGACAATAATGAGCGGTAATGATTCAACACACTGCATGATGCGATGATAAATTCAAGCAGTGCTTCACCTAATTAGTTATTAATTTAAATGTGTATAATTTATTATTTAAATAAGAGAACAACACCAAAAAAAAAAAAAAATGTTTTATTCAATAAACCACAGATCAGAGTTTTTTATTTTTTATTTCAGGAAACGGCAGACTAAATGGCAACACAGTAGCGAACAATAAACAATAGAAATGGCAAAACAAAAATGAAATAATCTAAAGTTTGAAAAATATGAGTAATGTTAGGCTAAAACATCTAAATATGAGATCACAGTCAGATGAGCCGTCAGATGCTGACTCAGACTAATGGCATTTAGTACTTCTAACCTCTTCAGCATCCATAAGTCGCCTTCTTTTACTAATTTTGACTTTATTTATGAATATCAACTGCTAATTCAGTGAGTTGAATGTTTGAATGTTTTATTCAAAGTCTGTTATGTAGGCTATGTAGCATCTGGACCAATCAGACATACAGTTATTTGTCACATTTAACAAATTGTATTTAAACCCAACAAGCCAGCTATATGCTGGAGTTCTGGAGACAACCCCCAAAAGCAACTAACACCCCAAAAGGGCTCAGTTGCCAGGGCGACCATCTGATAACGGGTTTTATTGCCCCAATGGAATGCACATTTGCCCATGCTACATTTGCCCATAGGAAAGACACAATGCCTATAGAAATTGACTCTTTCCTATTCATTCACAGACAAACCTATCCTTGACCTTCCTATCACACATAGCCCCAGGTCATTGTGTATAGTTTTACTATTACTGCCTTGTAGTGTTGTGTTTTTCATTGTATTCTGTTGTATGCATTTGTTATGATAGATCTCTAGTGTAGTATAACCCACCTATGCCATGTTTGGTCTCTTTGAATTTGTATTTTGATGATCTAAATGATGGTGTATATTATATGTTGATACCTTTGCAACATATTAGTGTTTTGAAAATCCTTAGTAGCTTTGCATCAACACCTAATCGAATTACATATGCAAAATACCATGCTCACAGACAAAGAGTTGTAAACTTTCCCTCCAAAGGTGAAAGTCGCTATTGGCTCTCAGACCTCCTGGAGGTGTAGCTTCCAGAAACCTTGAAAAAAAGCCTCATGCACATGCTTTCTTTCTCTCTTCATTTTCTTCTGCAAAATCTTCCGATTGCTGCCCGTGTGGAGGAACCCACGGGGAGCCTGAGCCGGCACAGGGTGTGCCTTGCGGGCCCAACAGGCCCCAACATATAGAGCTGTGGCTCTCGACCACAAAGAGCAAGACATTTTCACTCAACCCTGGAATTCATCTTCATGGAAATGTCCTCGGACAGACATTTCTCTCTTCTGTGTTTTTTTAGTTTTCTTCACTCGTCTCACATGAGTTCTTTTAGAACCTAAAAGGATGAGGAGGATGAGCTAGAACTTGTCGGGACTTCTCTATGTTGCACCAGGCCTTGCAGCCTTGTCTTTCCATTCCCCAAAGATCACAGGATTTCAGCTGAGTCCCTCTCAGCTCTTGGTTCTTCTTCACTTTTCACATAGGAAGAAACTCCCAGTCCCCATCAAGTCAGAACATCTTTGGAGTTCATCACTCTTTAGACCCGGAAGAACATGATCGCCATTCCAAAACCACCACTGCTCCAACCATCAAGACTTTCACCCGAAACTGCATTCGGACACTTGTTCAACGACCAAGGCAATGCAAGTATCGTACATTTAACTAAACAAAACAGAGGTTTAGTATAAGCTGTAGACAGCACTGATGGTTTCACTCAGGACTCTTTCATAGCTTCATTTTCTTGTCTTTTTAACTGCTTTCACTGACCCTTCCCCATGTATAAGTGATTTCATGTTTGTTTGTTTAGATTAGTTAGTGTCAGTCCTTCGTTAATAAAACTCTTGTGCACAAATTACATGAGTTTTAATTCTGATTCTGCCTTGTAAATTAATGTCCCTTTACGATTCTGATTCGAGATACATGCTCTCATGCAATAGTACTTTAAGAAAGTTATTTACTGTGGCCAAGAACATAATTTCTTAGAGTTGATATAAAATTTATACTGAATGTTGAGGAGGAATAGGACACAGCTCGAAATTCAGTATGAGCACAAGGCTGGTACACAACTTATATCATTTTTTTATTTATTTTACTTTATTTTTAATGTATGTCTACATTAAAAGTACTATTCCACCGGCAGCAGAACTAAATGAAGATAAATGTTTTGCCGTGTTTGGAGTCATTTGAGTCAAGAGTCTCATCTGATTGGCTACAAAAAGGTGGTGGACCCGCCCTCCCCCTCATGCTTGCAAAACTCAGTAAGTGAGAGAATTGTGAGAAAAGTGTAAGCACAGATAAAAGAAAGACGGAGCTGTACATATTGGATTATTTAGGCTTATTTAACTTTGTGCCCTACATACACAACAATGCATTTAGACATTTGCAACAGTTTGTTTTTTACACATACAGATTGGTTCCACACAGTCAATCTGTTTTGCAGTTCTTTAAACTGTTTTCTTATGCTTGATATGTGATTTACACCTTTACAAAGCTCCTCTTGATGGTACTGATGGTTTCTTTGGTAGTAGGCGAAACTAAGGTGCAAACGACAATCTCATTGGCTGGTTCTCACCTATTATCATCCCTGTTTTGATTTCAGTGAATCAGTTCAAGCATACGCACACCATCTGATTAATATTCATGAACCCATCAGTTCGTTAGTGCGTTTTATATTGTTCTTAATTGTAGAACTTGTATAATAATAATAAAATAATTATTTTTATTATTATAATATTATAATGCTTGACTGATTGATGTTGATAGTGTACTTTCAGCTTTCAGATATTTAAAAAGCTGTGCCATCTTACAAACTACCTTTGTGAAGTCCAAACTCTTTAGATGTCAGGCATTCACCACAGCCACCCTCACCTGCCACGCCCCTGGGAGCTCCTCCTACCCATTCCACGTCACCTGAATTCTGATCACGTGCACCTGTTCCCGCCTGCCACTCCCTATAAATAGGACCTTTTGACCAGTCTACGGTTGTCGGGTCTCAAGCTCGCACCAGACTTCCTATGATCGTTTCTCCTGCGTTCCTATTTCTCCGTGTGGCTGCCAGTATCTGGACTCCTTCACACTCTCACCTTATCAAGGACAGTCAGCTAAGATATTACTCTTGTCTCAATCCCTCTATTGCTCCTTTGCTGTCAATAAACACTGTTACTCATTGTCACTTACCTCTCGTCTCCTCCTGTGTGTTTGTGTATGTGACAGAAGACCCAACCACACAAGATGAGGACCGAGACACCCGCTGCTGCTGATCCTTTCACGGAGTTGGTGAATGCCTTAAGGCGGCATTAAATCCATCAACGCCGCCATCTGACTCAGGAAGTCCCATGGCCACGCCCGCGAGGCAGCCGAATGTAGCATTTTTTTTTTTGCAAGTCAATCTTTACATCCAAATGCAACCCCAACAGTTTCCCTCGGAGCGCACTAAATTTGCTTTTCTCACCTCCCTCGTCACCGGCAAGGCTCTGAAGTGGGCAGAAGCAATCTGGAATTCTAATAATCCTATAATCAACTCCTACGAACAGTTTGTGAATCACTTCTCTGAGGTGTTCGTCACGGCGACCGGTACACTATCCACTTCTGACCAGCTCTTCCGCTTACGTCAAGGCTCTTCTTCGATCCATGATTACACACTCCACTTCCGCACGCTGGCGGTGGCTAGCGGATGGAATGAGATCTCACTACTGGGTGGGTATCGTCAAGGGTTAAACCAATGGCGATATATGATGACAGTATTGGACTAGAAGCTTTTCTGTTGCGTACAACTTGCGTCTCCCAGCAGCTAGCCTCCTGCCAGCCTCCCATAACCGCTCCTTCGGCTGCCACGGTGGCTGCTAGCACTCCAGTACCAGAGCCTATGCAAGTTGATTCTACACGGCTCTCACACACCGAACGCAATCGCCGCATCAGCCTGGGACTTTGCATTTACTGTGGTCAATCTGGACACATTCTCCGCAACTGCCCAGTCCGACCCCCACGCCCAATGGTGAGTACTATTACTTCCGAGATCGAACCCACTCTGCTCACATTAATACCGGTCACGTTGCATACTTCTGATCGTGCTGTTTCCACTTCTGCTTTAATTGATTCAGGCTCCTCCGGCAACTTCATCTCCACGGACTGTTTAAAGAAACTACATCTCTCTCGCCAGTGCCACCATCATGAATATGCAGTGACAACTATTCAAGGTAAACCACACGGGTGTGGGACAGTACAGAATTCTTCACCATATATCATCCTGCAAATCGGACTGTTTCACTATGAGGAAATCAAGCTTCTGGTACTGGAGGGATCCACCGTTAACATCATCCTGGGACGCCCCTGGCTTCGATTACATCATCCGGAACTCCGCTGGGACCCCTGTGACATCACACGTTGGAGTAAGAACTGTTTTGACCATTGCATATCCAAAGTTCCCCATCGTCACGTCACTTCTGTTCCACTGGCTTTCACCCAGGTCGAAAGCCCAGAACCTGTCAACACCCCTGAAATCCCAGCGGAGTACAGGGCGTTCCAGGACGTATTTAGCAAGCAAGCAGCCACCCAGCTACCACCACACCAGCCATGGGACTGCGCCATCGATCTGCTGCCTGGGGCTCAACTACCCAAGGGCAAAGTCTATCCACTGTCCATCCCGGAGCGCCAGGCGATGGAGGTTTACATCACAGAGGCCCTCAACCAAGGATTTATTCGACCATCAACCTCACCGGCCGCCTCAAGCTTCTTCTTCGTGGGCAAGAAGGATGGAGGTCTCTGCCCCTGTATAGATTACAGGCAGCTCAACTCACAAATCATCCAGCAGCCCTACCTGCTCCCTCTGGTCCCAGCCACCCTCAAAGAGCTTCGTGGATCCCAGGTGTTCACGAAGCTGGACCTGCGGAGTGCTTATAACCTCGTTCGTATTCGTGAGGGAAACGAGTGGAAGACCGCCTTTGTAACACCCACGGGGCACTATGAGTACTTGGTCATCCCTTACGGTTTATCCATCAGTCCATCCGTCTTCCAAACGTTTATGAACGAGGTGTTCCGGGAGTTCCTCCATCAGTTTGTCGTGGTCTACATCGATGATATTCTGATCTACTCCCGGAACATGGCCGAACATCGCCAGCACGTCCAGCAGGTCCTCCTCAAACTCTGCCAACATCAGTTCTACCTCAGACTGGAGAAATGTGAGTTTCATCAGCCTTCCGTACAGTTTCTTGGATATAACATCAGCGCCGAGGGCGTGCACATGGACCAGGGGAAAGTTAATGCAATTCTGAAGTGGCCACAACCCCAAAACATTAAGGAACTCCAGCGTTTCCTTGGTTTCACCAACTTCTACCGTCGTTTCATCCAGAATTACAGCTCCATCACAGCACCTCTGACCTCCCTCCTGCGGGGTAAACCTCAACATCTCACCTGGAACCCCGCCGCCCACGAGGCTTTCCAACATCTGAAGCACCTCTTCAGCACTGCACCCCTCCTACGCCATCCTGATCCGGAGCTCCCTTTTACGGTGGAGGTGGACGCCTCCACAGCAGGTGTCGGTGCAGTGCTGTCGCAAGCAGCCGGTGATCCTGCCCTCCTCCATCCCTGTGCATTTTACTCCCATAAGCTGTCTCCGGCGGAGCAAAACTACAATGTGGGTAACCGCAAACTTCTTGCCATCAAACTGGTCCTGGATGAGTGGCGTCACTGGCTGGAGGGGGCTAGGCCCCCCTTCACTATCATTACTGACCACAAAAACCTGCAGTATCTCTGCAACGCCAAACGGCTCAACCCCCGTCAAGCACGCTGGGCACTCTTCTTTACACGTTTCCACTTCAAGATCACGTACCGCCCCGGTTCCAAGAACGTCCCTGCCGATGCCCTCTCCCACCTATCATCTCCAGAACCACCCACAGATCCGGAGCCCGTCATCCCGTTTCACCTCATCGTCAGCCCTATCATCTGGGACATCGACTGTGACATTCAGCAAGCCACTCTCCAGGAGCCTGCTCCGCCAGATTGCCCAGAAGGCAAACTCTACGTCCCCAGCGCTCTGCGCCGTCGCCTTCTGGGTGCAGCTCATCAGTCTCCGGGCTCTGGACACCCAGGCAGCAAACGGACCCTCTTGCTCCTGCAGTCCCGGTACTGGTGGTCCAGTATGCGCCGGAACACCATCAGGTATGTCCAGAGCTGCTCTGTCTGTGCCAGGTCTAACTCTCCTCGTATGTTGCCCGCAGGTCTACTGGTTCCACTACCCATCCCGGAGAGGCCCTGGTCCCATCTTGGAGTAGACTTCGTTATGGACCGTCCTACCTCCGAAGGTAACACCTGTATCTTGGTAGTCGTGGATCGATTTTCCAAGATGTGTAAGCTCATCCCCCTGAAGGGCTTGCCAATAGCCATGGAGGCTGCGGAACACCCCTTCCACCAGGTGTTCCGCCAATTTGGCATCCCGGAAGAGATTGTGTCGGACCGGGGCCCTCAATTCATATCACATGTCTGGAAAGCATTCTTCAAGCTGCTTGGTGTTTCTGTCAATCTCTCCTCAGGATACCACCCACAGACCAATGGCCAGACAGAGAGAAAGATCCAGGAGCTCGGACGTTACCTCCGGGCATACTGGTGTAAGACCAACACAGCTGGAGCAGGTTCCTACCGTGGGACGAGTACGCACAGAACTCCCTGCGGCAGGATTCCACCGGATTAACACCTTTCCAGTGCGTACTCGGTTATCAGCCGCCACTGTTTCCCTGGACGGAGGAACCCTCTAATATTCCAGCTGTCGACCACTGGTTCCGAGAGAGCGAGAGAGTGTGGGACTCAGCTCACCACCATCTCCAACGAGCGATCCGCAGGAACAAACACTTTGCAGATGCCAGACGCAGGGTTGCCCCTCCATACCAACCTGGCGATTCAGTCTGGCTCTCCACCCGCGACCTTCGTCTCCGGCTCCCGTGCCGTAAGCTGAGTTCCCGCTATATAGGTCCGTTCAAGATCCTGAGGCAGATCAACGATGTCACGTTCCAGCTCCAGCTCCCTCCCAGGTACCGCATACACCCCACTTTTCACATCTCACTGCTGAAACCCTATTTCCCTTCTGCCACAGAACCCCCGGGAGCTGAAGCTGGGCCCCCTCCTCCTGAAGTCCTGGACCAGCCCTCCACCTACACGGTCCGCCAGATCCTGGACTCGCGGCGTTGTGGAGGCCACCTGGAATACCTCATCGACTGGGAGGGGTATGGACCCGAGGAACACTCCTGGGTACCGCGGGACGATGTACTGGACCCCAGTCTTCTCTTGGACTTCCATCGTGACCACCCTGATCGTCCTGCCCCTCGCGGTTGTGGCCGTCCTCGGCGTCGTGTTGGGGCGTCTGGAGCCGCCCCTGGAGGAGGGGGTAGTGTCAGGCATTCACCACAGCCACCCTCACCTGCCACGCCCCTGGGAGCTCCTCCTACCCGTTCCACGTCACCTGAATTCTGATCACGTGCACCTGTTCCCGCCTGCCACTCCCTATAAATAGGACCTTTTGACCAGTCTACGGTTGTCGGGTCTCAAGCTCAAACCGGATTTCCTATGATCGTTTCTCCTGCGTTCCTATTTCTCCGCGTGGCTGCCAGTATCTGGACTCCTTCACACTCTCACCTTATCAAGGACAGTCAGCTAAGATATTACTCTTGTCTCAATCCCTCTATTGCTCCTTTGCTGTCAATAAACACTGTTACTCATTGTCACTTACCTCTCGTCTCCTCCTGTGTGTTTGTGTATGTGACATTAGAGATGGTTTTGTAACCTTTTCGACGATGATGAGCAACTCTTTTTCCGAGGTCCTCAGAGATCTCCTTTGTTTGTGCCATGATTCACTTTCACAAACATGATCAGACTTTAATAGATTCATGTTCTTTAATTCCCTGGGGTCGACGATCACGCCAGCGCGATCAGCTCACGTTTTTTAGGATCAGTGCGAAAGACACTAAAAATACTCTGTCGATTTTGGTCACACAAATAAGTGTTATACATCATTGGAAACCATTAAGTGTATACTTTTATTTGAACACACTCACAATAAAAACTGAACTGTGTTCTTTCTTAAATTAAAGAAAATAAACAGGGTGCTTTCTCAGTCTTCACTGTCTCCGCGAATGGCTTTTAGAAATGCGTCAATAAAATGAACCTAAACTCAGCGAATACTCCGCACACAGACAGGAGAGATATATCCATAGAATGCTTGATATCTCTACTTTTAAATAAATCAAGTCTTATCAAACACAAATATTCTGTGCTAAAGTAATCCGTGTGAAACCAACGTGATGCCTAGTTTTTCCCTCAGAGCTAATTATTTTTAATGTGATCACGCCCACCAGCTGCTTTTGCTTTTGATATGATAAATAGCCACGTGCGCGGCGCCGCGTGTTAGCGTCCACATCATTGTAAACAAAACTTGACATTTCATCAAGTTCATCTTGGCTACTGTTCGTTTCTGGAAAAAAGAAGCGCTGAGAGGAATAACAGAATTTACCTTCAGAAAAAAGACAACGCGCTGAGAGGAATCACAGAATTCACCTCAGATGAACAACAGAACGCAACGCGTGGCTGATCCAGAGGAAGAGATCCATCTGATTAATAAGTAATGCTCTTTTTTGCATTAGTTAACGTGTTATTTTGACATAAGCTTGAACAAATTTACTAGCACATTTACATTTTGAAAATGATATGTAGTTCATTGTATCTACATTCCTTACGACGCGACGAAGTTTTCATGTTATATATAATATAAAACAAAATGCGATATAAAAGTAATATGAGTGTACGCTGTAACACGATGAAAGCTACGAGTCTAAGTATGTCTAGATCATGTTTATTGTTAATACTCTGTAGTTTTATAATGTGCTAAACGATAATTTGTTTCTCAGGTATAACATGTCCTTTTTACATAGTACAAAGTAGGCATGAATCTGTGACTACAAGATCGTTATATACAGATTCTAATGATATTAACATGCTCACTTTTACTGGATTTTTACTGGAGTCCCTTCAAACAGTTTTCTTATGAGAGCGCTGTTCCAACATCAGATGTTATTTTTCACTGATTTTCTATGGTAAACTAAGCTCTGTGACTATGTTTTTTTTTTTTTTTTTTTAATCTTGAATCCATGGAAAGAAGCAGCAAACACTTAAATATCAGGTACGGTTTACTAGTTTGACTTGCTGAACAGGAATGACACAAGGTCTGTTCACATCTCTGTGGTTAGGTCAGTGAGTACAATAATAATCTTTGACCATCATTATGTATGTTTTGATTATATTGTGTTGTAAATAAAATACAAATGACCAAAAGCCCCCATTATCTTAGTCTCCTCACATTCTTTGTTACCTGCCTCATAGTGACAGTCACACTGATGGGCCATTAGGGGTTGGCCTTTTGTCTCTCAGGTGTGAATCATTAAATATTCATGGCCGTTATCCCTCCCTCGCATATGGCTTTCTACCACAAAACACGTCTTAGAAAATTTACATCAATATATTGTTTTCTGTGAAAGAGTAAGCACGATCATTTTCACATCATTTTGAAATGAATATTCTAGCCTACAAAACTGATTACTCAAAAGCCTTGTTCAGGACTATTCAGTATGAGTTTTATGGTCTTGTTTCAGCTACATTTATTTTCCCAAAACTTACTAACCACGCATAATCTTTTTTTTCTAAAAAATGCAAACATGTACATCCATCCCGCTCACATATTACTGTAGCACCGTTTGTGCTAAATACAAAAAAATTATATGTTGGCCGGTAGTATGTTATAAGTAGCTGAAATAAGCACAAATGTCAGGGCTAGGGATGGGTGATACCTCCTATTTTATTTTCGATCCGATACCAATATTTTCAAGCCAAGTATCGTCGATATCAATACCGATGCCCATACCTTTAAACTAAACTGATCTTTTAAATTATTAAAAGAATAAAACCAGTAATTATACTTACTTAACATTATATTTGAAAGTCATGTGTTTGTAACGCCACGCCAGCAGAGGGAGCCCTCACCCACTGACTGACTGTTGCTGCTCCCTCTGCTGCTTCGTTTGTTACTTCCTGTTTGGTGGCCATAAAAGGAGGTCATTTTCAAACGGGAAGCGGCGAAGTATTGTTTTGCTATTGCGGACTTTACCAAGGGTTTTCCCTGTTTTCATTGCTCTGTTTTGATTGTTTCGGTTTTGTTTCTTGCCATTGTTTTACTTTGTTTTTGCCATTGTTTTGTCTGTTCATTGCCATAGTTTTGCCAAGTTTCACAGCCCTGTTCATTTGTTACTTTTCGGACTGCTCTCTCTGGTTTTTGGACTGTGCCTGTTTTATGGACTACGATATTGTTTTGTCTTCGTCACACTGTTTGTTGGATATTGACCCTGCCTGTTTGACTACGATCTGTTTATTAAAGCTTGCACTTGGATCTTATACGCTTCCTACGAGTCCTCGTTACAGTGTTTTAAACATTTCATAAGCGTTTTTTTTTTTTGATAACACTGTCAGAAATAAAATGTACTAAAATTTTGTATTTTAGCTCTTTACTGGGCAGTAACCTCAAAGGTGCTTCTTTCTTTACCCCTTAAAGCCAGGGAGCATACTAGTACCATACAAGCACGCACACATTAAGGGTAGATAAGGTACAAAGGTGTACCTTGGAGGGTACTTGATGAAAAACAACCATGGTGTTACATAAGTACTAAAATGTATTATAATAATAATAATAATAATAATAATAATAATAATAAATTAGTAGTAGTATTATTAGTATTATTAATTATTATTACCATGGTTTTTGCTATAAATACTATGCTTGAAATAATGTTCCTGTAGTGTTAACCATGGTAAAAGGAAGCAAGCCAAAAGAGAGAGTTTTAACCATGGTAATTTTTTTGTTACTGCAGTTTTACTACAAATACTGTGGTTACTGTATTTTCTATTTTAATATATTTTGAAAAATGTAATTTAAAAAGCATCTGTGACCAAAGCTGAATTTTCAACATCATTACTCCAGTCTTGAGTGTCACATGATCCTTCAGAAATCATTCTCTAATATACTTTGCTACTCAAGAAACATCTTTTTTTTTTTTTTTAAATAATGCTTTATTATATCAATGCTATGAGAACAAGAGGAAGAAACATCATTTCTGATTATTATCAATGTTGAATGAAGCGTCAGCAGCGAACGCTATCTGTGATCGATTGGTTCTGTCTTACAGTATTTGCTTGTGTTCCGATGAGCAGGAGAAATAGTTCTATCCTACACAATAATTCTTTAATAGTCTATTGTTCCTCTTAGAGGCTTCTTTTATGCACCAAACTTCTTGTTAAATAAATAAAATTAATGGTTAAAAATGCACTTTAGAATCAATATTTTTATGTGAGGATCGATCCTTTCGATACAACGTGAGTATCGAAAGTATCGATATTTCAGGATCGATCCGACCATCCCTAGTCAGGGCATGTCAAAACATCTAAAGGGCCCCAGAATCACCTCAGACCCCAGAGGGTTAAATAAAACCTAATTTTCATCCTATTGAATGAAAACACTTCTGAACAGACAGACTCTAATTTCACCTTCAAATTAACTGCTAATCCTACTTTTGCAACTCACAAATTATATATATATATATATATATATATATATGGTGATTGCTAAGGTGTCCGTAGAGGGTTGAAAAAGTAGCATTTTTGTATGCTGTTCCCCTTATATAAATTCTCATTAAACAGAGTTTAAAATTTAAATTTAAAACTTAGTGCCACTGTTATTCATGGAGAAAGAATTGTCAATCTGTAATTTTTGTTATTATTTATCTGTATGTTTATTTTAGTGTATTTTGTAGCATACTGTAATACACTAAATAATTATTTGTCACCCACAAATAATAACTGTCATAATTTACTTCTCTGTTGTTCCTAACCTGTATGACCTTCTTTCTTCTGTGAAACACAAAAGATGATATTTGAATACTGTTGGCAACCAAATTGTTTTCCATTGTGTGGACAAAAGACATTTTTCAAAATATCTTCTGTTATTTTCCACAGAAGAAAGTCATACTGTTTTGAAATGACTTGAAGTGATGACAGAATTTTCATTTTGGGGTGAACTATCCCTTTAAAACTAAATGTTTTTGTTTGCCAGTATTTTTACACAGTTATTGTGTTGAGTAATATAATAACACTCACAATAGTTTCTCTAGTTTACAGTGTGGATCCTCTAGTAGAGCAGAGATCAGATTCACTCCTGTGTCTCCTGGTGTATTACATCTCAGATTCAGTTCTCTCAGGTGTGAGGGGTTTGATCTCAGAGCTGAAATCAGAGCAACACAGCCTTCCTCTCCAATACTGCACTTAATCAGCCTGCAGAGAGTGAAGAACATGAATGATCTCAGAGATTGTGTTTACATTTTAGGGTGAGAGTGTGTTTGTGTGTTTGTTTATATGAAGTTCCAAACATAGGTTCGGGAGGAGCCTAATCATTCAGTCCTGTCAATCATCATTACGAGCCTATATAAGCAGCTCTCATTGCACCGTCCCAGCCTCCGTTCTTCCGGCATCCCTCCACCTCCCCTTCTCCTCCTCTGTTTCTGTTATTCTCCCTCTAAATAATATCGCATTGGGGGGTTGAACTCTGCGATCAATCCGAGCCTCGGGTTCGAGCCTCCATTAAGGACAGCAAGCCAAGTTTGTTTACCATTGCCCATAAGGACTGGATGGGCAGGCGAACTCGTGAAATGAGCCAAAATTATTTTTCTGTACACCAGGATCAGTGGTATAGACATTTCAACTTGTCAACACAAGCACAAGCTAAGAAACTAATTTAAATGCATTCTACCCACATTTTCATTTTCATTTTTCAAACCTTTTGTAGTGCTATATAGGCAATAATGTGATGAAATGTAGGAAAACCCAATACATGGTGATTTTTTTTTTCCCTTTTTAGGTTTGATATCATGTGAAAGCTGGGTTCAAGCCCTTTTTTACTTTGTCCATAGCTTGAATGTAACAAAAATCTTAAGTTGGCTGATAGTTATGATTTTCAGGAATGTAATTTTGAGAAAAACGAGTTTAAAGTGATATGACTTTCACTTTCACATCACAGGTTTAACGAGAGCTGTCTGTCAGCAGTGCTATACTGCATCATTACACAAACAGACCAACATTACCCTAAAGAGGACAGTTTTCTGTTATTTATCATGGGCATAGTCTCTGAACTTTTGATCACCCCTTGTATGTTTAGATAACATGAATAGTGTACCTTGTAGTTTACATTTAGAAAAGTGAGTGCAGCGCAACTTTTCACACACTGTGCATATAACAGACTGTCATCGGACTCCTCTTTAGTAACTTCATCATCCGATTCTTCATCTCTGGATGTGAAATAGTCCATTATAACATCGTTTAGGGCACTGACATCACCAAGATTGAGCAGATTGAGACAAGTAAGATCATTTAGTGATCGTTAAGTGAACAGCTCCTTCGGACTGCATTGTACTCTTGCTCTCCGCCATCTCACGATATTAATAAATAAATAAATAAACAAATAAAACTTTGCATGCCGTAGTTTACACAGGACTGGTGGAGAATGTGCATTGATACACCTTTATTAAATGTGTTATGTGGTTATTTTGAAAAATTAACTGGTTTTGTGGTGTTAAAAGAAAGCACCTCCGCAGCGCGTTTCTTAACATAAGGGAAAGACAGTAATTTCTGCTTGCTGCAATAAATCGCTATTTTTCTGTACTAAACGTGAATTTTGCCAAGATATATTTAGAGATCATCTCTGATGTTATAGTAATGTAATGAATAATGTAATGAAATCCTAATTTTTACAACAACAACAACAACAACAAAAAAAGACACTGACCTATTTTTTGTATTTCCTGAAAATGTCCTAGTGCAACACCCCCAACTGGTTTTCCCAGATCACATCACATATTAAGAATAACATATTACTCTTAGGGATTTTTTAAGATTGTGGGGGGCAGGGAAATTTGTAAATTGTACATCTTTTTTTTTCTCACACAGAATTAGGTAAAATAGCATTTATGAATGCTGTCCCCTCTTATATCAATACTCTTCAAAGATTAAAATATTCAAGTCTTGGTGCCACTGAGTACTTGTAAATCTGCTACTCATTAATTGGAGAAATGTTTGTCAATTTGATCATTAATATTTTGTGATGTGTGTGGTAGTTTACAGTGGGGGTAAAGATGGACCTATGTAAAAGGCACATTTGAAATTATTACAGACTTATGTAGCAAATGAGAATCATTAAAATTGCAGGCTTCTGTTTTGAAACAAACATCTTGTTAATATTTTTATTTTTTATTTTTATTCAATGTACATAAACCAACAGATTTTCAATAACTGAAGAATATAAAAAGGTGGCTGAGATACTGTAAAGCCGTATTAAATTATTATGGGATCTTCAAGCAGTGTAAGAATCCTTTACAATCTTTTTCTTTATAATAAAACATACCTGTATTTTTATTTAAATGAATCCATTTTGCAATGTACTCTGTTAATAAAAGTAAATGATCAGAATCAAAACATAAATAAATTATTTTGGTATTATATGGTACAAGCATTGCTGAAGCATTGCTGACAGAGCGTGCGAAACAAAGAGAAGGAAGTTTAATTGTAAATGGCAGACAGGTCGTCATTGGCTAGTGTTTGATAGTAAAAATGCGGTCATGTTTTGTCAGATTTGCCGTGAGTACACGAAAGAAAAAAATAAAACTAACAGTTTCGTGGTGGGGACCAGTAATTTTAAAATCGAGGCAGTAAAGGACCACGAGAAAGCTCGAAGTCACCAGGAGAGCCTTCAAATAAAAACCGCTAAGACGGTTCCCGTTGAAGACAGTGCACTTTCTGTGCGTTTTTCATGCACTGTTAATAAAATGATCAATTTTCATTCAGTGGCATTCATAATCTCTTATTTTCACCACGTAAAAATTTGTCTAATGGAAATTCTGATTGGCTACGTAGGCTACGTTTATAGCGTTTTGCAAAAAAAAAAAAAAAAAAAAAAAAAAAGTTATGTTATGTTGTGTATGTTCTGGTCAAAACTAACTCAGAATCTTATTATTATTAATCAATCTTTGTATATACTATCCCATATATTTATGATGTATTGTTTTTTTAAACAAATTTAAGATGTTTGACAATGTTAAGATAAATATGTTGCATTTTGGCATGGTTTTTGACTTATTTATGAACTATTTATGGACATAAAATTAAATAAAAAATATCCTGGATTTGAAAAATATTGTGTCCCTGGCCTTCACTGAGCTCAAGTAATAGTTTAATGTACAAAAATTGTGAATGAACTTGACTGTTGATGTCTTAAATAATAATGTCAAATAACCAACATTTCTCAAAATGGATATATCTCGTTTTGCAACGAAACTCTTCATATTTACATACTACAGTGCTGGTTTTGAAAAAAGGCTCCATCAAAATATCACAATTATTAAGATCACAATTAATTAATTATCATTTATTTTTAAAAAAGGTTTGGACTGAGAGGACAACAATCAAAACCACTGCTATAGAAAACATATCTTAGTAATTTTGCTTTTTACTTGCAACCTTATAGTTACTGAGATGTGATGAGACTCGAGCTTGTTGAGTTTCCACTGTCAAATACTGTATAATAAAGAAAGATAAAATACACTAAGATCTGTTTTAATAGAAGATAATAAATGAAAGCATTGACTCAATAACTTACTGTAGTTTCTCCAGTTTACAGTGTGGATCCTCCAGTAGAGCAGAGAGCAGCTTCACTCCTGAGTCCCCTGGTTCATTACAGCTCAGATCCAGTTCTCTCAGGTGTGAGGGGTTTGATCTCAGAGCTGAAATCAGAGCAGCACAGCCTTTCTGTGTAATACCACAGCTGGAAACACTGCAGAGAATATATAGAAAATTAAAGATGAGTTATTAGTGCTTGACTCATGTGTCCAATGTAATTGCTGAAAAACACAGATGTAATACATATCATAGATATCAATTATAAACCAGGCACAAAGAGTGACCGAGAGTCAAGACCCATTTTAATAGACTTTAGACTCAAACTGAAATGACTTCAGATCTGACTCAACAAATAGGACCCAAATATTCCCAAAACTACTTGAGAGAATATTTTATTATTTTATTAAAAAGTAATGCGTTACTTGGAAAAAATAATAATATTACATAACTTGCGTTACTACAAATGTTACTAAAAAATTTTTAACCTTGACTATTGAAGAGGATTTTATATTTTAATTTGTATTCAGCCTGCAATCATTTGTTTTCCTGATTTAATACTCAAAGCAGAAATATGAGAAAGCAGCACCTTTTTTCATTTTTGTAAGAAAATAAAATAAAAAACTCTGATTTTGGCTTGATTTTTTCTATTTTATTTTTCTGGATAGAAAATAGATAATATTTGATCTCCACATGCAGTGTTGGGGAAAGTTACTTTTAAAAGTAATGTGTTACAATATTGAGTTACTCCCTAAAAAAAGTAACTAATTACGTTACTTGGTTACTTTTTATGCAAAGAAATGCGTTATGTTACTTTTGCGTTACTTTTTAAATCTGGGCAAGGCTTGCTTGTTTGTTAATATAAAAAGTTCTATTTTTGGCAAATGTAAAAACCTTTTCACACCAAAAGCCTCAGGCTTTGACAAAAGTAAATTCAGTCTGTACAGCAGACCTCAGAAGAAAAAAAAACCCAATTCTTTAGCAATAAAAAAGAAGGAAAACAAATGTTAGATCATCTTGAGTTATTTTTGCTTATTAGTATTGTTGAATTGGATCATCGAAGGTCGGCAGCAAAGACATTGGTTAATAAAATGGGATTAAATGCATAAAGGATATTCATATTATTTAACATATTTAATTATTGCAGGTTTGTGTCATATTGTGAGTTGAATGTCACTGTTTTTATTAATTTTGAGGAATACTGAATCTGTTTTATGTGAGTGAGATGAATTAACCCTTTCACATGTACGATCACACCGGTGTGATCATTCTTGGCTGGTCCCTGAAGTGTACAATCACACCGGTGTGATTCGAATGTTCAGCACATCACGTGATCAACTGCTGAATTCAAATCTGCTTTGGGGCTTTGGCTGAGCGCTTGTCATATTATTGCAATTATTCAGTGTTTTCAACCATATAATGCTTATTTTAGGTTCCAGACATTTAAATACACATAAGTCCTAAAACGATGCATTTATAGTTTGCAAAATACACGCCGATGTCTATGGAAGCGGCAATAATGATCCTTACAAATGTTATCTGAGGATATGTTTTATTGATATCATATACACATTGTGTAGGTAACTATAAAGCTTACTCTACTCCTCTTCTCCCAGCTCACCAGAGACTTACTTTAATGTTTTTCGGGAGGAGAGGATGAATTTGCGTCTTGTAAATCCCACAGCTCAGATTCAGCGCGAACTACCATGGCGGCACCCATCACCCAGTATAGATCAACTAACACGGTCATTATAAAAGTGTTTATAACTCCAAATACATTTACTTGCACATATTTCAAAATCGGAATATCAGATATTTCATAATACAGTGAGCACTTTTGTGAATAGTAATAATAAAAAAAGAAAAACGATATAAAAGTGATACATATGTGTCATACAGCACTATTGTGGCTGCGTTGTGTCACGTGACAAACACGACACGTCTCCATGGAAACAGTAAGGCGATAACATTCTAAAATAACGGTCGCCTAAAAAAACTCACTCTGGGGACTCAGCTAGAATATTTTAAACTCACGTGTGAAAGGGTTAATGTAAGTTCACATTTACTCTATGAACTAACATCTTACTCCCGATTTCTCTCAACATGGGGAAGGGAGTGCTTTTAATCAATAAATGGGGGGGAAGTAACTGGAGTTACTTATTTGAAAAAGGTAACTCAGATATTTTATTGTCAATTAAAAAGTAATCCATTACTAGTTACTTGGAAAAAATAATAATATTACATAATTTGCGTTACTTGCAATGCGTTACCCACAACACTGTCCACATGTAGATGGACATGAAACACATATTTCCACTGATTGGTCAAGCAAAGATCAACTTGTGTTGTACACTTAATAAAGATTACAAGTTAGATTGCAATTGATGCCCAACTGGAGTCCTCACTTGATGCCAAATGAGTCCTTACTAGGGGTGCGCCGATCCGATATTCAGTATCGGTATCACTCTAAAACGTCATTTTCTTCTGGATCGGGGTATTGGTCAGACGAGACCCATCCAAATCTGATATTCTGCATATACTGTTGTGTTATTGTTAAGCCCCACGAAAGCCACAAAAACATTATGAAGCTCAATAAAGTTTTTGTGCATCATATTTCAAGTGTTCTGAAGCCATTCCATAGTTTAATGTAAGGTACAGATGAATATTAAAGTTCATGTAAACTCTACTCTCCATGCGGCTGTCTGTCATTCTCCATTCAGTATTCAAATTGTGTGTCACATTCAGTTACGACAGTCAAGATGATAAAATCCAAGATGATTGAATGTTCCTAATAATATTATACTTCATCTGTAAATAAAGATAAATGGTTTTGCATAAAATGACTTTATCTTGCTGGCGTTTTGTGCTGTTTCTAAATCGTGTTAATTTCTACTGGGTATCTTTTAGATCACAACACTGGAGTAGAGAGCACTATGAATTGTTCTTCACGAGCACAGTACCAAAAATTTAAAACTGTTAAAATAAAAGGCTCAATAAACTTACGCACAGATTTAATGAACTATGCATCAATGTCTCTTCCCTTTGTGCTTTGAACTTCTCTAAGTGGAGTGCTGTGTCTGCGTGCTGTGACTCCGTGTTGCTTCAAGCGCATCATTCTGACCACAAGTGTTTTGTTCTGAAAAAGTAGCATCGGGCTAGCCATTGTCCTTACTCCTGAAAAGTTGTGTAAAGTGTTAGTGCTGTGTAGTTTTTTCTTTTTTTTTTTGCAACATTCATCAGATGGTTTGTGTGCCATTTGAGGCTGACACTAATTGACAAGACAATACTTTGCTAATTCAAGAAATTGCTGAATGCTGTCAAATTAAACATGGTTAATGTCATTGAAGATTTCTGCACATGTATATCTGATGTACAAAGTGTCATGAAATTATGGCTGTCACATGATTACTAGTGATGGTGAAGTGAAGTGTTCTGAACCAGTGAAACTTTCAACACAATTGTATCTGAAAAAGGTTCATTACTTGAAGCTTTTCAAAACGGCTCATGATGTGGCAATCTAGTGGTCATAAAAATGAACACCTTCCAAAGTGCCGTGTTGCATTACAGCCGCTGGTTTCACATCTGGTTCTGCAAATGATTCTTTGTTTTATTTTACGGTGTATTAATAATGGTCATTGTCAAGTCATTAATTTGTGTCTGTGTATAGTACTAAAATAAATAAAACATAAATTCATAAATTAAATCTATGAACTGTTTATTTATTTAGTCCTTAGACTTACTTCATGGGCAAAGTACATTTTTGAACTCAATTTTTAAATTACGATTGAAAATAAGTAAATAAACAATACTAACACATTAAAATATAATATAATGTAGAGGAAACAGCACTGAGGTTCGCTTCGTTTGAACCAGATACTGAAGCAGTCACGTGGTTTTCAGGTGAACGAAGCTTTGTGCTTTTCTCAAAATGAATCAAGCTCCGATACAGTGCTTCAATGTGAAATGTGTCGGGTTTTTTATGAAAACGTTTGTTTTTGTTTTTGTATTTTCACGGACTCACATTCCCTTTTCCTCCCCCCCTGAAGCGAGTCGTGGCACTTGCTTTATCACAACATGCATCTGTTCCTCGAGTGGCATTAACTAAAACTCTTTTACTTTTTTGCAGTTTTACTAAGATGCATTTTTTCTACTATTTTAATGTAATGAAATTAAATTATACATATGTATTATTAGATTGATCCCAATCCAATATTTGTAGTATCAAAGAGTCACAACCCTGTTCCTGAAGGCACCTCAACTTTACACATTTTGGATGAATCTCTCTTATCAAACACACTTGATTCACCTCATCAGGTTATTAGTAGAGCACTCTATGATGTTAGCGCAGTGTGTCACATGAGAAAGACCTCAGAATATACAGAAACATGGTAGAGAAACAAAGGCCTATTGAATAGAATAAAGTCAATAAAACAAAGACACTGTAAAATACTCACTCAGCCTTTCTAGATGCTTTGATCACTGGCAGCAGCCTCAGGAGACATTCTTCTGATTCATCATATTTACTCAGTTTAAACTCATCCAGTCCTTCATCTGAGTTCAACAGCACAAACACCAGAGCCGACCACTGAGCAGCAGACAGTCTGACTCCAGAGAGACGATTTACACCTGTTCTGCTCAGGTATGTTTGGACTTCCTGCTCTAGTGAACGATCATTCAGTTCATTCAGACAGTGGAACAGGTTGATGGATTTCTCTGGAGAGGGATTCTCCCTGATCTTCTGTTTAATGTATTTAGCTGTTTCCTGATTGATATCAGAGCTGCTTACTGTCTTTCTCAGGAGGCCTTGTATGAGAGTCTGATTAGACTCTAGTGAGAGACCGAGAAGGAACCGGAGGAAAAGATCCCAGTGTCCGTTCTCACTCTGTAAGGCCTTGTCCACTTCTCCCTTCAGTAAACTGGTCATTGGTGATCTGAACACATTCTTCAGTCCTATGTTTTGTTCAGAAAAGGACAGTAGCTTGAATAAAGCAGCAAGAAACTCCTGAATAGTCGGATGAACAAAGCTGTACACCTTCCCCAGCTGCAGTCCAAACTCCTGTCTGAAGATCTGGGTACAAACTCCTGAGTACACTGACACTTCTTTGACATCAATGCCGCTCTCTTTCAGGTCCTTCTCATAGAAGATCAGGTTCCCTTTTTCCAGCTGTTCAAAAGCCAGTTTTCCTAGAGACAGAATAGTCTTTCTAGCCTGATCAAGATCGATTTCATATTCTCCATCATACTTCTGTGTCTTCAGTTTGGTCTGAAAGATCAGGAAGTGTGTGAACATTTGTGTGAGAGTCTTGGGAATCTCTGCACTCTCTGCTTTACCCATAATCCTCTCTAGAACAGTGGCTGAAATCCAGCAGAAGACTGGCATGTGACACATGATGAACAGACTTCTTGATGATCGGATGTGTGTGACGATTCTATCAGCCAGACTCTGATCGTTTATTCTCTTCCTGAAATATTCATCCTTCTGAGGGTCGTTGAATCCTCGTACCTCTGTGACCTGGTCGACACACTCAGGAGGGATCTGATTGGCTGCTGCTGGTCGAGAGGTGATCCAGAGGAGAGCAGAAGGAAGTAGATTCCCCTTGATGAGGTTGGTCAGCAGCACATCCACTGAGGCTGATTCTGTTACATCAGACAAGCTCAGATTGTTTTGGAAATCTAGACGTAGTTGACACTCATCCAGACCATCAAATATGAACATGACTTTGTAATCATCATAATCTGCTGACTTAAATTCTTTGGTTTCAGTGTGAAGGTGATTTAGAAGTTGTTTAAGACTGAGATTTTTCTGTATCAAATTCAGCTCCCTGAAAGGAAGTGGAAATATGAAATTAACATCCTGATTGGCTTTTCCTTCAGCCCATTCCAGGATGAACTTCTGCACAGAGACTGTTTTTCCAATTCCAGCGACTCCTTTAGTCAGCACAGTCCTGATGGGTTTGTCTTGTCCAGGTGAGGGCTTAAATATGTCATTGCAGTTGATTGGTGTTTCCTGTGTCTCTGGTCTCCTGGACACTGTCTCAATCTGTCTCACCTCATGTTCATTATTGATCTCTCCACTCCCTTCCTCTGTGATGTAGAGCTCTGTGTAAATCTCTTTCAGACGTGTTGAGTCTCCATGATTGGACATTCCTTCACTGATTCTCTGATATTTGTCCTGTAGTCTGGATTTGAGTTTTTGCTGATACACAGGCATCAGTTCTGAGCAAAGGAAATAATTGTTGTTATTGGCAGGACAATATTTTAAAATTATTTACAGATACTAGAATGTGCCATGACATTCAGAAACATTAGTGACTGAAAACAGAAGGTTCATATTAAAAATACAGGCTATAATCTGCTGATCCAGAGCTCTTACTGGTCTGTAGTATGTTAGCGAGGTCTGTCTGGTTCATCTTCCTCAGGATGATCAGTGTGATCTTCAGAAGCCCCTCTCTGACTCTGTTATGACCCTCATCATCATAATGGTCTCCTGCACAGCATTCTGGGTAATCTGGACTCAGTAGTCTCTTAAAGCTTTTTAACTCACTCTTTATCACAGACATGATTTTCTGCTCAAGCTCCTGAAATCATAGTGAATATTCAAACAACAAACCTCCATTCTATCACAGAGAGTTTGAACCAAAGGATCAACACACAAGAGTCAAAGGCATGAATACTAATTATGAATACTAATCTCAATTATATAATAACTTCCGCTGTATGCTAAACCATTAGCATCTACAGATACTGAGGTTAAAAGAGGGACTTCTCTTCTTTAGTGGTCATTGATCTGCTTTATAGTGGCTTACAAATGATCTTACATGGGTATGAAAGTAAATTATAGAGAGGATTTCAGATTTCTTCATTTCTTAATACTTTTACCCAAAGGTTTATTGTGTTGGGATGGACACTCACACACACACACACACACACACACACACACACACACAAAACTAACCTTGAAAATGGAGTCTAAGTTCTTCTTTGCTGTATGTGATTCTGGTCCTTTATGTTTTTGACTGTAGTTAAACAAATATTGAATATTTTTTATAAATGTATTAATGTATTTAATGCACATCAGTAAATGAATGAATAACATACATTTCTTATACTTTAAACTAAACAACACCTTAGATCAGCAGAAGTCGTGTCTCCCAAACTGAATCCAACTGAACAACCCATTGACCAGTCACTCTTCATGGACACGCAGCTGGGTTCACAAGATTTTTTCTGCCGCAGACTAAAATATAACAGCAATACAAACTGTTTCTGAAAATCTCACACTGCTCTGAAACACCTTTACTGTTTCAACATCCCTTAAATGTTCATCTTGAGGAGTCTGTTGTGACTTGATATAATATATATGTGTGTGTGTATATATATATATATGAAGAGCTCTTTTCCAAAACGCGATAAACGCCATTTTTTACAAAATTGAGTTCCTGCCAAAATCAGTATTGTATCTGGTCGTTATTGAAAAGGCAGCTTTTAATTTTACAAAAAATGCGATATCCGCCGTGTTATTCTGTCATGTTTTCTCCCTTTTTTTCAAACCGCGACCAACGCCAGTCTCCCTTTTCTGCTAAATGCGACACATCTGCTCAACCAATCACAGCGCAGCATTTCACGCATTGTAAACAGCAAAGGCGGCGCTTTGAATACACCCCGCATCCATAGTTTTAATTATTGAGTAATGTATCAAAGACATATCTGACGAATCCTTTCATAAACAAAGTGTAGAGAGTGTAAATAAGAGGTTCATTGAGCAGTGTAGAGAGTTTCATTGATTATAATTTTGAGATCGCGATGAATTAAGATGAGTGACAGCTTTTAATGATTTTTAAGGGAGTTTGTAAATAAGATATTGATTTAATACAACAGTTAAATAAACAAGAAGTTAATATTAAGTGACTTACACTGTCTGACTATAACATCATGACTATTTCATCTTCGAAAATAGTTTGAAACAAAGTCACAACTGATACGCTGCGCATCTCCATTCAAACATGGCGGTGTTTCGTTTACGAATGAACGTGCATTTTCTAGTAAGTCAATGATTCAATTACCCATTCATAAAAAGAGTCACTTGCTTTATTCCTGAATGAATCAGCCGTTCGAACGAATCAAATGAATGATTCAGAAATTAAATCATGTATTTCATTTTTATATTCTTTTTAGTTATTAAAATAATTTAATATTTCTATGTTCAAAATTGTATATTTAAAACATTAATCTCAGCAAGAGTTTATGAATTTGATTACACTTATGCCATCTCTTTCCATCACTTATACTTTCTCTAAAAAGATTGCATTTTCGGAAAAATAATCAGTTTTTATAATAAATCTTTGAAAAATCAAAATCTAGATTTGAATTTTTATGTTATTATAACCTAAAGATACTATGTGAAAGTTTAAAACAGAAAATAGTAGTTTTCATCTTGTCACTTTCTTGGTAAAGAAAACACATTTTTACTCAAATTAATCAAAATGGATTTATAGCATTTTGGAAAAGAGCTCCTCATATGTCTATAATACACTACACCTACAGTATATATGACACCCATAATATCTCACCTGGACTCAACAGAAGAGTCTTCATCTCTGCAGAGATCTGAAAGATCCATCAGTTGTTTTTTCCTCACAGACACATTGATGTGTTCAGGTGAATCTGATTCACCCTCCTGAATCAGACTACAAATAAAAATGCTATTGTAGTTTGAATTTATTGTTTCTAAGCACTGAAAATGTGAAACATTTCAAGTTCTGTCACCTCTCTGTCTTTATCTTTGTTTTATGTTTTTCAGAGAGATTCATTCTGGAGGTCATGGTTTCATCTAAAAACAGATATAGATGTTCATCCACAGAGTGAGTTATGAATCATCTCAGCATTTAATTTTCTCAAATCCACCTCTGTCTCATCAGTCAGTCCACAGTAATGACCTGCACACATGAAAAACAATTGCATTCTGACATTATTTACACAGAATCAAAGTATTCACACACAGCATAACAAATTCAGACAAGCACTGTGTTAAAATGAAAGTAAAGGTGCAATCTGACGATTTACAGAATCTGTGTTTTCTCTCCTAATGTCATTTAAACTACTTTCAAATTTTATGATGCTGCTTAATGTTGTACTTCACTTTAAACCAGTCAGGATTGATTTTGGCTATCACAGATGATTGTAAAATTGCGATACTCACTGTGTTTTACTCTCTTAATGTAGTTTACTTCCTTATATGACAAAACGGATCCTGCTGTAATAGTTTCACTTTCATGTGTCACCTAAAAAGAGGAGTTTGAGTCTCTTAATATTATATTTCATTCTTTATTATTTAAAGTTATAACCCCTGAATATACTTTCCTCACAGGTGTACTCTGAGTGTTATTTAACCGAATATTTAAAGTTAGCTCTCTGTAACATATCGAACTTACGTCTCTCTGTCAACTTCCTCATCATTTTTTTTCTACAAGCTCTTTGTTACAAACTGTGGCAGTCAATGAAAGTGCACAATGAAGGAGAGTATAATAGAAACCATTTTATTAATAATCACTATAGGGAACAACACCACACCAGACAGGGGGCGCTGGAGATATTAGAGAATAGACAAATCACCTCTCCAAACCAGTCTATGGCCCTGTCCCAAATCACACCCTAAACATTCTCGGTCGACCTCTGTACAGCAGGTATATACTTGATAGTCTTGGTTCGTCTTTTCGTTTGGGAACATAAAAATTATTTTTTATTGGATTATTAAATTAAGGTTTGTACATCTTTTCCATGACAAGTAGCAGTTCAAGAGAAATCCTTTCATCTTTAGCTGCCAGCATGCCAGTTTCTTATGACTATTAAACAGCAAGCACAAATTATGCAAAAGCAGCAGTTCTTTCTGTGCACTCAGTGTCTGAATTCACTGACTCATTTTCATTCACTCCTTCAAGTGAACTGTATTAGTGTCCTAATGTAGGGAATAGTGAATGAGAATATAGGGGGCGATTTCAAATACAACCCTAGAGAGTTACTGGCAGGTCAGTTTGATCAAGGTTGGAGTAAAACTCTGCAGGAATACTTAGGGAAGAGTGGGGATGGTTGCAATGAGAGGCAGTTACAACATGGCTTATGAGGAATGAGCAACAGTGATTATATTCATACTGTACATGCTCTATTAGCACCTCATCCTTCCTGAAAGAAATCAGCCACATGTGACCACTCCAGAAAAAAAAAAAAAAAAAAAAAAGAGAAAAAAAGCCTTTTTTAACATCAGTTTTTTGTTCGTCATAGTGTCTAAGTTGTTTACGTGAAGCATTGTAAAAACAACATTTTAATCAGTGTTTTCTGAGCTTCTAATAGGCATAGTTAGCATGTGGCAATGGTATTGTGTAGCTAATAAACTAAGTTTTATCACAGCTGTCAGTGTAGTTGCACATTGTAACTTTCCCAACACACTGTCCCATAACACAACATTGATTTAAAAACTTGCCATAACATTAATTGCAATTTTATGGATTAACAAAGAATACCTGTCAGTATGTTACGGATCTGGTCGGTGAGCTGTGGACCACTCACCACCAGATGTCGCTCTCACCTTGTTTACACACACTGACTGTTATACCACACCCCGGACTACATTCCCCATCAGCCACTGCTCCCATCACCTGTGCCCAATCAGAGACACTATTTAAACCCCGGTCTTCCTGTTTCGCACGGCCGAGTATTGGATTGCTTTTAGCACAGTTTGTGTTAGCACCTGTATGGAGCCTTAGTCAATTGTGTTTTCTAGTCTAGTCTTGTTCCTTGTCATCCTAGCCTTGAACCTTAGCCTAGTTATATCGTTGTCGCTGTCTTGCTGCCTGCCTTTCGGAACTCTTGCCTGTCTGGATTATTCTATAGCCTAGCCCTTCACGGTGTAAGTAGCAGAATCCCCCCCCAGGAGCGACTCCTGGCGCTCAAACAACAACAGTCCAGGAGGGTGGGGGAACAGAGGCAAAACAGGGGGTGGGACGGAGGGCCAGGTCCATGTAGAGGAGGTGGGCCTGGGCCATGGAAATTAGCTGTGGTTGGACATAACATAGACAACCCAGCTGTAACTTGACTTGACTCAGGAACAACATGGCTTGACTCAGGAACAACAGCTGTAACATGACTTGATTCAGGAACAACAGCTGTAAAATGACTTGACTCGTGGGGAACAGCTGTGACTTGGCTTGACTCGTGGGGCACAGCTGTGACTTGGCTTGACTCGTGGGGCACAGCTGTGGCTTGGCTTGACCCGTGGGGCACAGCTGTGACTTGGCTTGACTCGTGGGGCACAGCTGTGACTTGGCTTGACTCGTGGAGAACAACAGCTGTATCTTGGCTTAACTCATGGAGAACAACAGCTGTATCTTGGCTTGGCTCGTGGAAAACAGCTGTGACTTGGCTTGATTCATGGGGAACAGCTGTATCCTTGCTTGACTCATGGAGAACAGCAGCTTTGGCTTGACTTAACTCTGTTGCTTGACTTAACTCTGAAGCTTGACTGGACTCTGAAGCTTGACCGGACTCTGAAGCTTGACCAGGCTCTGAAGCTTGACCGGATTTGGAGGCTTGACCTGACCCTGGAACTCGACTGGACTTGGAAGCCTGACTGGACTTGGAAGCTACAGCTGTAGCTTGACTTGACACAGGAACGACGACTGTAGCTTGACTTGACTTGGAAACTTGACTTGACTCGGGAAATGCAGCTGTTAATTGACTTGACTCAGGAAACACAGCTACGACTTGACTTGACTTGGAAACTTGACTTGACTCAGGGAACGCAGCTGTAGGTTGACTTGACTCTGAAGATGCACCCGCAGCTTGACTTGGCTCTGCGGCTTGACTTGGCTCTGGAACAACAGCTGCAACTTGACTCGAAACAGGGGTAGCTGCCGTGACGTGAGGGAGAGCCGTTTTAGCTGCCCATACCGCCATTATGGGCCATCATGAAGCGTGGCTTGGAGACAGCGACCATCTTGTGGAGTGGCTCTGGGATGGCGGCCATCTTATGAACTGGCTTGGGGGTGGCGGCCATTTTGTGGACTGGCTCAGGGACGGCAGCCATCTTGTGGACTGGCTCTGGGAAGGCGGCCATCTTGTGCACTGGTTCTGGGATGGCGGCCATCTTGTGGACTGGCTTGGAGATAGCAGCCATCTTGTGAGCTGGTTCTGGGAAGGCGGCCATCTTGTGAACTGGCTTTGGGAAGGCGGCCATCTTGTGAACTGGCTCTGGGAAGGCGGCCATCTTGTGAACTGGTTCTGGGATGGTGGCCATCTTGTGGACTGGTTGTAGGAGGGCAGCCATGACAGGTGCAGACTCTGGACGGGCAGGCTTGGCGTGAGCAGGCCCTGGAGCGGCAGGCGTGGCATGAGCAGAAGACGTGACGCGAGTGAACTGTGACTAGATGTGACGTGAGCAGACTTTGGCTTGGTGGACGTGACGAGTGCAGACTGTGGCTTGGCAGACGTGATGAGTGCAGGCTTTGACTTGGTAGACATGACTTGAGCAGGCTTTGGCTTGGAGGACATGACATGAACAGGCTCTAGCTTGGGAGGCTTGGCATGGGGGGGCTCTGGTGTAGCAGACATGACATGAGCAGGTTGTGGTATGGGGGTTACTGCAGGATTGCGGGGTCCCTCATCCGCAATCCCAACAGTAAAAGGTGAGCCACTTAAGCGGAGTGCATAGTCTATGTACTGTTCCAGTGTCCAGTGAATTTTACCTCCAGGTAAGCAGGAACGAATGGGCTCATTTAATCCATGACAAAAAATGTCCTTAAGCGCCACATCATTGAAGTTAACCAAATGACACAGTCCGCAAAAGTCCACAACATAATCTTCTATGCAACGGTTACCTTGTCGTAGGCGGAAGAGGCGTGATGCAGGGTCCATGATGATCTGTATTCCAAAAAGCCGCTGGATCTCGGGGAGGCGAAGTATTCTGTAAGTAGCAGGACTCGTAGGAAGCGTATAAGATCCAATTGCGAGCTTTATTAGCAGATCGTAGTCAAGACAGGCAGGGTCGATAACCAAACAAACAGTAATATCCAGGGCAAGGCGAGAGCGTAAATTCAATAAACAGGCAGAGTCCAAAACCAGAGAGAGCAGTCCAAAAAGTAACAAATAAACAAGGAAATGAAACCAGACAGAACTATGACAATGAACGAGGCAAAACTGTGGCAAAAACAAAAACAAAACTATGACAAGAAACCAAACCGTGATAATCAAGAAACAGGGCAATGAAAACAGGAAAACGCTTGGTAGAGTCCGCATGAGCAAAACAATACTTTGCGAGGGCCTGTTTGGCATGGCCTGCCTTTTATGGCTGCCAAACAGGAAGTACCAACGAAGCAGCAGAGGGAGCAGCAACAG
The DNA here is from genome assembly GCA_036247105.1 of Cirrhinus mrigala. Lineage (NCBI taxonomy): Eukaryota > Metazoa > Chordata > Actinopteri > Cypriniformes > Cyprinidae > Cirrhinus > Cirrhinus mrigala. Next base: position 699,315 of record JAMKFB010000702.1, on the reverse strand, counting down.
TCAGTCAGTGGGTGAGGGCTCCCTCCGCTGGTGTGGCGTTACACACGGATAACGTTCGCCGCTAATCGACCCTCGCCTGCTTAATGGACTATTCTTCGTCTTGCTGTCTATGTACCTGTCTGCCGCTGTTTGAACCTGCCTGCCTTGACCATGTTTCTGTCTCGTCCTTTAAATAAAAGTATGCATATGGATCCGCTCGCCTCTCGTCTCTCCGTAACAGAATACTCGGCCGAACAAGGACCCAGCAACTTTTCATCAGGACGCCACACAGGTATGGACACTGCAAGACTGTTGTTAGCCCTCGAGCTGGGTACACGATCGCTCGAGGGCTACATTCAAGAATATCTGGACATTGCACATTATTCGGATCTCCCGAATGTGTATTAATAGACTTTTTTATTGATGGAACTAATCAGCCATTAAAATCAAAACTCCGTCGCGAGGCTCCGCGTTCATCACTGGAGCAGTTTCTGGATTATGCATTGCTTTGTGTGGGCTCGTCGTTTACTGTGGGTGTCGCAGAGGAGCAACGCGACATCGCGGTAACGGCAGCCGCGCATCCCGGCGACAGCGGAGCCCGTTCTTAAAATGGTGGCGAAAACAAAGCTCCGTCATGTCACTGCTGCCATGTCAGAGCCAAGCAAGGTGGCAGCTGCGTTCCCCGAGTCAAGTCAAGTTTCTGAGTCAAGTCAAGTTGCAGCTGGGTTTCCTGAATCAAGTCAAGTTTCCGAGTCCAGCCAAGTTGCAGCTGCGTTTCCTGAGTCAAGTCAACTCTCCAAGTCAAGTCAAGGTGCAGCTGTGTTTCCTGAGTTCAGTCAAGTTGCAGCTGCGTTTTCTGAGTCAAGTCAACTCTCCGAGTCAAGTCAAGGTGCAGCTGTGTTTCCTGTGTCAAGTAAAGCTACAGCTGTATCTCTCAAGTCAAGCAAAGTCGCAGCCATGGTTCCTGAGTCAAGCAAGGTCTCACCCGAGTGCCCCGAGCCACTGCACAAGATGGCCGCCACGCCAGAGCCTGTCGCCAAGATGGCCGCCACGTCAGCCAAGCCAGCGCCCGCTAACGCCACGTCAGCCAAGCCACAGCCTGTTCATGTTATGTTTTCTGCTCCTGAGTCTGTACCCGTCATGGCCGTCCTTCCAGATGCGGCTCCTGAATCAAGTCAAATTACAGCTGCCGCTCCTGTCTCAAGTCAAGCCACAGCCGCAGCTCCAGAGTCAAGTCAAGCTACAGTTGCTGCTTCAGAGCCAAGTCAAGCTACAGCTGCTGCTCCAGAGTCAAGTCAAGCTCCAGCTGCCGCTGCAGAGTCAAGTCAAGCTACAGTTGGTCAAGTCGAGAGTCGAGTCAGAGCTGCTGGTCCTAAGGCAAGTCAAGTTACAGCTGCTGTTCCAGTGTCAAGTCAAGTTAAAGCTGTGTTTCCTGCATCAAGTCTAGTCAGAGCTGTTCTTCCTAAGTCAAGTCAAATCACAGCTGTCATTCCTGCATCAAGTCTAGTCAGAGCTGCTCTTCCGAAGCCAAGTCAAGTTACAACTGTCATTCCTCTGTCAAGTCGAGTCACAGCTATTGTTCCTGTGTCAAGTCAAGTCAAGACGGTATTTCCTGCGTCAAGCAACGTTAAAGCTGTCATTTCTGCGTCACGCAACGTCAAAGCAGTGGCTCCTGTGTCAAGTCAAGTTACAGCTTTATTTCCTCTGTCACGTCGCGTCACAGTTGCATTTCCTGCGTCAAGCAACGTCAAAACTGTCATTCCTATGTCAAGCAATGTCAAAGCTGTCGTTCCTGCGTCAAGCAACGTCAAAGCTGTCGTTCCGGCATCAAGCAACGTCAAAGATGTCATTCCTGCATCAAGCACAGTCCAAACAGCTTTTCGTGAGCCAAGTCAAGTCACCATTGATCTCCTTGAGCCAAGTCAAGTCATTGCTGATCTTCACAAGTCAAGTCAAGTCAAGTCAAGTCACTGCAGGTCTTCACGTGCCTGGTCAAGTCACTACCGAACTTTACAAGCCAGGTCACTTCTCGTCTGTCCGTCCAGAGCCAGGTCACTTCTCGTCTGTCCGTCCAGAGCCAAGTCATGTCTCGTTGGTCCGTCCAGAGCCTAGTCACGTCTCCCCTGTCAGTCCAGAGCCAAGTCACACCTCTCATGACCTCCCGGAGCCCCATCATATTTCTACTGTCAGCCCAGAGTTTCGTCACGATATGTCTGATCGTCAAGAGTTGAGTCAAATCTCGTCTGACCTCCCAGAGCCTTGTCACGTCATGTCTGCCAGTATGATGGCGATCACCATTCTCAGTATGTGGGCCGCACACTACGCTCCAGAGGTCCTGACTGTCACCAAGTCTGTGCCAGAGGTCTCGTCTGGCCTCCCAGAGCCTTGTCACGTTATGTCTACCAGTGTGATGGCGATCACCATTCTCAGTATGTGGGCCGCACACTACGCTCCAGAGGTCTCGTCTGTCACCAAGTCTGCCCCTGAGGTCACGTCTGCTCACAAGTCTGCTCCAGAGGTCACGTCCGTTCACAAGTCTGCTCCAGAGCTCCCGTCTTTTCACAAGTCAGCTCCTGAGGTCACGTCTGATCCCAAGCCAGCTCTAGAGCTCACGTCTGTTCACGAGTCAGCTCCAGAGGCCTCTCCGGTGGGAGAAGCTGCGCCAATGCCTCCAGAGGTGTCGGCATTCGCCGTAGAACCTTCTAGGGAGGCGGCGTTAACCTGTGCACTCTCTGCTTCTCCCCTTATTCTGTCTGCCTCCTCTGTCCCTGTTCTCCCCAGGTCCCAGTCTATGACGCGGGTTCCTGCTCTGCCCTGGAGGGCTCCTGCGCCTCCTGTTCCGCCCTGGAGGGCTTCTGCGCCTCCTGCCCTGCCTCCTGCTCTGCCCTGGAGGGGCCCTGCGCCTCCTGTTCTGCCCTGGAGGGCTTCTGCGCCTCCCGCTCCGCCCGCTCCGCCCGCTCCGCCCTGGAGGGCTCCTGCTCCACCCCCGGCTCTGCCTTGGAGGGCTCTTGTGCCTCCGCACGGACCTGGCCCTCCGGCCCTTGCCCTGTCTCATCCCCGCCCCACCGCTCCCCTGGACTATGGTTCGTTTGGAGCGTCTGGAAGCCGCTCCTTGGGGGGGGGGGCTATGTTACGGATCTGGTCGGTGAGCTGTGGACCACTCACCACCAGATGTCGCTCTCACCTTGTTTACACACACTGACTGTTATACCACACCCCGGACTACATTCCCCATCAGCCACTGCTCCCATCACCTGCGCCCAATCAGAGACACTATTTAAACCCCGGTCTTCCTGTTTCGCACGGCCGAGTATTGGATTGCTTTTAGCACAGTTTGTGTTAGCACCTGTACGGAGCCTTGGTCAATCGTGTTTTCTAGTCTAGTCTTGTTCCTTTTCATCCTAGCCTTGAACCTTAGCCTAGTTATATCGTTGTCGCTGGCTTGCTGCCTGCCTTTCGGAACTCTTGCCTGTCTGGATTGTTCTATAGCCTAGCCCTTCACGGATAACGTTCGCCGCTAATTGACCCTCGCCTGCTTAATGGACTATTCTTCATCTTGCTGTCTATGTACCTGTCTGCCGCTGTTTGAACCTGCCTACCTTGACCATGTTTCTGTCTCGTCCTTTAAATAAAAGTATGCACATGGATCCGCTCGCCTCTCGTCTCTCCGTAACACAGTAGTTGGGTATATCTCCTTTTTATTTAAGTAAATAGTTTTTAGTATTTAAGTAAATCTATTTGTTACTTAAAAAGTTTTTTTTTTTTTTTTTTGCCATTTAATTCAATTCAAGTTTATTCGTATAGTGCTTTTCATGATACAAATCATTGCTCTACAGAAAATTAAAGTTTCTACAATATATTTAGCAGTGGCTTACTAGTGGTGACTGTCAAGTTGATGTACATATGGCAAAGATGAATGGTAAAAATCAGTTAATGACATAATCAAACAGACAATGAACGCTATTAACAGTAATGAATTATATGTTGCAATCAAAAGCAAAATTCGATAGTGCTGTATGTTGTTTCTGGGTTGGCATCATCTGAGATCCTCTGAGGGGTTGGCATCATCTCTTCTTACGCGTTCTGGATCCAGACAGAAGCTTGTGTAATTCCTAGTTACCACAGGATGTCAATCCCATGGCAGAAACAGAGAACAAATAGGGACATAATTAGTGTAGCTGCTGTTCAACGAAGCAAAAATTATTTGTTTAACCCAAGCTAAAGAATAATAATGTGCACATGATCAGATGTAACTGCAGTACAAGATAATGAGATGCATTATTTGAATGCTTGGCTAAAGAGATGAGTCTTTAATCTAAATTTAAACAGAGAGAGTGTCTGAACTCTGAATGTTATCAGAAAGGCTGTTCCAGAGTTTGGGAGCCAAATGCGAAAAAAGCTCTACCTCCTTTAGTGGACGTTGCTATCCTAGGAACTACCAAAAGTCGAGAGTTTTGTGACCTTAGGGAGTGCGATGGATTCTAATATGCTGATTTATTATCAATGTTAAAAACAGTTGTGCTGCTTAATATTTTTTTGCCACCTGTGATACTTTTTGGGGGGATTCTTTGATCAACAAAAGGTTAAAAAGAACAGCATTTATTTATAATAGAAAGGTTTTCTAACAATATACACTTTTGTTCAAAAGTTTAGGGTCAGTAAATTTTATTGTTTCTTTTTTTGAAAGAAAGTAATACTGTCACACCCCTGTGGACTGTTTATGTTGGTTTCTCCCTACTGTGCCCATATATGGTCTTTCCTGTTCCGTTCCTTGTTAAGTCATAATAGACACCCACACCTGTCTTTGTATCCTTATCACCCCTTTATAAGTTGGATTCAGTTCAGTGTTTGGATCTGAAAGTTATGTTGGTTACCATTTGTGGATGTTATTAAAAGACTTTTTTTTTTTGTTATATTTCACCTTTCTATGTCTCCTTCTACACACAGCGTGACAAATATTTTTATTCACCAAGGATGTGTTAAAATAATAAAAAGAGATGGCATAGATTTACATTACATTAGAAAATATTTATTTATGAATAAATGCTGTTCTTTTAAACTTGTTATTCATCAAAATTCAAAGAAACCTAAAAAAAAAAAAAAAAAAACTGGCAGCACAACTGTAATTCTAATAATAAATCAGCATATTATAATGATTTCTGAAGGATCATGTTACACCTACAGTTTTTCTCAATCGATTTGATGCATTTCTCTTTTCAAAGTGTTGTACTATGATTGTGTTGCTCTACAATGTTCTTCAGATGAAATGTATTCTCCCAGCCTGCTGAAGCCTCAGCCAGCTACTTCTTCCCTGTTTGAGCTGCCTCCACAACTCATGCTCATTGACACAGAGCAGTGGTTTTCAACCTTCTTTGGGTCAGCGCCCCCCTAGCCATTATCCAGGTCCCTCAACGCCCCCTATTAAATAAAACATAGTCTAATTGATTGCATTGCTAAAAAAAAAAAAAAACAGTGAAATACTTTTGTAAAGTAAATACAGAGTTCTTAAGTATGTTGGTGATTTTCATTGCTACAGCTTCAGTGTTGTTGAGATGCTGACATATCTTGTTGTCCCAAATTTAAAATGATTAAATAAAAATTATTTTTTAGAACATATGAAGAGTTCAGATGCAAAAGCCTCTAAATCCATCTGACGTATTTCTTTTAAATGAGCATTTCTTTCTGGCTACTTTGTATAGGTTTCTATGTAAGTACTGGTACTTCTGATTGGGCTGAGGCTGGAATTTACTGAGTTTGAAGTAAAAGTATTTGATGGATGTATACTGTGTGTCAGGAGCATTTACTCAGTATCATTATCTCATTTTTGACTGAGATGGCTTTTAGCTGGTTTTGGATCTGAACTCTTCATATCCACATGGAAATTTTTACAGAAGAGATTTTAGTTTGTTCTTCAATTCCTGGAACTCTTGAACACCTTTTTTACTGCTGTGATATGTTTGGATGTTTTCAATTAGCATTCAGAGAAATATAATAATATCAATCCCTTAGTTTTAGAAAATACCCTTGAGAATATATTGAATTCCCTTTTTTCTGACACAGTGGACATGCTTATTTTGTTGGGTAAATGTCACATTTACACATGCAAATAGAAGAAAATAATGTAAACCCTACTTTACTATATTTCATACATTTTGTGAGAATATTTCAAAGTTTGCTTACAAATACTTTAAAGAAAACTTAGTACAACCCTAATTTTTGTAAAATTACAAAATCTGTGAATTGTTAATTCTATTTAACTTTTATTTAATTGACATAAGTACAAAGAAAAGATTTACAAAGTTTTCACTCAACCACTTGTAATGTATTTTTTCAAATGTATTTTGTAAATATAAACAAATTTTTATTTTGATATCCGCAACACACTCCAAAAAGCTGCAACAGAGGCTAAATAAAAGTGAAAAGATTACAGAATAACCAAATAAACTGCTTTGAAACAGTTCACAGCAAGGTGGTGAATTGGTAATAGGTGAGGGTATGTTTGGGTATGACAGGAGCTTCTCCGTCTTTACAAGCAAAGCTGGATCATGGCTCAAAATGTGTTTATATTAACTAAATAAAATGAAGTTGGCCAGTGAAAACTTTAAAAATAAAGATTAAAGAGAACAAATTACATGTTCTTGATTTTATGAAGCTTAGCATGAGAGGAAAACAAATTTTAAAATATATTCAAATAGAAAGGGTTTTTTTTTGTTGTTGTTTTTAAACAAACAAATGCAACCTTTTTTATTAATCCATTAACACATCTTCCTGGCCTATATTTTTTTTTAATGATAGTGTATATTATAGGCTATATTTTATTTATAATATATAGGCCTATTTTAAAAGCATGCATTTTAACCCAAATATAACTGCTCACATTAGCCCATACATAATTTTATTTAAAAAATACGTCATTGAATGCCACATGACATTCATCATGTATTTGATCAGACTGGACTTTAAATATGTAACGCTACTCCAGCAGAGGGAGCCCTCAACCACAGACTGTCTGTTACCGCTCCCTCTGCTGCTTCTACAGTGACTTTCTGTTTGGCAGCCATAAAAGGCAGGCCATGCCAAACAACCCCTGCGAAGTATTGTTTTGCTGTGTGGACTCTACTAAGCGTTTCTCCTGTTTCTTTGCCCTGTTTTGTTATATTCTTCGGTTTTGTTTCTTGTCATAGTTTTGCTTTGTTTTTGCCATTGTTTCGTTCTGTTTCGTTGTCATAGTTTTGCCTAGTTTTCATAGCCTTGCTTATTTTGCTTCCTTGGACTGCTCACTTGGACTTTGACCCTCTGCCTGGTTATTTTGGATTTTGCCTTTGTCTTTGCCTACGTGTTACTGTTCGTTTGGAGATCGACCCTGCCTGTCTTGACCACGTTGTATTCATTAAAGCTCGCATCTGGATCTATTACGCTTCCCACGAGTCCTCATTACAAAATACCATTATCATTACAAGGAGCAAAAAGGCCACGTGGATATAATATATGCTATATTTGTGAGCTTTGAATAAGCTCTTTAGAAATTTGGCATTCAAACCAACTGCAGCCAATCAGCAAACAAAAAGCATTCATTTTAATTTTTCTAAACAAGAAAAAACATCTCATACTTTGTCATGTCTAAATGCTTGCTATTGTTTTGACGGGAAGTTCAGCAGCTGCGCTACATAAAGTCAAGCGAACACTGAAGTCGTTGCTAAGGAAATGATACACCATCTAGTCTAGAAGCAGGAGTATTGGTGTAAACTAGCAGCGAATGGCACGACAAGTAGATTCCTTTATAATCAGTCATTCACTATTCCTGCGGGATTCCACGCATTCCACAAGCTTGCGCTACAGACAAGTTGACAAATAGGTATAGAAAGTGCGCTTTGATGCATCCAGTGTAGAGACAGCGTTAGGATGTGGCAGACCATTTTCTTTTGCAAGTTTCTGCTCATAAATCTTAGGTGTAAACTCGTCTCAGCGCCCCCCTTTCAAAAATATTGCTTCCAGCACTCCCCGATGCTCTCCGAACGCCCCCATTGAGAAACAACATAGAGGATGAGGAGTATGTGGAGTACACAGGGAAGACCATCCAGGCCTGTGACTTACTTAGGTCTGAACGTCCCCGACTACTGGAGGCTGCAATGAATCCAAGAATGCCTGTTTGGTTGGAGAGTGACAGTGAGGTGCTGGAAGAAGTGTGGGCGAGTGAAGTGGTGGGATTTGAGGAAGAGAAAGACTCCAAGGCCATGGATGAGCACATGATGCAGCTGTTCTGTGTAACCTCTCCTGAAGGTCCCAAGAATGAGATCCAGCACCATGTGAATGTCCAGAAGGAGCTAAAGAGCAAGAGAAAAGTGCCACTTGTTCTGTTCATCTGGGCAGAAGAGAAGGCCAAGAAAAAGGAGAAGAAAATACAGAAGGAGAAGGAGCGAAGAGATAAAGAGTTGCTGCTTGAACGCTATAGGAATGATCCAAAACTATAGCACTTGTTGATCAACAAGCACAACCGCCACTACCGCTCCTCTGAATGAAGATCATTGTCCCTCCCCAAAACATCCTCTTCACCCCTAACACTCCACAATCCTGTGTACAAAAAAAAAAAAAACTGTGCAAAGTAAATGCTGAAAAATGCATGCAAGTGTCCTGACTATTAAAACATAAACACATTTAATGTTCAAATGTTTAATATGAAAACATGTTTTAACATGAAGTGACTTTCAAACATTTTGAATAACATTTTTAACTAGAACAGCTACAGGAATTAAATGATTCATCTCAGATCACAACAGTAAGACCTTACACTTGATTTAAATAGGACATAAGTTCACAGGTAAGTTGCAGTTAAGTTTATCACATTGTTTATGATGTGGATATTTCCAATACATCACTTGCAATGGTTTTTTCATGTTTCTTCCACTGTAAATCCCCCTTTTTTTTTTTTTGGAGCATTTCCTCACTAAGAATACATACCGTATGCTAATTGTTGTTTTTGACAAAAATTGCATGTGTATATTTATTTATAATGTTTCTTTCAGAGACAAAGCCTTTTAAAGGCTGTTGCACATTCATGTTAGTATAAAACGTAATTTGTCTTAAGTAGCATGGGTATATCTGAAGAGTTCATTTGCAAAAAAAGATAACTCTATTTATAACAATTTTCAAAAATTCCAATTAATCTCACACTGCAATTGTCGTTGTTGTTGTTGTTGTTTTTTTTTTTTTTTTTTTTTTTTTGGTAAAAAGAAATGCAGCTAACATATTAAAAAAAACATGATGACATCATTAAAAAACATGATTTTTGGAAAAAAAAACAAAAAAAAAAAAAAACAGAAGCCAACAATACATGGGTTAATTTTTCTTTTATGCCAAAAATCATTAGGATATTAAGTAAAGGTCATGTTCCATGTAATATTTTGTAAATTTCCTATCGTAAATATATAAAAACCTAATTTTTGATTAGTAATATGCATTGCTAAGAACTTCGTTTGGATGACTTCAAAGGCGATTTTCCCAGTATTTAGATTTTTTTTTTTTTTTTTTTTTTGCACCCTCAAATTCCAGATTCCAGAATATTGTATCTCGGCCAATTATTGTCGTATCATATACCAATCTCAATAAAAAAATAAAAAAATTGACCCTTACGACTGGTTTTGTGGTCCAGTGTCATATTTAACTTCAAGTGTCCTAAACAAAGCTGTGGTAATGAGGAATATTAAAACTCAAAAATCTCTATTGATTATAATTATGATGACAAAAACAGTAATGTTACTCTTCCTTCATGACACTTTATTTTTATTTACTTTAAAAAATAAAGTGAACTTTACATGTTTCCATACACTCTCAGAAAAAAACGTACAAAAGCTGGGGTAGTACCTTTTTAAAAAGGTACACTTTTGTATCTTTTGGGTACTAATATGTACTTTAAGGGACCAATATGGACTCTTTAGGTACAAATATGTACCTTTTGAAAAGGCACTGCCTTAGTAACAGCTTTTGTACATTTTTTTTTTTTTTTTTTTCTGAGAGTTGCAATTATTACAGAAGGTTCAAATGCTCACTGATTCTTCAGAAGGAAATACATGCACTTGGGTGTAAAGTTTTGAACAGAATGTTCAGTGAGAGTGTTTTTTTTTTTTTTTTTTTTTTTTTTTTTTAGTACTGCCCTTCAGAAGCTGCAGAAGATACTTAATTTCCCAGAAGACAAAAGTTAAATTTACAATGATCTTCAAATTCAGAAAGTTTTTACCCCCTGGCTCTTAATGCATTCTGTTTCCTTCTGAAGCATCAGTGAGCATTTAAACCTTCTAATAGTTGTGAATATAATTTAAAATAATTCTAAATTTACAGCATCATTACTCCAGTCTTCAGTGTCACATGATCCTTCAGAAATCACTCTAATATACTGATTTATTATCAATGTTGAAAATTGTTGTGCCAGTTATTTTTTTTTTGCAACCTGTGATACTTTTTGGGGGATTCTTTGATCAATAAAATGTTAAAAAGAACAGCATTCAATTAAAATAGAATGGTTTTCTAACAATAAACACTACTGTTCAAATCATGTGACACCTACAGTTTTTCTCAATTGATTTGACACATTACTCCAAACTCAGGTCACTGTTCTCACAGTGAGCTGAACACTTTGTAATTGTCTTAAACACATTATACATTTTCATTAATTTCATACTAATTACAAATCATGCAAATAATTTTCTCCACACAAGGTGCACAAAACTCTAGAGTGTTTAAAAAAAAAAAAAAAAAAAAGTTATGTAACCAACCAATACTGTCACAGTTGTGAGGCAGAGACGAGGTAAGTTTCATAAACAAGGTTTTTATTGATGAACTCTAAAGCTTCCAATGTAAAGGCAGAAAGGGAGGTGAGATCAAAAAGGTGGAATCATATAGCAATATAAGGTTCAAAGTCTTATCTCTTGTGTAATCCTCTTTAGCTTAGTTTCTTTAGAAATTCTTGCATCAACCCATCCTAGGAAGATGCACAGAGACAGGTAGGTATTCCCAACATAGAGACCTTGAGACCAGCCGCTGACTGAGTGGAGTGCATGTGCTTATATGTGGTGCAGGTAAGTGGTTCCAGGTGTGTCCAATTAGAAGGCGGGTGACTGGGAACGAGTGACTGTTGCTGGTGAGACAGGTGACTGTGTGACCAATACTTTAAAACTTCTGAAAAGTTTTTACACAAATCACAAACATTTAAGTACCATTTGTCCAAACACAACAGAAAAAATTCTGTAATTTGTCATTCTATCAAATGAACATGTTATATTTTCGACTGGCTCTAAACTGATAACTATTTGGTTAATCAGACACTCAACACAGGAAATGCAATTTTCCTAATCATTTACACATTTATCACAATTGCTATACAGTAATAATAAAATAGCAATAATACAAAGAGCAAGAACGAATATGCAAAAAAATAATTATAATAATACAGTAATGTAAAAACAATTACAAATAAAATAAAAATTAAATGGGGGGAGGGGTAAAGAAAGAGGTGTAAGTCAGTATAAGGTGGTGGAGTGGGTTCCAGTTTGGATGTTGTCCAGAACAACATCACCAGTCACAAAGGAAGAGGCCTGTAGAGATGTTGAGACAGGAGTTTATCAAGCATGATTCAAACTTCTTACATTTTTTTCTCCTGATGCAAGCGCAGCAAATATTTAGCAGAACGCTATAGGAACGATCCAAAACTGAAGCACCTGTTGATCAACAAGCACAACCGCCACTACTGCTCCTCTGAATGAAGATCATTGTCCCTCCCCAAAACATCCTGTTCACCCTTAACCCACTGCACAATCCTGTGTACAAATAAATAAATAAAAAAAAAACTGTGCAAAGTAAATGCTGAAAGATGCATTCAAGTGTCCTGACTATTGAAACATAAACACATTTAATGTTCAAATGTTTAATATGAAAACATGTTTTAATATGAAGTGATTTTCAACCATTTTGAATAACATTTTTAACTAGAACAGCTACAGGAATTAAATGATTCATCTCATATCACAACAGTAAGACCTTACACTTGATTTAAATAGGAGATAAGTTCACAGGTAAGTTGCAGTTAAGTTTATCACATTGTCTCTGATGTGGATATTTCCAATACATTACCTGCCATGTTTTTTTCATGTTTCTTTCACTGTAAATCACTGTAAGTTTTATTGTACATTCAAATTAATTTCAATCAAACAGCAGTTGTGTTTTTTTTTTTTTTTTTTTTTGGTAAAAAAATCTAACATAATAAAAACATCATAACTGTTACCGGGGCAGGGAGACGAGAGGCGAGCGGATCCAAATGCATGCTTTTATTTACGGGACGAGACAGATACATGGTGGAAAACAGGCAGGGTCAAAAACAACAGCAAACAGGGATATCAGGGCTTGGCACAAAGAAGTCCGTGAAACAGGCGTGGGTCGGACAGGGGCGAACGTAATCCGTAAGGGGGCGAGACGAGAGAGAAGAATCCGTGACACAAGCAATAGTCCAATAGGCAGGCGGCGAGACAGTCGAAACGTGATGGCCAGGCGAGGGAACTAGGAACAAGGGAACAAGGAACTAGGGAACGCAAACTATGAAAAACACAACACTAACAATCCGTGACTAGCATGGGGAAAGACCGGGGCTTTTATGGTGCTGCTGATTGGCCACATGTGCTGTCGCAATCAGCGTGATGCATGACGGGAGATGTAGTCCGGGGTGTAGTACAACAGTCAGAGTGTGATTAATGGGGTGAGAGTGACATCTGGTGGTGAGCGGACAGCGGGACACCGACCAGATTCATGACATAGCCCCCCCCCAAGGAGCGGCTTCCAGACGCTCCAACAGCAAAACAGTCCTGGGGAGCGGTGGGAGGGCCAGGAGACTGAGGCAGAACCGGTAGGAAGGAAGCCTTCCAGGGCGGAGCAGGAGGCGGAGCAGGAGATATGGGAGTCCTCCCGGGCGGAGCCGGGGGCGGAGCAGGAGGCGCCGGAGCCCTCCAGGGCGGAGCCAGAGGCAGAGTAGGAGGCGCCGGGGCCTTCCAGGGCGGAGCCGGCGGCAGAGCAGGAGATGCAGGAGCCCTCCAGGGCGGAGCTGGAGGCGGCACAGGAGGCGCAGGAGCCCTCCAGGGCGGAGGCGGAGGCAGAGGCAGAGCAGGAGGCGTAGGAGCCCTCCAGGGCAGAGCCGGAGGCAGAGCAGGAGGCGCAGAAGCCCTCCAGGGTGGAGGCTGAGGCATAGCGGGAGGCACCGGGGCCCTCCAGGGTAGAACAGGAGCCCGCATCATGAATTGGGACCTGGGGAGAACAGGGACAGAGGAGGCAGACAGAATAAAGGGAGAAGCAGAGAGTTTAAAGGGTAACGCCCCCTCCGTAAGAGGTTCCACAGCTGGCGCTGACACCTCTGGAGGCATTGGCGCGGCTTCTCCGACAGGGAAGGCCTCTGGAGCAGATTTGGGACCAGACGGGACTTCTGGGGCAGACTTGAGACCAGACGAGTCCTCTGGGGCAGACCTGAGACCAGACGGGTCCTCTGGGGCAGACTTGAGACCAGACGGGTCCTCTGGGGCAGACCTGAGATCAGACGGGAGCTCTGGAGCAGGCCTGAGATCAGACGGGAGCTCTGGAGCAGGCCTGAGATCAGACGGGAGCTCTGGAGCAGGCTTGAGATCAGACGGGAGCTCCGAAGCAGGCTTGAGATCTGACGTGGTCTCAGGGGCGGTCTTGTGGACAGGTTCATGGACTGACGAGGCCTCTGGAGCAGACTCGTGAACAGGGGAGGCCTCTGGAGCAGACTCGTGAACAGGGGAGGCCTCTGGAGCAGACTCGTGGACAGACTCATGGACAGGGGAGGCCTCTGGGATGCAGTGTGCAGCCCACACACTCAAAATGGCGATAGCAATCACAGGTAGCGCAGTAGGCAATGGGATGCCCACCGGGCTGGAAGGCATGAAGCTTGGGAGCGTCAGCTCTGCGTGGCTTGGAAGCGTCAGCTCTGCGTGGCTTGGGAGCGAAGGCTCTGCATCCTGTACTGACATCAGAGGAGTGTCCATCACACTGGCGATCAAGACATGCTGTGGCTCTGGCAGGTCAGATGAGGCATGGGGTGGCTCTGGCAAATCAGACGAGACGTGACCTGGCTCTGGATGCTCGGGCGAGACGTGACTTGGCTCTGGGCGCTCGGGCGAGACGTGACTTGGCTCTGGGCGCTCGGGCGAGACGTGACCTGGCTCTGGGTGCTCGGGCGAGACGTGACCTGGCTCTGGATGCTCGGGCGAGACGTGACCTGGCTCTAGTGGAACAGCTGTGACTTGACTTGGCCTTAGTGGAACAGCGGTAGCCTGACTTGGCTTGGCTGGAACAACTGTGACTTGACTTGGCTTTGAGGGAGCAGCTGTGACTTGACTTGATTCGTGGAGATCAGTGGTGAACTGCTTTGACTCATGGAGATCAGTGGTGACTTGACTCGACACTTGAAGACCAGCGGTGACTTGAACTGGCTTGTGAAGATCAGTGACGTTGCTTGACTCTGGAACCACGGCTGTGACGTTGCTTGACTCGGGAACCACGGCTGCGACGTTGCTTGACTCGGGAACCACGGCTGTGACGTTGCTTGACGCAGGAACGACCGCCTTGACGTTGCAGGACTTGGAAGCTTGACTGGACTTGGAAGCTACAGCTGTAGTCTGACTTGGCTCTGGAGCAGCGGCTGAAGCTTGACTTGGTTCTGGAGTAACAGCAGCAATTTGACTTGGCTCTGTGTCTTGACCTGACTCTGTGTCTCGACCTGACTTGGAAGCCTGACTAGACCCAGGGGTGACGTGAGGGAGAGCCACTTTAGCTGCCCATACCGCCATTAGGGGTGAGTCCAGCACGTGGGCCATCATGAGGCGTGGCTTGGAGACAGCGACCACCTTGTGGAGTGGCTCTGGGATGGTGGCCATCTTGTGAACTGGCTTGGAGGTGGCGGCCATCTTGTGGACTGGCTCTGGGATGGGAGCCATCTTGTGGGCTGGATGTGGGAAGGCGGCCATAACAGGTGCAGACTCTGGACGGGCAGGCATGGCGTGAGCAGGCCCTGAACCGGCAGGCATGGCGTGAGCAGGCTGTGGCTTGGCTGACGTGGCGTTAGCGAGCGCTGGCTTGACAGACGTGGCGTTAGCGGACGCTGGCTTGACTGACGTGACGTTAGCGGGCGCTGGCTTGACTGACGCAGGAAACATAGCTCCAGCTTGACTTAACACAGGAAACACAGCTGCAATCTGACTTGACTTGGAAACTTGACTTGACTCGGGAAACACAGTAGCAACTTGACATGGCTTTGGTAGGGAAGCTGTGACGTGATGGAGCCCCGCTTTAGCCGTCATCTTGCAAACGGGCTCCACCCTCGCCGCCATTTTGCGAGAACACATCGGCGCGGCCGCCATCTTGTACGCGGACTCTGCTGTCGCCGCTACCGCGTTAACGCGCTCCGGCGTGGCCGCCATCTTGTGCGCGGGCTCTGCTGACGCCACCATAGCCTGAGCGCGCTCCGACACGGCCGCCATTTCACGAGCGATCCAGGCGGCTAGCGTGTTCGTGGCATCGTGCTCCGGCATGACCGCCAATCTGCGAGTGGGGTGCGCGGCCGTCATTACCGTGTTGTCGCGTTCCTCCGCGACACCCACAGTACACGTTGAGCCCACAGTGAGGAATGCATAGTCCAAAAAATTGACTAGAGACGAACGCGGACCCTCGCGTCTCAGCTGTGAACGGAGGGGCTGGTCCACGCCGTCACAGAATATTTCAATCTTTATACAGTCCGGGAGGGTGGAATAATTTGAGATGGAGAGAAACTCACGGGTGTATTGTTCCAGTGTGTGCGGTCCTTGTTTGATCCGGCAAAGAATCCTGTCTGTGTCCATATCATGTGAATGTCCGGGTAAAAAGCTGCTGGGTCCTGTTGTGACGGATTGTTCTGTTACCGGGGCAGGGAGACGAGAGGCGAGCGGATCCAAATGCATGCTTTTATTTACGGGACGAGACAGATACATGGTGGAAAACAGGCAGGCTCAAAAACAACAGCAAACAGGGATATCAGGGCTTGGCACAAAGAAGTCCATGAAACAGGCGTGGGTCGAACAGGGGCGAACGTAATCCGTAAGGGGGCGAGACGAGAGAGAAGAATCCGTGACACGAGCAATAGTCCAATAGGCAGGCGGCGAGACAGTCGAAACGTGATGGCCAGGCGAGGGAACTAGGAACAAGGGAACAAGGAACTAGGGAACGCAAACTATGAAAAACACAACACTAACAATCCGTGACTAGCATGGGGAAAGACCGGGGCTTTTATGGTGCTGCTGATTGGCCACATGTGCTGACGCAATCAGCGTGATGCATGACGGGAGATGTAGTCCGGGGTGTAGTACAACAGTCAGAGTGTGATAATGGGGTGAGAGTGACATCTGGTGGTGAGCGGACAGCGGGACACCGACCAGATTCGTGACAATAACATCATAAAAAACCTGATTTTTGAAAATTAAAAAAACCCCTGAGTTATCTGTTTTTGCAAAATTTCATCTGTAGCAATAGCCAGCAATACATGGGTCAAAATTATAAATTTTTCTTTTATGCCAAAAATCATTAGGATATTAAGTAAAGGTCATGTTCCATGAAGATATTTTGTACATTTCCTATTTAATTTTTGATCAGTAATATGCATTGCTAAGAACTTTATTTGGATGACTTTAAAGGTAATTTTCTCAGTATTTCGATTTTTTTGCACCCTCAGATTCCAGATTTTCAAATAGTTGTATCTCGGCCAAATATTGTTGTATCATATACCAATCTTAATTTTTAAAAAATTGACCCTTATGACTGGTTTTGTGGTCCAGTGTCATATTTAAAAGTAAACAACTTCAAATGTCCTACACAAAGTTGTGGTAATGAGGAATATTAAAACTCAAAAATCTCTGTTTTTCATGATTATAATTATGATGAGAAAAACAGTAATGTTACTCTTCCTTCATGACACTTTATTTTTTATTTACTTAGTCAACTTTACATGTTTCCATACACTCTCAGAAAAAAAGTACAAAAGCTGGGGCAGTACCTTTTCAAAAGGTACACTTTTGTATCTTTTGGGTACTAATATGTACTTTGAGGGATCAATATAGAGCTGAAGATCTTTGGCCGAACCTGACAGGACCCGACGGGTTCGGGCTTAATTTATATAATTTTACACGGGCTCAGGCCAGGCATGGGTTTGCGCTCCGGCTTGCACGGTAAATGAGCGGTCATGTGATGCGTTTCGATTAGCGCAAGAAAGACGCGAAAATGGATGTTGAGGAGGCAAAACGAAGGTTTGCCTCTGGCAATTACGTTTTGGCAAAATTTACAGAACTTGCAAAATTAGCCAGATCAGTACTATGCATCCCCGCCAGTAGCAGCAGCAGTGAAAGGGTGTTCAGTGCTGCTGGACGCAGCATCAGTGAGCGCAGGACCGCGCTGAAGCCATCTACCGTGGATTCAGTTAATTTCCTCCACAAAAACATGTAGCCTAATCTTGGTGACTAAAGGTTTTTCAAATTATAACTAAATATTTAGTCTTAAATGCATAATGTAGACGGAGTATATAGGCTAATGTCGGCATTATTCTTTTATTAAATTTCAGCTGCTATTCACCGTTGCGTTGAGGCCGGATTGTGGAGAGAAATAGCGAAATATCCTGCATCCCGCATTGGCTCATTAGCAGAGACTCCAAGATCTGAAATGGGTGTGTCAGACAAAGGAGAGATGCAAAATGTGCAGTGTTGGGGGGCCTCCAGGAACATGGTTGGAAACCACTGCCTTAGAGTATTAGTAGACTTAGGTTAAGGTTAGGCTAGGTAGCAGGTTCACGTACTTGCAAAGTTACTTATAATCAGTTTATCTTTTGGGGAACCATCAAAATACAGTGTTAGCATATATTTAGCATACTACTAATAATAATTACTGCTAGCTGACATGCAGTATCATCAAAATAATCAAACTGATAACACAAATGTATCATATTACACATTCATCTGATCTGATACCTGATCTTATGGCTCTTTGAGATATTATTATTATTATTATTATTATTATTATTATTAATAATAATAATAATAATAATAATAATAATAATAATAATAATAATAATAATAATATTACTTATAAGTGGTCTTTGTATGCTTTAAGTAAAGTGAAATGCGTAACATGGCAAGATATGAGACTTATAATACGTTATAACTATGAGGAGGTAATCATACTCTTAAAAGCTATAACCACAAATCAGTAAAAATTATATTACATTAAAACTGTTCTTATGAATACTCATGAGATGATATAACACACTATAAGGTTTTTTATAATGCATTATGCATTCATTATAATGCCTTAAGAATACCCTTATAATGTATTATAAATACAGACTTCATAGAAAGTGTTACCAAAGATTTTTATTGGCGCGTTGACCTAGTGTATGCCTAGGCCTATTTAGAGTGCTGAGATGTAACGATGTTACAGAGGACTTATTTTATTTCTTTGTTCCAACTTCCAAGTATCCTATAGCCTAAGTTAGTCATGAATAAATTATGTTAAAACATGTATAAATGACTCATTCTTGACAAAAGGCAAAAGACCTGTGTGCTTGCGCACATTTGAATAATGTCGGGCTGTAAATGGGTTCGGGCTTTTAAAAGGCTGTCAATCAAAATGTACTTGTCGGGCTCGGGCACTGTCAGGCCTAACTTTTAAGGTCCGATTACAGCTCTAGATCAATATGGACTCTTTAGGTACAAATATGTACCTTTTGTACCTTCTTTTTTTCTGAGAGTTGCAACTATTACAGAAGTTTCAAATGCTCACTGATTCTTCAGAAGGAAACACATGCTTTGGGGTGTAAACTTTTGAATAGAATGATGTTTTTTTTTTTTGCCCTAAATATTACATTTTATCTTTTAGTACTGCCCTTCAGAAGCTACAGAAGATACTTACAAATTTCCCAGTAGACAAAAGTTAAATTTAAAATGATCTTCAAATTCAGGAAGTTTTTACCCCCTGGCTCTTAATGCATTCTGTTTTCTTCTGAAGCATCAGTGAGTGTTTGAACCTTCTGTAATAGTTGCATATGAGTCCCTCAGTTGTCCTCAGTGTGAAAAGATTGATCTCAAAATCATACCATCAATGTTGGAAAGGGTCCAAATACACAAGAATGCAGAAAAACCAATGAATTTGGACCTGAAGGATTTTTCTGAAGAACAGCAGGCACTAAACAAACAAACAAAAAACACAGCTGTGGATCTTCCAGTAACAACACAGTATAAAGAATCAAAGGGATATAAACTTTTGTGTCAAAAGTGTCATTTTTAAAAATTCAACTATTATTTTCTCTATAATAGTGGACTATATGTAAACATTTTATGTGAAAGATTCAGGTCAAGACTAAATAAAAACATAACATGCATTTTGTATGAACCCTCTTATTTTGGTAAAAAATTAAAGATTTGCAATCTATACCAGTTACTAAAAGTACAACAAACTACACCTCAAGCAGTGTTTTCCTCTCATTTTATTTCTGTAATGAAAAGCAAAAAGGCTGCAGAGGAATATCATTTAACTTCAGTTTAATGCAAATGTACAGTAAAAAGAGATCTACAAAGCCCAAACACACTCCACACACCTCGATCCACTATAGCTTTACTTATGCAGAAGTTAGAAATAAACACAAATATTTCATTAAAATAAATGAACAACAACAAAAAAATTAAACCACCTAAGTCAGTATATTTTCTTAACCCATGACTTTCACAGCCAGTTCAGTGTTCAACTGTTCCATGCAAGATAGAAGATTTCAGCTCGGTATGCAACATTTCAGTGAATGTTATGAGTTAACTAATTAAGTGTGAAACCATTTTACATTCACATCATGTGTGAAATCATGTGGAGTGTGTATTTTTATTATATAATTTTAATAAACAGAAATCTGTCCTTATATACTGCAATTAACCTAATATGCTTAAATAAATGCCTGTCAATGTTGTGTTTTTTTTTTTTTTAAGATTTAAATATATCACAATTTCAATTTAAAATTAACCATATTACCATGTTCATGACAATTCATTCATTATTTAGTGGCTGTATTCTGGTAGTTTAATAAATAACTTCAATTCAATAAATAACCACAAAAACATCAAATGCAAGAATTATAGAAATATCCTGTTAATTTCCAGCACATGGAACAATTTTACAAGGTAACATGCAATAACGATATTTCCAAAGCATCAAATAATCCAATATTCCATTCATATCATTAAAATAAGGGAACACATATCTTTCCCTCATTCACACACATGTATACACAATCAAAACAAGAAACCCAGATAGCAAGTAGACGTTGATTCAATGTTGATTTTTGGTTGCAAAGGTCAGTGTAGTTCGTCAATTAGATTTCGATGTTGAATCAATGTTCATTATTTGTTCGGTACATCAGAACATTATTACGTCGAAAATAAAACATTGATTCAACGTCGAAATCATGTTGGCTTATCAACCAATACAGCCGACGTATTTAATCGAAATCATAACATCAGATGTAGGTTGAAACTTGGTTAGAGGAATCTGAGATCTGGGCATGCACTTATTTAACTCTCACAGAGTTGAACAGGGTAACTACATGCATTTTTATTTACTACTTTATATGGGCCTAGTAGTTTGTCCGTCTGTCCTTCCACTCTGAAGTGGAAGATGAAAGTTTTAAAACCAATAACTGGCATAACATTTTATCTCTAGCTTTGTTGAATATTAATGAAGGCCTATATCTTTCATTCATTTTGTTATTTTGTTCTGCACACATTTGTAATGCTACTAACAAGCCAATAGTCGGTCCAGTGTTTTCACACACACACACACACACACACACACACACACCTATATTCCTATCATCATGGTGACATTCCACAGGAGCAATGAGTTTTATACTGTATATTCCATCCCCCTACACTAGCCGCACTCCTAAACCTAAAAATTATGTTTTGTCTCAAAGAAAAAAAAAATCTCTCACAGGGGCAAGGATTTCAGATATTGCCATTTTTGTGGGGACATTTGGTCTCCATAACATAGGGTTAACCACCCTTGTGCAACCTTTTGGACATTTCTGTCCTTTTCAGTTTTTTTTTTTTCTTTCCCATTTTGACTGTGTTATTGCATACATTTTTGCACAGGTGTGTATTTTTATTGGAATTTTACTATTTCACCCCCATTTCCTTTAATAAATCTATTTTGCACTAGGTACAAAAAAGTTCCTCTCAGGACCTTAAGGACAAAAATGTCTACACTGAAACTCATTAAAACTGCTTTGTTTAATCACATTGCCATTTAACCATAAAATGATGCATTTTTTGTTAATAGACTTCCATTCTGTTGGCAAGGCTTCAAAATATATATATTTCTTTTACCATTTTTTTTTTTACCAGATATTGCAATTTTTCCAGATTTGGACAATAAAGCAAATACTTGCTTCATTTCTGTTTCTGGTTCTGCATATTATAGAGCAAATTGGATAAATAGTGCAGCTATAATTGTGTGGGTGTGTTGGTATGGATGTCAGAGTGTGGTTTGTATGCGTGTCATAAAAAAAAAAAAGTGTGTGCTTGTAATATTTGAGAGAGAAAAATTCTACTGCAAATCACAAATCCAACCACTGTGTGCACCAGTGCAGTTTTGCTGGCATCTAATGGGGAAAATCTGGTACTGCGCCCAAACAAAATCTTACTGAAAGCTACTTTTTTGAGATATCAACCTCAAATTTGGAACACAACTTAGATTTATGGCTTTGATTTCCTAGCGAGTTTAGAGTTCAACATGTTTCATAAAATATATATTTTATATAAAATGTTGTTCATAAAGTCTTTTCATAAACTTAAACCTCTATAAACTTTTTTTTCTGGTTTCACTTTTTAAACTTTTTCTACTTCAACATTAGTCTGCCATGGGTCTTCTTTAAAATGAGACCAAACTTAAGTCTGTGCTCCCAAGCTCCAATTTTTATGAGTTTTTTGACACAGACATTTTAGTCCACTAAGGACCTACAGTATGTGTAACTTTTTTTTTTTATTGACACACAAGGGTTAAGATGAGTCAGATTAAATAATAGAGAAATGTATTAAACTGAATAAGACATGCATATCAAAAGTTTGCTAGTAAGAGTGTTTTGAAAGGCAGTTACTGTGAATGAAACATTAATATGGATGAATCAGTACAATACACACAATCACAACCTTTTCACTACACAAAATAACTAAGACAATTGAAAATATGCGTAAATATTTGAAAAAACAAATCTGGTCGGTGTTCTGCGGACCGCTCACCACCAGATGCCGCTCTCACCTTATCCTCACACTCAGACTGTTGCACCACACCCCGGACTACATCTCCTGTCATGCAGCGCGCTGATTGGGTCAGCACCTGGGACCAATCAGGCGCGCTATAAAAGCCCCGGTCTTTCCAATGCAGATCACGGGGTATTGTTGTTGTGTTCATTGTTAGCGTTCCTGGTTTCCTAGTTTCCTAGCTCCCCCGTGTTTAGTTCCCTCACCTGGCTTCCCCGTTTCGACTGTCTCGCCGCCTGCCTTTTGGACTCTTGCTCGTTTCTTGGATTTATCCCTACGCCTTGCCTTTGATATACCTGTTCGCTGTTGTTTTGACCCTGCCTGTTTGACCATGTATCTGTCTCGTCCCTTCAATAAAAGCTCGCAGATGGATCCGCTCGCCTCTCGTCTCACTCACTCCGTTACAGAATACTCCGTCACAACAGGATCCAGCAGCTTCACTCCCGGACATTCTACAGATATGGACACAGACAGAATACTATGCAGGATTAAACAAGGACCACGCACACTTGAACAACACATCCGTGAGTTTCTGGCCATAGCTAATTATTCCACCCTCCTGGACTGTATAATTATAGAGATTTTTTGGGATGGCGTAAATCAGCCTTTAAGGGCGAGGCTGAGACGCGAGGGTCCGCGTTTATCACTCGCGGAATTTATGGACTTTGCTCTGTTGTGTGTGGGCTCTCCGTTTACCGTTTACCGCGGATGAGGAGCGCGACGCCACGGAACCGCTGGCCGCCTGGCTCGCTCGTGAAATGGCGGCCACGTCGGAGCGCGCTCATGTAATGGCGGCGACTGCGGTGCCCGTGCACAAAATGGCGGCCGCACCAGAGCGCGTTCACACCACGGCGGCGACAGAGGAGCCCGTGCACAAAATGGCGGCCGCGCCGGTGTGCGCTTACAAAATGGCGGCGACAGAGGAGCCCGTTCACAAAATGGCAGCGAAAACGGAGCTCCGTCACGTCACAGCTGCTATACCAGAGCCATGTAAAGTCACAGCTGCGTTTCCTGAGACAAGTCAAGTTCCCGAGTCCAGTCTAGTTGCAGCTGTGTTTCCCGAGTCAAGCCAAGTTGCAGCTGCGTTTCCTGAGTCAAGTCAAGTTGCAGCTGTGTTTCCTGAGTCAAGTCAAGTTTCCAAGTCAAGTCAAGTTGCAGCTGTGTTTCCTGAGTCAAGTCAAGTTTCCAAGTCAAGTCAAGTTGCAGCTGTGTTTCCTGAGTCAAGTCAAGTTTCCAAGTCAAGTCAAGCTATGGCTGCTGTTCCAGTGTCAAGTCAAGCTACGGCTACTGTTCCAGTGTCAAGTCAAGTCAGAGCTACTCTTCCTAAGGCAAGGCAAGGCAAGTCAAGTTAAAGCTGTGTTTCCTGTGTCAAGTCAAGTCAGGGCCGCTCTTCCTAAGTCAAGCAAGGTCACAGCCGTGGTTCCTGAGCCAAGCAAAGTCACAGCCGTGGTTCCTGAGTCAAGCCAAGTCAGAGCTGTCGTTCCTGAGTCAAGTAAAGTCATTGTTGATCTTCACAAGCCAAGTCAAGTCACCGCTGGTCTTCACGTGTCAGATCAAGTCACTGCTGATCTTCACGAGCCAAGTCAAGTCACTGCTGATCTCCAAGAGTCAAGTCAATTCACTACTGGTCTTCACAAGCCAGGCCAAGCCACAGCCGGTCTTCACGAATCAAGTCAAGTCACAGCCAATCTCCACGAACCAAGTCAAACCACAGCTGATGTTCATGAGCCAAGTGAAGTTATTGCTGCTGTTCCAGAGTCAAGTCACGTCCCGCCTGACGGCCCAGAGTCAAGTCACGTCCCGCCTGACGGCCCGGAGTCAAGTCACGTCCGCCTGACGGCCCAGAGTCAAGTCACGTCTCATCTATCTGTCCAGAGCCTCACCATGTCTCGTCTGACATCCCAAGGTCACGGCCTATTATGATGGCCAGTGTGCTGGACCCACCGCTAGTGTCAGTGAGGGCAGCGAACATCCCAGTGGCATCAACTCCGCCAAAATCCACCATCAAAGAGGTCCTGCCACCCGCCACTGTTCTTCTCTTAATGGCGGTTGCCATTTGGTGTGTGTGGGCTGCACACTGTGCTCCTGAGGTCACGTCTGTTCACAAGTCCGCCCCTGAGGTCACGTCTGTTAATGAGTCTGCGCCAGAGGTCTCGTCTGATCTCCCAGAGCCTCATCACGTCATGTCTGCCAGTGTGATGGCAATCACCATTCTCAGTATGTGGGCCGCACACTACGCTCCAGAGCTCCCGCCTGGTCACAAGCCTGCTCCAGAGCTCACGTCTGTTCACAAGTATGTCCCTGAGGTCATGTTTGGTCCCAAGTCTGCTCCAGAGGTCCCGTCTGGTCACAAGCCTGCTCCAGAGCTCACGTCTGGTCACAAGCCTGCTCCAGAGCTCACGTCTGTTCACAAGTATGTCCCTGAGGTCATGTTTGGTCCCAAGTCTGCTCCAGAGGTCCCGTCTGGTCTCAAGTCCGCTCCAGAGGTCCCGTCTGGTCTCAAGTCCGCTCCGCTCTCTCAAGTCCGGGGGCTATGTTACGAATCTGGTCGGTGTTCTGCGGACCGCTCACCACCAGATGTCGCTCTCACCTTATCCTCACACTCAGACTGTTGCACCACACCCCGGACTACATCTCCCGTCATGCAGCGCGCTGATTGGGTCAGCACCTGGGACCAATCAGGCACGCTATAAAAGCCCCGGTCTTTCCAATGCAGATCACGGAGTGTTGTTGTGTTCATTGTTAGCGTTCCTGGTTTCCTAGTTCCCCCGTGTTTAGTTCCCTCGCCTGGCTTCCCCGTTTCGACTGTCTCGCCGCCTGCCTTTTGGACTCTTGTTCGTTTCTTGGATTTATCCCTATGCCTTGCCTTTGATATACCTGTTCGCTGTTGTTTTGACCCTGCCTGTTCGACCATGTATCTGTCTCGTCCCTCTCACTCACTCCGTTACATTGATGATCTGTTGTGATATTAGTACTAAGAGTTTTGAAATTCAAACAGTTGCTTGTGAAAATTGTACCAAAGCAAATAAAAAAAAAAAAAACTGTAAAGAGAACCAGTTCTAAAGACCTTTCACACTGAGCTCAAACCAATTGATTGTCTTCTGCTAATTTACTCCTGCACGCTAGGTAGCGCTGACCAGCAATGCATTTTTCCTCAGATATGTATCTTGTATATGGATTTAACATCGTTCGCTACTCAATATAGAGCATTAACTTAAAATAATTCATTGCTTAAAACCCACTTTAAACCATCATTGAATGTTTGTAATAACTTCTGATTGTGATCTGTAGTTCATGGGTCTTCAATGTTTTTCAGGGCCTGGTACCCAAAAATACCCAAAACACTATTAACAGTCTTCTATCAGCCAAGAAGTTGACTGAGGAAAAAGCTAGTGAAAGTGAAGAGCAGAAGCAGGAGACAAAGTAAGAATGGTAAAAAGGAGCAGAGTTTATTGAATTGTCTTGGTTGCGTATGTCTCAATGCTCAGACTTTGTCTGAAGAACACAAATCCAACAAGTATTGTTATACCAAACTGATTCATAATAACATCCCATAAACCTTGAGTTTCAAACATTCCCTTGTAGCTCTTATTCATGAAGACAAACAGCCCCTGAATCCACGCAGTCATAAGACTAAACAACAATGGAAAAAATATATAAAAAATAACAATAATATAATATAAATGACTAATCAATTAATTAATCAATAAAATGAATATATAAATGACTATAATGATTATAAATGATTATATGATTAAATGGAATAATAAAATGATGAAATGATTAATGATTATAAATGAATAAATGAATGAAGAATAAATCAAGAATATATAAAAAGAAAGCAAAACACAACACAACTGTATGGTTGCCCTCGAGGCAAAACACACACAGTTTGCATTTAAGGATCGTCCGATCCTTCAACATGTATACATAAAGAAAGAAAATGAGAAAAGAGAGAGAGAAGAACAAATAATGGCATTATTTAGAATCAATTAACCACAACCTAATCATCAGAAAATCAAAAACACCTTAAAAAGGGGCTCAACTTAAAGGGGTCATCGGATGCTAAGTTCACTTTTACAGGTTGTTTGAACATTAATGTGTGTTGGCAGTGTATGTACACATCTACCCTATAATGGTAAAAATCCATGCAGTGGTTTTTAATTAATCTGTAAAAATAATATCCTCTTTTTCAAATTAAGCCATTCTCAGATGCCTCTTGCTGTTGTGTCACACTGACAGAGGCCGCTCCCATGATAGTTGATTGACATGAGCATCTTACCTGAGATCAGTTGTAACAGTCCAACCTCCATATTTTGATGCCGGAGCAGGGATGTAAATTCGACAAGAATTGAGTGATTGAGGTGTTGTGTTGCTGGATGTAATAATGAACGTAGTGGTCATCATTTACTCCCGACATCTGAGCAGCTGAAGATGCAGTAGATTACTTTCTTTGTGAATGGAATGCGCCTCCTGATCTATATATATCCGTCTATGTTCGCGCAAATTATTCGTGACCCAGCTTTACTTACAGCAGAAGTGAGTACAAGGGTTTTTTATGAATCTTTGCGATCGCCTTTCCTAACAATGTGCTAGTTAGCAAGTTTAGCGGCTAAATGCAGCTAAAGTAAACAGGCTCGTCAATCCACAGAGAGAAGAGAGGGGCGGGGTGAGCAGAGCTCATTTGCATTTAAAGCAGCCTTGACCAGAATGAGATGATTTTTGCAGAGCTGATTTTGGCAAGGTAAAAAAGGCGTTGTTTTACACTACCATTGAGAATTTTTAACCAAAGTATATTATAGACTTTTCATTAAGGCCCTACAGAATCATATTAACTTGTGGAAAATGGGCGTTCGATGACCCCTTTGAACATGTATCTATATAGTTGTAAATAGATCTTTGCATTGGCTTTGTTGCTGAACCAGAGTCCTGATGCAGTAGACACAGAGGTTATTGATGAATTCTTTTAGGAATTCCTTTTCCTCTGGTTCTTCTGAAGATAGGAAAGTGAAGATAAAACCAAGTCCAACTCAGAATGGGATCAATCTTTTTGAATGGGAAAAGTTTTGGTCCATTTGCATGTTTACTGCTGGTCTGGAGAGTTGGTGCAGTTTTACCCAAAATATAGTACAAACAGTATGATGCATTTTGTAATCACATAGCATACACCATTGTTTAGGAAATTAAGAGCTGATTGTTTCAATACCAAAAATGAAGCGTGTAGAAGATATTAAGGCAGCGATACATTCATACATTGGAGTATAAGCGTTTAGAGGTTAACTACTGCAAATAATGACTTATAACTGTACTAATACACTAGGGGGTATACATAAAACACATGCATATACCATATCGAGTTAATAAGAGTTTAATTATGGCCTAAATACAAAGAATTAGTTTATGTGTACGTGTTGCATGTGTTGCAAGTGTGGGGGTAAGCCATTGGAACCCAGGCTCTTGGTACCTTGTACAAAGTGTGATTGGCTTGTCTTGGAATGCATTTGAAGTCTGATGGAGGAGACCAGAGATCTGTGTAGCATATTCCTTACACACAGCTAGGTGTGTAATTTATATGCACATGTCAAAGGGCTAAAAGGGTTTCTAAGACATAAGGCCCAAATGATAATCAATGATCCTAAGCAGACGCTACAATGTTCTAATCACTCATTGTGTATGTCATTTTGAATAACTATTAAATAATTTATAGGTTTATAGTTGTGTTTACTATGTGTGTGTTTGAATTTTCATGCTTTAAAGGTTTCTATCAATCAATTTTTGGTAAAATGTATCATGTTCTTGTTATAGAAATCATGTCCAAATAATACTCCGAAAGAGTGGGAAAACTCGGACCATTTGACTAATCAGATTACATGTTGATTTATGTATTGGGAGGAGAAACATAGTAACACCCCAAGCTAAGACAATGTCTAATTGGTCAAGACACCATTTGGGATGTGTCCAACAGCCCAGATTAAAACTCAGGACACCAACAATTTTTGCTCTTAGTCATGCTTTTTGTCGTTAGGACTCTTAGCTATTGCTTTTTGCCGCTGCTTTTTACCTTTAGGTTTTGCAGATTCTAGCTGAACCGGTACATTTAAACAATATAAAACACTTTTTTTTTTTTTTTCACAAAACAAGTTCTTCCCTTGTTGAATATCCTGTTTCACTCAGAAGTCAAAAGGGTTGCGATGCTGGTTCAAGCTGACTTTAACAGCTGTGAGATGCCAAAAGGAGTCACTCCCAAAACATGACTTTTATAGTATGGAAGCACAATCAGTCTGAACTTGTGAAGTTTTCTCACCATCACAACAGATCAAGATCAGATTGCAGTTTCTTGTTCTTCAACAGACACAACTGTTAAATACACACAAAACAAACATTTATTTAAACAGGTATGTACGCCTTTGGTTTATTGTTTTGTTAACTACCTACCATCAACCTTTAACTATATTTAAACACATTTGACTAGAAGAGACAAAATAAACAGTCATGTGTTTTGTCAGTGAGGAAAGATGTGTATTTGTAGAGTAAAAGATAAACAGGAGGTGCGAGAGTGATTCAACTTATGTGAATTGTATTACAACAATTTTTACAACGCATGCTGTTTCAAAGCAGCTTTAGTAAGCAGCTTACAAACCCAAAGGATCATAACCTATACAGTATTAAGAATAATGATGACCAATTTGTGTTTAAGTAAATATAATGCAATAGATCAGACAGACATTTACCTCTCATCCTGCAGCAATTGAAAATCAGCACAACTGTCACTAACAAATATGGAGAAACTGCCAGTACAGAACTGAGTATGTGGAGAACAGAGATCTGAGATTCTGAATGAAACACTGAAGAAGAGACACACAAGTACATTATCAAGCACCATATCTGAACGAGGACATAAGAAGAAACAAATCAGCTCACAGTTTTATTGACTCTCACCTCTGACTGAGATCCAGCTCTTGGGTGACTTTCCTCTCTCTGAGTGTTTGCAGTAGTAGAAACCCTCATGTGACTTTGAGACATGATCTTCTCTGTAGTTTGACTATGGATGAGTGATTCATCTTTATAGAAATCAGCTCTGGGGTTTGGTGGGGTTGTATGTTGAAATAAACAGTGTAGAGTCAGAGTATCTCCTTCAGTCACAGGATGAACAGGACTCTCCAGAATCACATCAACTACAGAAACAGAGCAAACATCAACTGACACATAGTAAGGGTTTCAGTAAAAATGTATCAAAAATGTGACAACAATAAAAATAATAAATTAAAATAATAACACAAATAATAAATTGAGAATCCCAATAAAATTTCCTTTTTATGACAAAAATCAAAGTTTGAGCAGTGCTTTAATAGTCAAAGTTTTAAAAGTCTAGTGGATTCGTTGTCATTTAGGAATATATTTTCTTAAGATGGGTGAATTAGCAGAGATCACAATCCAACTATTTAAATTCAACACACAACATGAGGGCTTTGTGAAATGAATAAATACAGAAACACAGACTCACAGTGTACAGTGATTATTAACAGGATGACTGTTCTCTCCAGATTTAGACTGACACCAGTATACTCCAGTGTCCCATGTGATGGTGGATCTGATTGTACATGTAGATCCTGTTTATGATCCCCACACTAATGATGAACAATCTTCCAGCTGCCCACTGTCTGTGTATCTTCTCACTGTCCATCCAGTAGAGTTACTCTGGTCCTCACAGCTCAGAGAGATAGAGACAGATGTGAAGTGTTGAGTTCTGTTGGGACTGACGATCAGAGAAACTGGAGGAGAAACACCTGAGAAGACAATTACAGCTACAATTTGGAAATCAAGTCGACAGTTTTATTGATGTAACACTTTAAAGCAAGAAAAAATATTAAAGCTCTAATATCTGATATAAGTCATCACTTAGTACTTCGATTTAAAACTTAATAAACAAAATTACACCTTAATATATTTGTCATTATGGCGACAAGATTCCAGCAACAACTGACAAAACAATGGGCGCATGTGCACGCGGCGACTGGCAGTGAATGAGAGTTTGGCATCCTTGTGTTTATGTTTTATGTGTTTTAAGTGTTTTTTTAAACATTTTTGTCTTGATTACATGAATAAGTGCTCCTAGATTTCGTTGGCAAAAATGGATTTTTCTTATTTTGTCATGCTGGGGCTTTTTTTGTATTTGTTTGCCTGCAACATCCATGTGACTGTATGTCATGTGAGGACACAGTACTCCAGAGATTCGCTACTTAAGCTAAACCTTGCTAGTTTGGCTCAGAGAATGGACTTTACGTCGGAGTTACCTAACTTTATTTTGAGAGATTCTTATGGACCGAGGAGTGTGGAAGAGTAGGAAGAGGGGTAAACAAGGTGGCATTAGATTACACCTGAGGAAGCAGCGGCTCACCCAGGTTCCTCTGCCCTCGGTTATTATGGGAAATGTTCAGTCCCTGAGCAATACAGTGGATGAATTTCAAGGAAATGCTTGTTACCAGAAGGATTTTAGAAACTGAAATGTGGCTTGCTGAGTGTGAACGGGACACCAACCTATCCATTGATGGATTTGGAGTTCCTTTTCATCTGGATCGGCTGGCAGAGGTAACGGGGAAAACTCGAGGTGGTGTGTGTGTTTATTTGTCAACAAATGATACTGTACCTCTGTTACTGTCAGAGAGTGTGTTTGTATGCCAGATATAGAACTCTTAGCAGTTTCACTGGATCCTTTCTATTTACACCATGAGTTTCTTCAACTTATCATAACCACAGTATACATTCATCCAAAGGCGGATTCTGTTTCTGCCTCCAATCCCATTTTTAATGTAGTACAGAGATTGCAGTCAATCTTGCCAGATGCATTTAACTTTGTTCTTGGAGATTTTAACCATGTTTCTCTTAAATAGACACTCAAAACTTTTCAGCAATATATCTCCTGTCCAACCAGATGGGGTAAGACATTAGATCTCTGTTATGGGTCAGTAAAGGGTGCTTATAAATCTCTCCCGCTTCCTCCACTGGGTTATGCTGACCATAACTGCATTCATTTACTGCCCGTATACAAGACTGTTTTAAAGAGGGAGAAAGCAAAGATTAAGGACATAAGAGTATGGTCAGAAGAATGTGTGTCCTGTTTGCAGGAATGTTTCAGCTGCACTGACTGGGACATTTTTAAACAGTCCTGTGGTAATGATTTGGACTCATTGGTGGATGTAACATGTTCATATATGTTTTTCTGCGGAGACATGCTAATTCCCAGCAAGCATGTTAAAAAATATTCTAATAACAAACCATGGGTTACTAAATTTGTGAAGTCCTGCTTACAAAGGAAAAAAAAAACAAAAAAAAAACTTGCCTTTAAACAGGGAGCAGCATCTGATTTGTGTTTGATTACAAAAGAGCTGAAGATTGAAATTTTGAAAACTAAACAAGGTTCTAAAGTAAAATTGGAGAATTAGATGGGTGCAAATAATTCTGGTTCAGCCTGGGCAAGTATGAAAAGTATATCAGGCCTTCATAATTCAAACAGCAGCACTCTTGTTATGTTAGATGGTTTTACCTCTGATTTTGATTTGCAAATGCTTTATTTGCAAATGTCATTTTGATAACTTTGTCTTTAGCAAACAAATTCAGGAAATGAGTCTTAACCTTATGAATACTCAGCCTTTCAACGTTGATCCTCAGGATGTTGAAATGGCCTTTTTCATTCAGTAAACGTGAACAAAAGCCCTGGACCTGATAATATTTGTGGCCGCTTACTTAAATCATGTGCAAAAGACCGAAGTTCTCATTACAGACACAACATGTACCTAATCTCTGGAAAGATGCAGTGGTTGTCCCAGTTACATAAGGTAGTCATCCTAAAATTATTAATGATTTTAGGCCGGCCACTCTGACTTCAGTTAATGAAGATTATTGAGAAACTGGTCAGGTCTGAGATTTTGAGGCAGACTGAATATATACAATTTGCATAGAGGCCTCATAGAGGAG
Source organism: Cirrhinus mrigala (assembly GCA_036247105.1). NCBI lineage: Eukaryota > Metazoa > Chordata > Actinopteri > Cypriniformes > Cyprinidae > Cirrhinus > Cirrhinus mrigala. Next base: position 666,988 of record JAMKFB010000702.1, on the reverse strand, counting down.
TGGAGGATGCATGCTAGACTTTTATTTACAGACTTTACTTTGGCATTTAATACAATTCAACCTCACATTTTATCCAGAAGACTTTTAGAGCAGTTCGAGTTAAGTAATAACCTCGTAGGTTGGATCCTTGACTTTCTATTAAATAGGACACAGAGAGTGAGGGTCAATGGTACTGTCTGACCAGCAAAGTTCTTCTACTGGGTCACCTCAAGGGTGTGTGCTGTCACCATTATTATTTATTCTTTACACATATATATGTCTGAGCAGCTATGACAACAGAATCATCATAAAATATGCAGATGATTTGGTTATTATTAGTCTGCTTCAGGAGGATGAGATCAGCCACAGATCAGCTGTCGATGACTTTGTTTGTCACTGGTGTAAGGAATCTTACCTTCAGCTTAATATTTCAAAGACTAAAGATATGATCATCAAGGCCAGACAACTGAGTATGTCCAATCTTATAAATACCTTGTGACCATTATTGATAAAAAACTGAATTTTGAAACTAATTGCGCAGCTGTGTGTAAAACCAGCGCTTGTATTGTTTGAGGAAATTATCACACTTTCATATTGACCAAATGTAATTGATCATGTTTTATCGTGCTTTTATTAAATCAGTCTTGTCTTTTTCTTTGGTCGTATGGTTTGGTCAAACATCATTAAAAATGAGAAATTCCCTAAACCAGATAAGTTAACCCAGATAGCACATGTACGTCTGCAAGATGTCTGTTAAAGATCACTTGATCTGGAAAGCATCTGCTATGTACAAACATCTGACAGATGTCTGTAAGATGTCAGTTTTACAACAATCTAAACCCTAAACATCTTAAAAACATCTAATATACGTCTATTTGACATCTAATAGGAGACGTCCTAAAGATGTATTGCAGATGAGCAAACACTCTAAAAAATACGTCTTGCAGATGTAAATGCAGACGTCTCTGTGATGTACGTGTGCTATCAGGAAAATGATCCAGTCGATTGGTTGGTGAGGCACAGATGGATCCAAATTCATTGTATACCAGACAGTTGCAATAAATGGCTGCTTCCATTTTAAATAATGATTCCCATCCATTAGTTTCAGTTTCTACCATCTGGACGAAGGTTTTTAATCCCAAGGTGTAAAACAAAGCGATATAAAAACAGCTTTGTTCCCACTGCTTTAACTGTGTTATAAGCTGTAGGATGGGAGAGTTTTTGGAATATTTATATCATGTATTATATTTTTATAATCTGTTGTTTGTTTTTAAATGTGTCTTGAATATGTGTTATGGATGGTTGTCAATGTCATTTTACTGCAAGATAAATTTGCCTGCGGGTATGAATAAAGTAACCTAACCTAACCTAACCTAAGCCATCAGCAAGCAAGCTAAAGATAACTGTGACAACTAATAGAAACCTTGATAAGGTGTTGGAGAAAATAATAAATAAATAAACAAACTTGAGAGAAACCAGGCTCAATTAAGCGATCAATCAAATTGACTCACCTTCAGTATATTGAGAGTACATGTTTGAAATCAGCACTAAAACACAATGAGAAAAACTCAATGGTGAACACTGAACTGATAGTTATAAAGACGACCAAATGGTAAGATATTGTGTGGGAGACTATATATTTGTCTAGATAAACATAAAAACATCTGACTGGTATTTTATAGATTTGGTCATAGCAGAGAACTGTTTAGGAAACTTCAAGTCAAAAATCTGATCACGAGCTGAAGAATAAAGACAAACTCTTACTGCATACTATGACAACAGCAACAATAACTGCAAAACAAACCAACTGAACTGATTCAACAACATTACACATCACAAAACTGAATGACTGAACAAACACACTGATCTACAACACAACAGAGTGAATTTCTTTCACAAACAGCACTAACTGCACACTTCATCTCTCAAACTCAACTCTGAGAGCAGAATAACAAAAAAAACAAAAAAAAAACAACAACACATGAATCTAGAAACACTAAATCACTTGATCATGTACATAACATAAAAGCAATGCCACTGAAATCAATTTGGAGCAAATACTCACAGAGCACAAGAGGAAGTTGACTAAACTCCATACTGACTGAATGATGACAGATGGTTAAAGACACAGACTGTGTTAAAGACTCAAGACTTCCTTAACCTGCAGTCAGATCTTTAGAAACATGACAGATTAAAGACATACAAGAGGAGAAACCAAACCACACTTATGATCTTAAAATCTATTTTTATTCCTTTAGACCTCTGACACTTTGTTGGTGCTGAAACTGACACTGATATATTTGTACCAGTGAACACGGTTTATTATTTATATCACCAAGGCAAGGGACGGTACAAAACAAATTTAATGATTATGATTCCAGTTTATCTTAATGTATCTTCCTTCTTAATTTGATAAATACATTTTTCATTTGTTTTAAGGAAGAAATTCTTATTTTCAGCTCCCAGAAGTCTTAACTGTGTAAAAAAAAAAAAAAAATGCATGGTGGAAAACTAAGCAGTGTAATTTGTGGGATACTGCAGGCTCTGAGCAACAACAAAAGCACGGTAATGCCACATAAAAAAGTACAATACAACATGACAACAATGCAGACTATACTAGTCACTGTATGTTTTGCACTGTTGACTGAGTAGTGACACAGTCAGTAAAAACTGAAGCAAATGTGAAAAAAGTAACCATTATTAGATTTTTTCTTATAAATATTGATTAGAAAGATATAGCCAACATCAGACATGTATCAATATTTAACTGAGAGAATGATATGAAAGAGCAAGTACAAGAGAAAGAACAAATAGCTTGCATTAAATTAGAAACATTACTAATGCCCTGTCCAAATACCCACACTTGTGGTCTTTGCACTTGACTACTTAAATGATGTATTTCCTTTATTTGGTCCAAGTGTTGAAGTGAGCTTGAAAACCACAAGTGTGTGCAGAACCCTTCATTACCTGATGGGACACACTTAAGGTGTTGTAAACATGCAAGTACAGAGCTATATTTTTATTTTCAGCATTTTAAAATTAACTTTCAAATGTCTATTCAGTAGTCCCTATAACAGATGATATTTAATTTCTGGTGCTTCTAAATAAGTAATAAAAAGTAGATGTAAAAGTTGTACAAAATAAATATATTCATCTTTCCAATAAAACATGCAACAATTTTTAATTACCAAATTATATGTAATATCTTAATTATTATCGCAAGCTCTTCGCAAAAAATTCTCACGATTTATCTCTAGAACATGATGCATGATGGGATATACTAAGCCCAAGTGTGGATTTAGCATGTGTTAAGGGCACTGCGCTTTGGCGTTTTAAGACCTGGGACAGTCTTGTGCACTTACTTCCTGTCAGGTGGACACACTCTCAAGTGGCCAAGAATGCAAGTGTGGGTTTTTGAACAGGGGATAAGAATTTCTAGTTAATGGTGCAGTGATGCCAAACAAACCAAATGTGTGTGAAGAGATGCTCATATATGTGGTTTTCAGATTTTTTTTTTTTTTGTTAGTGGTTAATGCAGAATGAGAAATATTACTAAAACTAAACCAGTTAGCATGTTATACATGTTGAATATGCTATAGTGACGGTAGGGCTATAGTTTTTTTTTTTTTTTTTCTTTATAATCTATTTTACTGGAATTGTGTTGGACATAATTATTTAAATTATATTTTTAAAAATAGTTTGGCAAAAATACTTGACTCATTACTTTACCTTCCTCTTTTCTCAATGGCATTCATAAACATGTTAACCAAATAGATTTCAGTGATAAGAAACAAATGTAATGTTATCCTAATTAAATGTTCCTTATGATGGTTAAATGTGCTCTGATTATCTGAGGATTAAACAATAGTTTAAAACAAGACATGGTTTGTAGCAATGATTATTGAAGTCCACATCCGTCTGTCTTCCATGCCACGGGACACAGTAGTGCTGACGTACAGCAGTGGTATCGGAGGGAAGAGGTTAGGAGAATGTTCTGGGAACTTTCAGGGAACCTTCTAGAAGCATAAATAGAATGTCCCCTATTGGTTAGCTATTGGTATAGTTTTATTAACATCTGAATTGCCTTTTATTATTTTAATAGGCCCATAGGTAAAATGGATTCTTATATAAAAAACACAAGCATGACAAAAACTATGTGAAAAATACTGCTTTTTATATTTATTATTTTATATTATATTATATTTACTATTGATGTTACCTTTTTGCTTTTAAGTAATTGTGTAAACCACAAGTAATTTTAAGGGTCTTTACCTAAACTCCACCTGTGTGGAAGAAAGCAAACACACACTGCAGTACCTTAGGTCTTTTCCACTGCACTCCTCTAGCCTTGGATGACTGCGGTCCAAGTTTGTCATATCCCAGAGAGTCGGATTCAGCAGGGAAGGTATGTGTATATATATGTAGTTGGACTGTAACAAGAGTGCTGTAAAGTGTGACTCAATACACTTGCACTTTTTTTTTTTTTTTGGCTGTTTTCAGAGTTTTACTTTAGTGAACATGTCTCATGGAGGGTTTATTTTTGGGAGAAAAAAACAACAATAAAGCATGTACATCTGTCATGATCTCTGTATGTGAATTTAGTGAGTTTTGTGCCAATATTCATCAAACAAATCCAGCGTTTTGCAAATAAACACAATTTGCTTTGCAAAGAAAATCTTTCAAACAAACACAAAGTGATTTGCAAATACAAAACTCTATCTGAGAGAAAATGCAGAGGTATGGACAAATATATGTATTGTGTGTTACAACTGTGAGACTCAGTTGCCGATTTATGAGGAAACTTGGCTTGAGTTTTTCACAAATGCAACTGAGCAACTTCCTTTCCCAAAAACAGCAGATGGCGCTGTCGGTCAATTTATGCTAGTCTCCTGAGACCCGAAACACCCGTTTAACTTTTCAGGGAATACAGCAGAACAACATGAGTGGGGAACTGGTGAGTTTCTGTCTTACTATATCTAAAATGAACCACTGAGATGTTTTCACAAAGCGACCCTATACTACAATGTCAGTGAAATTCATAATATGTGCTGTAAAGTTGTTAACATGATTGATTAGTTCAAAAATCAGTAGTGACATGGCTAAACATTTAACTATGCAGTCTTTCCCTATAAAAACGGAGCCATTCTCTGTACTTCTTATCCTCTGTTGGATTGTAGAATATATACATATGTTGATACAATTGTTCAACATTTAAAACAATGCAGGAGTATTATAACAATATATCATGTCACAATATATTGTAATACTAAAATGCAAATGTATTGTGGATAGCAACAACTGCGTACCAACAATAAAAGCATTTTGAATTTTAAGTCAAGTAAGATTTTTTGTCGTTCTGCTATATATGTTGAGACATAGCCCACAGTGGAGAGAAATATAGTATAAAGTATAAGTATGAAACTACACATAGACAACCTAGAAGGCTAATTTAATTATACAAATAGGCTGCAATAATCAAACTAGATTAAGTTCAGGTGAGCTTTATTGTGATTCAGCTATGTAAATGTACCGAAATCTAATCAAACATTAATATTCCTTCTGAAAATTAACCATGGTTTTACTAAATAAATACCATGGTATTTGTAATAAAGCTACCATTATAGAAATGGTAACCTGCAAAAAAACATGGTTACCACACTTTTACTATCACTAGTTTATATACACGCCTTGTACAACATTTAAAACTAAGGAGATATTTTAGTATTACAATATATTATATTGTTATTATACCTTTGCAGGCTGAAGCCTCAGAATGTAGGTATTTCTGCTATTGTCTCACTGGATTGAAGGCTCAGAACTTTGGTGCTCTGTTTGTGTCTCTTGGACATGCCGGAGACTCAGAATGTTGGTATTGATCTGTTACAGCTCTGACCTTGACAGGACTCAGAACTGCTGTATCTGCTATTGTTTCACTGGATGGGAGACTCAGAATGGGTGTTTCTGCTGCTGCCTTCGCTGTAACAGGCCGGAGACTCAGAACGGGGGTGATCTGTTGCAGTCTCTCCCCTTAACGTACAGCAGACACAGAACTTGGAGTGTCTTTTGGAAGGGTACCTTTATGCCTTTCCAATGAGGAGGAGATTGCAATTTGGAGCTTCTCCATTTCCGTGCTGTGATTGGCTGGTTCCATCAGAGTGGGGGGACATGTGGTTGACCACCCTTCTTTCCTCCTGTGGAATTTATTTGCATAGTCCAAATACAAAGTTAGAAAAGTGTCACTAAAGTTTTAACAGTGCATTTCTCACTTTCCAAACCTTAACCAAAATGCATTTAGTAATGTTACGAACACATTAAGTCCAAATATGATGGGAAAAGTTTGAACTGCATTGTTACAAATGCATACATTCATTTGTCTATTAACAGCTGAGTTTGTGTAGATAAATGCTATAGTACAACACCATCTTTGCCTGGCTTGGAATTCGACTCACAACCCCTCCAGTTGCATCTAAATGCAGGGTAACAGGATGTCCTTTTTTTAGGTGCTGTACAAGAATGACCAGTCCTGTCTCAGTCTATAGATGAACTTTAAATGGATCCACCTGAAGATGTTGGACACATCCTGGGCAAAATCCTTATGACAATTTTTTCCCCCTCACTTTATTTAGATTCTCTCCATATGAATAGAGTACATAATACAATTGCAGATATCACTGATTGACAACCTACAGGGGTTGGACAATGAAACTGAAACACCTGGTTTTAGACCACAATTAGTATGGTGTTGGGCCTCCTTTTGCGGCCAATACAGCATGATTTCATCTTGGGAATGACAAATACAAGTCCTGCCCAGTAGCCAGAAAGATTTTGAGCCATTCTCCCCTTGCAGAGAAGTGGCCAGGTCACTATGTGATGCTGGTGTAGGAAAAGTTTCCTGAACCGCTCCTCCAAAACACCCTAAAGTATCTCAATAATATTCAGATCTGGTGACTGTGCAGGCCATGGGAGATGTCCAACTTCACTTTTATGTTCATCAAAATACTCTGTCAGCAGTCTTGCTGTGTGTATTGGTGCATTATCATCCTGATACATGGCACTACCTTCAGGGTACAATGTTTGCGCAAATATAGCCATGAAATCTCCAACACTATATTGGCCAAATGTTTCAGTTTCATTGTCCAACCCCTGTATATAGACCAAATAAGATTATGTATTTTGTGACTTTGCACTGTTTTGCTTTAACATTATGATGTTTTAATTGTTGTAAGAACAAATTGTTGTTGCGGTGTACTGAAACCATTGGATGTGAAGACATTTTGGTGCAGGGAACAAAGCTTGCTTTACAATGTTTTAATAAAAATTAAAAAAAAAAAAACAAAAAAAAAAAGATGTAAACATGCCTTAATTGTATTGTGGGTTTATTTATTTATTTTTTTTTACAAATTACTATTCTAAAAGTAACTGTTCTGTTACACCTTAATTCCTTGTGTTTGCCACAATTTTTTGCATATCCTCTCATTGACTTTGAGGTTTCTTTATTTGCTGCAGATGTACTTGATCTGCATGCAGGCTGCAACCCTTTTTTTGTAATGGCATGCACAAATTGTGATTCTGATGAGGCTGCCATTGCTGTGACTTGTGCTTTTGTGACTTCTTTAGCTCTGCATATGTCAACAGCTTTTGAAAGCATCAAATCGGGTATGGACAGCAGTCGTTCACAAAGCCCAGAGTCAGTTATGCTGAATACTTCAGCTTCTCCGAATTCACACATGCGTGCTTTGTTTCTTAACTCCGTGACAAATTTGTCTATGCCTGGTTGCTCAGAGAATGTGTGGGCCCAGAAATGATGTCGTTCAAAGACAGTATTCTTTTGCGGGGCACAGTATTTCTGAAAGCTGCGAGGACCTCTGATCATTTTTATGTTGTGGATCCTCGTATTCAATCATGAATGAGCTATAACTGTCTAGCGCCTCTTCTCCTATACAATGCAGCAGCACAGCGATCTGTCTCGACTCAGATTTATCCACTAATGCTGAGGCAGTAAGGTACAAATTAAATCTTTGTTCCCACTTATGCCAATTTTTGGCCAAGTTCCCCATTAGACATAACGGTGGATGAAGCATTTCTGTTTTGACCATCGTGTTAGAGTGCCGGTTTGTTCAGAAAATCTGGCGGAGAGGCTTTGGCACCATTCACTCGTGCAGCGGTTATCTACAGTAACTACTTGAGGAGCGCTGTGTAAATAAATGGGTATCTCCGTTTCTGACAGCATGTTGTATCTTTTGTTCAACTCGCTGTTAACAATGATACACGGACAACAGAGTTCACGCATGGACTTCTTTTACTTCTTGTCAAACTCAGGTACAGGGCACATGCGCAGTACACTTGTGGGCGTGCCCACTTCACAAACTGTGTAGGGGTGGCCTAGGCTAAACCATTCACTGCATATACTACAGTAGACTCTTACCAGCCGTTCTCTGTAGGCAATGCTATGCTAATTTTGTAAAAGACAATTTGAACTTAGAGCTTCGTAATTTTGCAGATTTTGTTTATGTTCACACAGCTAAATTACACACTAACAGAAGTTAAATGGTGAAATCGTATGATATAACCCATTTAATGTTTTTAGGAGTTACTGTATTTACGCATTACCAGCAATCCTGTACGCAGTCTGCGTAGGGCAGACTCCAAGGGAGGCACCAAAAAAAAACTTCCGTTCTACATTAATATTAATATTAATATTAATATATATAATTATAAAGACCTAATGTTTGTGGCTGACCGCAAATGACCATAATAAGCAGTCATGTTATATAATGTACAATAATACAATAACGTGTTGTAATGATGGTAAACATGCCTTACTATTCTAGTTTCCATGGCTTAAAATGCATTAGGTTATATAAAAAGAATGAGGCAATAATGATTGGTTAATTAATAATAATTATATGGTTTTATTAAATAACACTGTTAAAATACATAATGTGGGCTAATATGAAATAAATAATTTATGTACATATTATTAGAAATGCCTGCAAATGCCGCCAAAGACCTAATAATTGTTGTTGTTACACTTACAGAACAATCAATTGCTTGTTTAATATTGACCAAACATTTAATTCAAATATCCACTTAATCTTGTGATAGAAATGCTACAGCCTTTATAATTTGTAACAAAAACATGTGGAAATCACAACCTTTGCCAAAATTAACCATGATGTTATCATAGTAAAACTGCTTAATTTTCTACTATGTGATTTCTGAATGCTAAATTAAAAAACAAAAAAACAAAACATAACTGTAATAATTAAATCATAGCCATAGGTAACTGTCTAGAGCTACAACTGTATTTTATAAATAATACAATTTAATTACAAATTATTTATTTACTTCATATTTAATTAAAGTACTATTTTGACCCCCTATAGTGGGTGTTTTTTTTTTTTTTTACTTCCATAATATTTGAGGGAGGAGGCACAACACAGTTCTGCTTAGGCACCCATTTGGCCAGCAGTGGCCCTGTATTTACATCTAAGGTAGTGTTCTTTACTCTGAAACGTTACATTAACACTAATAAGAGATGTTGGATTAACTCCATGAGGATTAAATGTTGAACTCTGAGGCAGTGTTAATTTTGCTTATTCCTCATTAAATCTGCTCATTCCAACTCATTTTGCCAGCACAACTTGGTACGGTATGTGCATGCTTTCAGAAATGTGCTCTGACACCCGCAAATGAGTATCTTAGGCCCGGTCTTGAAAAATACTATTTATATCATTTAACATACAGTTTTATCCAAAAGGAATTACAAATGAGGAAAACAACTAGCAAATTATCAAGGGGGCAATAACATGAAGAAGTCTCAAACATTGTTCAAAATAATACATGTTAGAACTTGGAGGAATATAAAAAATAGTGAAAGCATATAAGATTTGCATGGAAGCAGGATGCAGTGCTGGACAATAGAGATTAGCACTGATAAACATGCCTGAACTTCAGATTTGTTTAACAAATAATATTCTACACTTTAGCTTACCTCTGTCCTCCAACAGTTTTCTGGCATCCGTCCCCCATCCCAACTTCTCACTCTTAAACTATTCTCATCCTCTACTAGGTATAGGGGGAGTTCTCTGGGTTCAGGCTATATTCCAAGCTCAGATCCCTCCCTCAGGACAGTACAACAAATATTCTTATTATTTGCTCAATCCGATTAGAATTACAGTGGGGAATCAAAGGTGAAGAAGTAACTGTTGTTGCATGCGACACTCATTCTTGGATCACAAATTCACATTAGGGTTGTGCCGATAGACGATAGTATTGTGTGTCGACGATAGTCAGAGATATGGCCTGTTGCTGATGTCTTTGACTATAGCTAGACGATTATGATTATTATCACCGTCAAAAATAGACTAGGCACCTAACTTTAGCGATGCAGTACAGAGAGACGCTTCTGGGATGCTTTAGAAAATTTGCAAGAGTTGGCTGGTATAAACACAAGCATTGACTAGATTGGTTGTGTCGCAGAGCCGGTGCCAGGACACCTCCATTGGGTGGCATTTAAATTTATACAGGGGACACAAATTACGGTGAGTGGGAGGGGGTGTTTCGGGTGGGAAGCGTGTGTGCAGTTGCTGGCACTTGCGAAAGCATGCAATCACTTTCTTATGCGTTTTTTTGAGGATGGGAGGCGGGCAAAGTAACTTGTTTTGGGGGGAAGGCCCCCCCTTTGCGCCACAGACACGTGCAGGCGAAGTGAGCATTTTCAATTAATTCCTGTGGAAGTTGAGCTTAAACACTCTCGTGGTGTATTATGGGATTAAAAGCGGTGTGGAGAAAGCATTGAGAGCAGCTGATATTGTGTATTCTTAAAATATATTATGCTATTTTACTCAATATGATATTATTTTACTTAAACATATAATGTATGGTCACAACAGCAATCAATAGACTGATCAAAATGTTGATTGTTATAATACTGGATGTCTTAACACAGATTGAGAGTCTCATGTGTATTCTGTTGGGCAGTACTGGTGATTTTCACTGGATCATATCAGTGAACTTAAGTGAACTCATGAGCTTTGGGTAACTTCCAATTTATGATGTATGTCCCATGTGACCACCTCCCACCATTTGGAGATGGTGAAGTAAGGGTTGTTTTTAATTGGGATAGAGGAGTCAAGATCACGGTGACCAAGATAACCAAACTCCACCTTTGAAGATGGGCCAGGTGGTCTCACCAAAACAGATCGGAGGAACCGGAATTACCAATTTTGCCGAGCATGGATGGGTATAAGTATGGATGCCTGGACAGACAAAAATTCAGATGCGGCAGCTGTCATCTCGGCTTTGTTGCAGTGTTCAATAAAGTCTTATTTTGACATCTGGAACTCTGCTTCTTGAGCTTTATTGACAAATTTTAGAAAACCATTGTTTGTTTCCACAACACTGAGAGCGTCAAAAAGGTTGGGTATTTCTCAACTTTAAGCAAATTACGAGTGAAAAATACCGGACGATGACCAATTGCTGTGAAAAGTAGGCAAGGCTCATTTTCTGTAGCTGCTTTTTGAATAACTAATGCAATGTAAGCAGTAGAACTTACTATTTTTCTATTAAATTGTTATCATGTTAAACATAAATTAAGCCATATTCAAAACATTAGGCTGCTTTTAGCCTTATGCTGGTGTTGGTTCACTTTCCGTTAATGAAACAAAGTAAGCTAAATAATTAAATTAGCACGATAATATCCTGTATTGGCGATCTCACAGGCTGACGATAGGACGATATGAAAATTGAGCATATCACCCAACACTACTTCACATGTACATACAGTGGGGAAAATAATTATTTGATCCCCTGCTGATTTTGTACGTTTGCCCACTGACAAGGAGATGAGTTCTCTATCATTTTAATGGTAGGTTTATTTGAACAATGAGCGAAAGAATAACAACAAAAAAAATCCAGAAAAACACATTTCAAAAACAGTTATAACTTGATTTGCATTGTAATGAGTGAAATAAGTATTTGACCCCTTTGCAAACATGACTTAGTACTAGGTGGCAAAACCCTTTTACATTTCTTGTAGTTGGCCACCAGGTTTGCACACATCTCAGGAGGGATTTTGTCCCACTCCTCTTTGCAGATCCTCTCCAAGTCATCACGGTTTCGAGGCTGACATTTGGCAACTCGAACCTTCAGCTCCCTCCACAGATTTTCTATGGGATTAAGGTCTGGAGACTATCTAGGCCTCTCCAGGACATTAATGTGCTTCTTCTTGAGCCACTCCGTTGTTGCCTTGGCCTTGTGTTTTGGGTCATTGTCATGCTGGAATACCCATACATGACTCATCTTCAATGCCCTGGCCGTCAGTACATGGCCCCGTCCATCGTCCCTTTGATGTGGTGCAGTTGTCCTGTCACCCTAAGCAGAAAAACTTGGGGTCTTAGGCAGCATTCCTCCTCCTCCAACCACACCAAGTTGAGTTGATGCCAAAGAGCTTGATTTTGGTCTCATCTGACCACAACACTTTCACCCAGTTCTGCGTTTTTCTGGATTTGTTTTTTTTTTTTTTGGTTATTTTGTCTCTCACTGTTCAAATAAACCTAGCATTAAATATTATGGTCTGATCATTTATTTGTCAGTGGGCAAATGTACAAAATCAGCAGAGGATCAAATAATTATTTTCCCCACTGTATGTATGTGTGAAGTCGTGATCTTAGAATGAGAATCACATGCATGCAACAGAATCTAAATTAAAAGGTAGAGACCAAGGTTTGACTATGCTTAACAGTAAGAATAAAAGAAAATACTAAGTCAATTCAGCTCACACTTTATCAAATTGATTTGATTGATTGGTGGCACTCAGAATGCACTGCAGCATACACCAGGTTCATATGTGTGTATACAGTGCATATTTTTTTCCTTGTGCCCATGATAACAGGTTAGAGCCTTCACAGTGAGTAAATTTTCATCTTTGGGGGAACTATCCCTTTAAGACAATATTAACATCTTAGTCTAACCTCTCCCTGTGTCCCAAAGTTCATACTATCCATCCTAAATAGTATGTGAGATTACAGTTCTGACCCTGTTGTTTCTGTCTAAAGTTAAACTACATGATTATTCTATATCTGCTCTCATTCTATAGCAGGAAGTCAAGGTGGAGCAGGTGACCAGCACAACAGAGCAGACAGGAGCAAAGATGCCCACAGCGGACAATCAGAGGGTTCGGGACCAGCCTTCTTGGCCGTGACAGGACAGGTAGAGAGTGCATGAACGACCTCATTGGCCATGACAGGGCAGACTGTGAGTTCATGAACTGCCTCCATGACTGGAGCAGACAGTACATAGGTGGCCTCTTTGGCCATAACAGGAAAGACAAGGGTTCACTGACAGCCTTCGTACCTGGTTCAGGGCTGGACAGAGTTCATACTTGGTTTCCTTGGTAGTGACATGGGACAACATAAGTTCATGAATGGCTTCCGTGGCCGGTTTGGGACAGGACAAGAGTTTATTAACAGTCTCCTTGACAGGCAAGATACAGAGTGGCTGAGAGTGGATTGCAGTGTGCCACCACTAACGCGAGCTAACGCGAACACCGCCGCCTCGGGAGATTCTTCAGCTTGCACCACCACATCTGGAGAAACTGCAGTGGGCATCATTGCCTCTAGGGAAACAGAAGTGGCTACCTCAGGATACCTGCAGCATCAGCCGCCACCACTAGAGAGAGTCTTATGACAGACAGGACTGTGGAGGATTGTGGAAGGATAACTGCAACATGACGCGGCTCTGGGAGATCAGGCGAGACATGGCGAGACTCTGGCAGATCAGATGAGACATGGCAAGTGTTGTGAAAGACGATAACTAATAATGGACAGTGAAAGTCATTGGTGGGCTATTTAACTGACAGCTCAAACTACCAATCAGTAGTGTAAGAATAGCGTCACCTGTAAGTAGTTCCGCTAGACAGAAAAAGAAGTGTGTTGCATCAGAGTTCAGTGCAAGAGCTATAAGATTTATTTCCTGTGCGTGCAGCTAGAAGTAAATTGAAATGTTGAAATGTTGCTAATATACTGTATATTGTTGCTGTTGAAGATAGTCGTGAACTGCAGATATTAATGGCAGTACTGTATGCTTGTGTACCACGATCGCGATTCTAACAATCGCCATTTTTCCTGTGTGAGTTAATGTGATTGATTGGTTTGAACAGCAGTTTAAAGGTTTATTAGAAACGTTATGTGGATTGTAAGCTTACGGTATTTGCACAAGTACAGACAAATGCCGTCAGGATCATGTTCTAAAATTGTGGCATCATGTTGTTTAAATAAGGCCGCCGGAATAGAGCTAATGACGTTACGACCCGGGTTTGAGTCCTGGTCAGAGCAAGGCTGTTTATAATGTTGATTATTGTGATTATTGTAATTATATAGTGACTACAGTTAATCCTAGAAATGAAACTTCCTAATATGGTTATGAATGTTTATTATAATAATTTGTGCACTGTTATGTACTATTCTTGTATGTATACTTTTCAGAACCACACACCCTTACACTTGCATCTACAATGGAGAATACATTTTGAAGAAGAAACATCTGAGTCCTTGCATTCTAACCGAAAGTACCGTAGTGACTGCAAACTTTTACTAACCAGCCCCAAATAAGTACCCCTGAACAGCGAGGCTCTGGAAGATCAGACTGTGGTGTGGCAAAGCTCTAGTGTTAGATCTGTGGATCAGCGAGGCTCTAGCGTGAGGACCGTGGCGTACAGAGGCTCTGCAAGGAGTGCTGCAATGGGACGATACTCTTGAAGATTTGCCGTGATGGAAAGTGGCTCTGGATTGGTAGTTGTGACGTGGGGTTGGGATGGCAGCTGTGACATGACAAGACTCTGGAACGGTAGCTGTGACATGATGTGGCTCTAGAAGATCAGGTGAGATGTAATGAGACTCTGGAAGATCGGTTCAGATGTGACAAGGCTCTGGAAGATCAGCGGAGACTTGACGATACTCTAGAAGATCAGCTGATATGTGACGAGACTCTGGAAGATCAGCCGTGACTTGACTTGACTCTGGAACGGCAGCCATGACAAGACAAGATTCTGATAGGACGGTCTTGGCATTGCGAGGCTCAGGCGGGGCAGTCATCCTGTGAAAAGTCTTCGAGTTGGTAGCCATTTTATGAACAGTCTCTAGATTGGTAGCCATTTTGTGAACAGTTTTCTTGAGTGACAGCCATTTTGTGAACAGGCCCTACTTTGGCAGACATGTCTTGAACAGAATTTGACATGATGTGTGTAGGTTCTCTTTTGGCAGGCATGATATGAGCAGGCCCTGGCTTGGGAGTGCTCGGAGTGCAAAGTCAACATATTGAGGGTATTGTGTGGTATTAAACGCGATAAGTTTTTATCCAAACCAAAACGAAAAATGTATTTCAAGGAAATTTTATTGAAGTCTACGTAATCCTCAATGAGCAGGTCACCTTGCTGGAGGTGAACTAGGCGTGATGCTGGATCCATGATGGTCTAGTTTTTGGGTGAAGCTAAGTATTCTGTAGCAAAGTATTCTGTAGCAGGCCTTGACATGACAATGATGATAGGTCCAAGTGCAGGCTTTATTAAACACAACATGGTTAAAATAAGCAGGGTCAAAATACCAGCAAACAGTAATATCCAAGGGGAAGACAAAAGTGTAATCCAGAAAGAGGAAATGATCAGGGCAGGCAGCAAAACACACACACACACACACACACAAAAAACAAAGCAACAGTCCAAGATCAAAATCCAAGAGAACAGTCCAAAGCCATAAAAAATAAACAAGGCAATAAAACAAGGCAAAGATGATGGCAAAGAAACAAAACTATGACAAAGGCAATAAAACAAGGCTATGGTAAACAAGGAAAATGCTCAGTAGAGTCCACAACAGCAAAACTATTTGATAGTCATAGTCTATGTGCCTGCTTATACTAACAGCAATGAAAAAAAAAAAAAAATTTACTTATTTATTTATTTTTGGTTTGTTTGTTTGTTTGTTTTTTTAAGCTGTATCAAACCACTAAAGTGTTTTTTTTTTCTTTTCATTTTGGAACAACAATAATTGTTTATATGAGTGCACTCACAACACAACAATTCTATTTGATTAATTAATAATTAATTAATTTGACAATGGGAAATCGTTAATACAAATTATTTTAGATTTATTACACTTCTAAGTTGCAAAAGGGTTTAATCTGTTATCAGCTAAAGAGCGTTACCTGGTTTCACAATTTTTTTGTTTGTTTGGTTGATTTTTAAATGTATTATCTCATGAAATGGCCACCTGAGCTCCACCTACTTCCCATTTAATTCTGGGGAAAAGTATCAACAAGTACACATGTGACATGGAATTTGCATTGGCTTCTCTCAGAAGAGTAAACAGAACTTCAGAGCAAAGCGGAAGAGAGGATTTTTTCCCCCCCTGGTAAATCAGTAAATACATACTTACATACTTGTATAAAGGTATTCCGATTTAGTGTATGTATGAATGGATGTATCTAAAACTAAAAATGTTTGTAATGAACCGTTTTCCATTATTTGATAAGTTGATCTATGATGGCTAGTAGGGCACTTGTATAAGTGTCTTTGGAACAGAGCATCTGCTAAATGCCTTAAATGTAAATTATATAGATCAGTTTAAATGTGACCTGTTTGTTATAAAGTATATTTCCTGTTTTCAGTGTTTAATAAAGTTATTCTAGTTGATAACAGTAATTCATCCAATGGTCATAACTACTATGGCATAACTGTATTTTGCATTCAAGTGTTTGAAAAATATGAAGACCACATTCATGAGCATAAATACTATTCTAATAAGTTTAATATGTTTTAATAAGTTTTCTCTTTTTCTGTTAACAGAAAATCTACTTTATAATCATACCGTTTTACATGTTTTGATGTACTATGATTTTGTACAGGTCAAATTCAGATCCTGAAACGAGAATGTCGACTGCCGTACCCATGAATTCTTTTGTCATCCAGCTGCAATCACCAGTACAAACAACAGCAGCTGGGACTGTGAACAATGCTCCTGCGCCTGTTCATGTACAACAGGTAGCAGAACTTTCACCTCTTTATGGACTTCAGGGATTTCTAAAAGGCCAACCAAAGGCACTTGGGGTGAGAAATTTCTTGTTAACCCACATAACTTTTTTTTTTGTGCCTGTTAGTGTGAGGTAAGAAAAGTGCAGGAATAAATTCTAAAGAGGAAGGAGCACACTCATTAACAAAGCATACGCAATTTTTATTGAAGAGTTTTATTGAAGAGTAAATAAGGAAGACAAGCAAAATGTGCAGAGCAGTGGACCCCCAGGACCAGGATTGAGAACCACTGATTTAGAGAGTAAAATTGTAACATTTACAATGTTTTAGAAGCAAACTATCAAAAAAAGTGTGAAATAATGGACACATTTTGCACATATGCAAATCAGGATGTGAATTCATGCATTGACAGTTGCACACTTGTAGATTTTGTTTTTTCTGATACAATAAAAAAATCCATAACTACGGCTGCCAAAAATTAGTTTTGTACATTTGATACCGTTTTACTGTCTTATACTATTCAGAATGTCCATTTTTCTTGTCCTACACAGACTGTCCAGATAATGATTGGTCTGATGACTTTCCTGCTTGGCATCGTGTCCACAGTTCACGCAGAATCCATCTTTGTCTATAGTGGTATTCCTTACTGGGGATCTATTATTGTAAGAAATCATACAGTTTAGTGTTCTTTTTTCTTTTATAATGCAAGCTACAGAAGGTAGTCAACCAAAAATGCCTTTTACCACCAAGTGTATCGCCACCACAAGGACATGACAGTAAATACAACCATTTGAGAAATCAACACCGGCGGCACAAAGAGAGGGTTGTCTGCATTGCTCAGTAATGCTACAACTGTAGTATTCCTATTAGGGATATGTGCAACGACTAATTTGATAGTTGTTTAAACAAGTTTTGTATCCAACTAGTCGACTAGTCTAAAAGTAAGATACCCCCAAAAGATGGTAAGAAAAAACCTGTATGTGCATGTATATGATAGCCTACATTTGAAATCCTTAAGTCATGGCCAATACGGCCTGTGCGTAGCACGCAATGTCTCTTCAAATCTATTACGTAATTAAAACTGATCAAGAAAAACTGACCACATTGCTACATTAAACTCTGTACAATGTTAAGTTGGTCGCAGCGCCATGCACTTAATCCCTCATCTGCGGCTGTTCTAGGGACACATTAAAACTGAATTAGCAGCATGTTTTCTGCATGATGTCATTGTAAAGTATCAGTTTTGATGTTAATATTTATTCATCATACTGTTGAACTTGACAGTATGTTCTCTCTCAGAGTTTTGTGTCCTGTTGATCAGTATCCCTATGTTTAAGTAAAAAAGAAAAACTAAATAAAGTAAAAATTAATTTGATAACTTTTTCCCTATGTTTTCTGTAGATACCGCGATATATCGATATTGTTAATTTTTCTGCCCACAATAACCGTGTTGTGAAAAATCTAAATGATGCAGTAAAATTTGTCAGATTACAAGTGTAACCATGCTTCCCTGAGAATTGGAATGAGACGCATCTGCTGACGCTATGGGGAACGCACTCAAGCAAGTGTCTTAAATGCAACAATCTTAAGACACACATGCTGGTAAAAAGCTCATTCTGGTTGAGTACCATCTGTACATATTCAAACAAAAGCCTCAATATTTACCCTTCTCTCTCCTCTCAGTACATTATCGCAGGCTCACTCTGCATTTCTGCAGAAAGCAAACTTAATTCATCCTCCAGCTTGTGTTTGGTATGTACACAACACTTGTTTATTTTCAGGGGTCCAAGCACCTGAAGTGCTGGAACACTGTTGTGTTTGCAATGAGTTTCTGTAATCATTTCTGATTTTTCATTTCTGAAGATTAAAGACATGCACCAAATTGCATCAAAACTGAATCTATACAACTACAACTGAAATTCCTTAATACAACTGTAGGATTGGTAAAAAACCCCCCTCCATATTAAATACCACTCCGCTAAATGAAAAAAAAAGGAACGGGTCAATCAATCAAATTTCAGCGATTAATAACATCAAATCTGAATACTTGTGCATATTGTGAAAACAAGTATGTGCACCAAATTAATTAGTTAATTAGTTTATAATTATGCTAATTAGTTTCACACACCTGTTTCAGTTCTGGTAATCATCCCCTGTTAGGGATGTAACGGTATGAAAATTTTGTATCACGATTATAGTGACCAAAATGATCACGGTTATCAGTATTACCACAGTATTGTTAAAATGTACTGGAAATGTTCAAAAAGTACTGACACAAATCACTTCACCAAGTTTTATATTTAAAATTAACAAACAACAAATAAAATGATTTTTGCTTGCTTAATCATTAATTTAAATGACAACATGACTGCTCTAATAGCATGCTCAAATATCTAATATAAATTTTCAAATAAAGCTGTGGAAAAAGTTTCATAAAAAAAAGAAAAACCTCACATTTTAGCCTTTAAATAAAGAAAAGGGTTAAGTCGAAATAATAATTGATTTAATGAATCTGTTCCATAAATAATCTAGATAACTGGTCTGAATTAAGCTTGTTTTTCATCAACCAGTCAAAATTTTGGCTACAGCAGGGCATGCAAATTCGGTCCCTTTTTTGGCCAGACAAAAACTGCACACAAGCTGAATGTAAATGTAAGTATCTGTAAATCCACTGTATGACGCTAGATGGCGCTTATGGAAAAGCTGAATTACGTCTCCCGTGAACTCCGTGGATAAAGCAGCATTGCGATTAAGAACACTGCTTTAGATATTACATGGAATGAATTTAAATATGTTCATTATAATTCCCGATTTATGTTTCTGCCGGTGGGTGCCCAACCCCCAATTGCGAAGTGAAACGTAAGGACTGCAAATACATTACCAAATAATACACACATTCTTTCTGAGGGTTGCGCTTTACTAAATAAAATTATTTAATAAATATCTGTTTACAATAAACACTTATTTGCGCGTATACAGGACAATGTTTGAGTGCGCAAACATAATATCTGAACATATGGGAAAGGAAGCCAGCGGCAAGCCAATAGGATTCGTGCTGGCACCCTGTCATACAATAATGACATTTACCATTAAAATAACGCCCAAAATGGCTTCACATTAAACATGAAAATGAGAACAAAGTCGTAAAAGCTGCAATGCATTTCTTTTTGCTTAAAATGAATGGTATTTCCCTGGGGATTGGCGCCTATGCCTTTTAAAACATCCGCCGACTTTTCACACTAAACGAAACTACTCGGCGTGCCATGCGCAAATGAGACTGTTACTTAAAACGGTGCATTATGCTGTATTGTATTTATTTATCATCAGCTGTTCAAATCGCAGTAATCAAATATGGTTTTAATGATCATTAAAATATGAAACGGTAATACTAACCGTGGGGAATTTTATCATGATTTATCGTCAAACCGGTAATCGTTACATCCCTATCCTCTGTGTATTTAAATACTTAGTTTCCTCAGTTCCTTTGTCTTATTCGGACAGTAATTGTTTCTCATGTGGACATCTGTAAAAAATACATTTACTAGACACTTAAGTGAAAAACTCATGGATTTTGGATGGCTGCTCACATGGCCAGTAAATATTACATTTTATTTATAAATGTATTGTTATTATTATGTAAAATGTATTCTTATTATTCCAAACATACTTTATAATGTATAATCCTATTTATTTATTTAAATATCCTGTTTAAAAATAGGGAAATAGACATGCTATAGTTGTATATAATTATAAGTGATACAGTTATGTATATAACTAATAGATATCTGTATATGGATATATATAGCAAAGTACAACAGTTACCATATGGTGTTTGGCAGTTGTCAAAAAGGTTTTAAATACTGAATTTGGAATGAATTTCTTCTTGTTTTTTTATTTTTGTTTGTTTGTTTGTTTACTTTTGAGCAGTTTTTATTTTCAAACACTGTCATACAGGTTAAGACAATTATGTTTTAACTGGATAAATAAAAAAGTAAAAATAAATTATAAATAAATGAGCACAAACAATTCAATTCCCTTAACAAAAAAAAACCCAATTGTCAGGCTGTGTGTAGAAAGGAGCCGAGGACGAGAAAAAATGACAAACGGGCTTTAATAAATAAATCCAACCAAGGGTACAGGACAGGAACAGCAGGGGAACACACACTCACAAAACGTTAAGATCAGACAGGAACCAAGGGGCTGAATCAAACTTATAAAGGGTAGCAAACGAGACAAAGACAGGTGAAGATAATTAACCAATAACGACTTAACAAGAAACAGAACAGGAAAGACCAAGTAAGGGCACAGAAGGGTGAAACCAACAAAACAGTCCACAGGGGTTTGACATCAATACACACAAAAAAGAATACAGCAATAACATACTTCTCTATATACCTTCAATATCCATCAGTTCACCATATAGACTCTCCAAAAAGTCATAGAACACTTTCCAGATTGACCAAAATACATGAAGTTTGTTTTTCAAAAAAAAAAGGTAATCTAATAGGCAAGGCTTGAGGTCATCCCCTTTATCCATGCCATGGCTTTCTTTTTTTCTAAGAACTGTAACGCCACGCCAGCAGAGGGAGCCCTCACCCACTGCCTGCCTGTTGCTGCTCCCTCTGCTGCTTCTCTGGTAACTTCCTGTTTGGTGGCCTTAAAAGGAGGCCATTTACAAACAGGCCCTCGCGAAGTATTGTTTTGCTCAAGCGGACTCTACCAAGCGTTTCTCTGATTTCATTGCCTTGTTTGTTGTCACGGTTTTGTTTCATGGTCATAGTTTTGTCTTTGTTTTCTGCCATAGTTTTGTCTAGTTTCATAGCCTTGTTTATTTGTCACTTTGGACTGCTCACTCTGGTTTTTCGACATTCTGCCTGTTTTGTGGATTACTCTATTGTTTTGCCCTGGATGTACTGTTTGTTTGGATATTGACCCTGCCTGTTTGACTACGATTTGGATAACAAAGCTCGCAATTGGATCTTACACGCTTCCTACGAGTCCGCGTTACAGAATACTTCGCCTCCCTAAGATCCAGCGGCTTCATACACAGATCACCATGGACCCAGCATCGCGCCTCGTTCAACTTTGTCAAGGTGACCAGCACATCGAGCAGTATGTCATGGATTTTTGTGAGCTTTGTCACTTGGTGGACTTTCAGGACAGTTTTCTTAAGGACATTTTCTTCTTTGGTTTAAACAAGGACATTTCAGTAAATATGCCACGTCATCACCGCCACTGGTCTCTAATCCATTACATTGACTATGCTCTGTTGCTGGCTGGATCGGCATATACTGTAGGGATCGCCAACGATAAACCCTACCATCCTCCTGTTCCAGCCACACCCATATTCACACATGTCAAGTCCACCAAGCCAAAGCTTGCTCACGTCACATCTGCCAAGCCACAGCCTGCTCACGTCACGTCTGCCAAGCCACAGCCTGCTCACGTCACGTCTGCCAAGCCACAGTCTGCTCACGTCACGTCTGCCAAGCCACAGCCTGCTCACGTCACGTTTGCCAAGCCACGGCCTGCTCACGCCATGCCTGCCGCTCCAGGGCCTGCTCACGCCACGCCATGCCTGCTGCTCCAGAGTCTGCATCTGTCATGGTCGCCTGTCCAGAGCCTGCAACGGTCATGGCCGCCATCATCAAGCCTGTTCACAAGATGGCTGCCCCGTCTGAGTCCCTGGCCAAGATGGCTGCCATGCCTGAGCCTCATCAAGCCAAAATCATCTCATCCGCATCTCATCCCATCATCTCTGCCATACCCAAGGCAAATCAAGTGATGCCTGATCCTCCAGTATCAAGTCAAGTCAGGGCTACACTTTCTGTGTCAAGTCAAGATACAGCTGTCCTCCATGAGCCAAGCCAAGATACAGCTGTTGTTCTCCATGAGTCAAGCCAAGATACAGCTGTTGCTCTCCATGAGTCAAGCCAGGACACAGCTGCTGTTCTCCATGAATCAAGCCAAGATACAGCTGTTCTCCACGAGTTAAGCCAGGTCACAGCTGCTCTCCATGAGTCAAGTCAAGACACAGCTGCTGTTCTCCACGAGTCAAGCCAAGTCACAGCTGTGCCCCACGAGTCAAGCCAAATCACAGCTGTGTCCCACGAGTCAAGCCAAGTCACAGCTGTGTCCCACGAGTCAAGCCAAGTCACAGCTGTGTCCCACGAGTTAAGCCAAGTCACAGCTGTTCCCCACGAGTCAGGCCAAGTCACAGCTGTTCCCCATGAGTCAAGCCAAGTCACAGTTGTTCCTCAGTCAAGCCATGCTGTTCCTGAGTCAAATCAAGTTGCAGCTGTGTTTCCCGAGTCAAGTCAAGTTTCCAAGTCAAGTCAAGTTACAGCTGCATTACCGGAGTCAAGTAAAGTTTCCGAGTCCAGTCAGGTCGCGGCTGTTGTTCCAGAGTCAAGTCAAGCTGCAGCTGTTGTTCCAGCGTCAAGTCAAGTTAAAGCTGTGTTTCCTGTGTCAAGTCAGGTCAGAGCTGCTCTTCCCAAGTCCAATCAAGTTACAGCTACTGCTCCTGTGTCAAGTAAAGCTATAACTGTAGCCCTCAAGTCAAGCAAAGTCACAGCTATGGTTTCTGAGTCAAGCAAAGTCACTACCGATCTTCACGAGCCAAGTCAAGCCACAGCTGACCTTCATGAGCCAAGTCAAGCCACAGTTGACCTTCATGAGCCAAGTCAAGCCACAGCTGACCTTCATGAACCAAGTCAGGTCACAGCTGTTCTTCACGAGTCAAGTCAAGTCACGGCAGGCCTCCCTGAGTCAAGTCAAGTTACGGCAGACCTCCCTGAGTCAAGTCAAGTCATGGCAGACCTCCATGAATCAAGTCAAGAAACAGCTGTCCTACCAGAACCTTACCAGGTCCCCTCTGAGCTCCCAAGCCCCGCAGAGCCCACGCTCCCAAGCCACAAGTCCACAGCATCCACACCCTCTAGGCCAACAGACATCCCACTATCTACTGTGCTGCCTGTAATGGCCGTTGCCATTTTCAGTGTGTGGGCTGCACACTGTGCTCCAAAGGCCTCATCTGTCCACGAGTCTGCTTCAGAGGCCTCGTCTATCCATGAGTCTGGTCCAGAGGCCTCGTCTGTCCACGAGTCTGCTCTAGGGGCCTCATCTGACCATAAGTCTGCTTCTGAGGCCTCGGTTGTCCACGAGTTCACGCCCATACCTCCTGAGGTGTCAGCTCAAGCTGTGGATCCTCCTAAGGAGGTGGCGCCCATTTATGAACTCCCTGCCACACCTGCCCAAGCATCTGCGCCCATGCCCCCAGAGGTGTCAGCGCAAGCTGTAGATCCTCCTATGGGGGCGGCGTCCCATGATGAACTCTCTGCCTGTCATGCCACAGCCAAAGAAATCATTCATGAACACACCATTCTGCTATGGATGTCACTAATCCCACTGTGGATATCTCTGCTCCTGTCTGCTCTGCCTACCCTGCAATGGCTCCCTGTTATGCCTGCTCTGCCTGCCTCGCCATGGCTCCTTGCTCTGCCTACTCTGCCTGCCCCGCCATGGCTGCCTGCTCTGCCATGGCTGCCTGCTCTGCCTGCCCCGCCATGGCTACCGGCTCTCCCTGCTCCAGTGTACCACTGTCTGCCATTGCTCCATGGCCCAGGTCCTCCAAGTTTCCACTTTCTGCTACTGCACCACGGCCCAGGCCCTCCAGTGTTCCACTGTCTGCCATTGCTCCACGGCCCAGGTCCTCCAGTGCTTCACTGTCTGCCACTGCTCCATGGCCCAGGTCCTCCAGTGCTTCACTGTCTGCCACTGCTCCATGGCCCAGGTCCTCCAATGCTTCACTGTCTGCCACTGCAATTTTGCCTAGTTCACTGCCATAGTTTTGTCTAGGTTCATAGCCTTGTTTATTTGTCACTTTGGACTGCTCACTCCGGTTTTTCGACATTCTGCCTGTTTTGTGGATTACTCTATTGTTTTGCCCTGGATGTACTGTTTGTTTGGATATTGACCCTGCCTGTTTGACTACGATCTGGATAATAAAGCTCGCAATTGGATCTTACACGCTTCCTACGAGTCCGCGTTACAAGAACATGCAATTACACGTTTAGATTCCAACAAACAGAGAATTAACAACGATCTTTGATGATTTTAGGATTCAGAGAACAAATATGTAATTATACACAACCTGGGATTCAAGAGGAATTACTTTACCAATGATCTGACTGATTTATTTTTGTAAACTCAGAGATGTGGATTCAGACAGCAATTAAGTTACTACGCGACTTTGGTGTTTGTCAAAAAAAAAAAAAAAAGTAGGTAATTTTGCCGGGGATTTTTACATGGTGAGAGAAAAACAGATATTTGTCACAGTTCTATCAAGGCGAAGGAGTGAGGAGACATGGAAACATTTAAAAGTCTAAATGAAGCAGAGGGATAATCTAACACAGGAACACACAATGAAGTGAACGCTAATTAGACGGGAGAAACTAGGTCACAGAGGGAAGAGGTGCAGCCAGAGGAGTCCTGAGGCGCAGGATGGTAGACGCCAGACCAAGGACCAGGGTGGAGAGGAGGGAGGCAGGGGCCATGGTGGAGCCACTGGGTCGATGGGCAGAGGCGGAGTCCTGGACTCTGAGACTGGAGGCGGAGACGAGGGTTCCTCCAGCCGTAATGCCGATGGAGACTGGCAGACCTACGGTGAACCCACCGCACAGATGAAGGACTGAGGGTGAGCGGAGGGGCTGACGGACGGCAGCGAAGGAGGAGGCAGGAGCAGGTGGGAGGGTGGCAATTTTGAGAGCCTCCAGGCTCTCAGGGGGTTGCTCTTGGGGACACAGTCTTTCTCTGGGCAGGATGGGAAAATGGGATAGACTGATGGCTCCAAAGGAGGACAGAGGAGAGGAGATAAGTCAGTCCACAAGTCTATGACATCCTCCTCCACTTTCCATTCACCCAGTTCTTTAACCAGCTCTTTAACCAGCTCACAACTTGTTGCAGTGGGCAGAGCTCCCCTCTACAACATCACTGGCCTCGGCATTCTCCCTCGGGGCGGGCATTGTTACCGGCTCGCGGATCTGGTGGGCTGGGCGCTAGCTCCGGAGTGGCACTGGCGAGTTTCTCCGGGAAACAGGTGGGAAACGAAGATCCATTTCCTCGCCAGTGTCCAGTCCACAAAAGCAGCGGAATTTGCTTGAGCAGAGCGCATCATCCGGGTAGCTGGTGGTTTGAGCTAACATCGGGAACAGTCTGGTGTGACCCTTGAGCGATTTCTCCCTCTGCTCCAACAGGAGGAGGTATTGGATCCATACAGGGAAAAAACACAACAGAAAGAAAAACTCAGAAAACAAACAGGGGTAACGAAGAAGTACCTATATAGGTCGGCTGCTGTGTTCTAACAAGGCGAAGGAGCAAGGAGACGTGGCCTGCATCCAAAAGCATATACAGCTGATTTACTGCTTCGCTGCCTTATTACTCAATGACTTTGCAGGCAGCGTTTTTGCACGAAGGCACTGATGAAACTGATGTCAGACAGGCTTCTGAGGCAGCATAACGGTTTAATGATCTACAACAAAATGGAATGAGTTTTGATGATAACTAAAATATTTAGATGCTATAATATTGATTTCTCACTAGAAATAACATCAAAAGTGCAAAAAGTTAGACAGAAATATACATTTACAAACAAACTGACCACCAAACGCAACTTTCAGACGCCATCTTTATTTTTTCTGCTCAACTGTCACAGAATAGAACACACAGAATTGTGGGATATCTAAGGCAGCAAAGAATTCATCTACACTGTCTTCAAAATTTGATCAGAAGAAGGTACCTCCGGAGACAGAAAGTGAAATCGAATTTGTATTGGGATGTGCCTTGATGCCTTCCTGCCTTGGAATGCTGCCTCCGAAGGCAGCATTTTAGAGCTTTCGGACGCAGCCGTGGAAATGTTAAAAAGTCTTTAATAAATAAAACACAGGGATAATCCAACACAGGAACACACAATGAAGACGTTTATGAAGGATAGCAGCCGACAGAGATACAAGGAACAGACTGGGGCTTTTATACACAGGGTAACTGACTAAACACAGGTGAAACAGATCAAACTAATTAGACAGGGGAGAAACTAAGGCTGCGTTTACACTGGCAGAAAAAAAAAAAAAAAAATCAAATATTTGGCCCACATCTGACACAGATTTGATTTTTTTGCGTCCGATCTGAGCCGTTTCCAAATGTGGGTTTTAAATCAGATTGTAACGCCACGCCAGCAGAGGGAGCCCTCACCCACTGACTGACTGTTGCTGCTCCCTCTGCTGCTTCTCTGGTAACTTCCTGTTTGGCAGCCATAAAAGGCAGGCCATGCCAAACAGGAAGCTGTGAAGTATTGTTTTGCTCTTGTGGACTCTACCAAGCGTTTTTCCCTGTTTTCTTTGCCCTGTTTTTGTCATTGCCACGGTTTTGTTTATTGTCATAGTTTTGCTTTTGTTTCACGCCATAGTTCTGTCTAGTTTTGCCATCGCTCCTTGCCTTGTTTATTTGTTCCTTTTCGGACTGTTCTCTCCGGTTATTGGACTGTGCCTGTTTTGTGGATTACGCTATTGTTTTGTCTTCGTCACACTGTTGTTGGCTTTTGACCCTGCCTGTTGACTACGATCTGGTTATTAAAGCTTGCACTTGGATCTTATACACTTCCTACGAGTCCTCATTACAGAATACTTCGCCTACCAAAGATCCAGCGGCTTTCAAAAACACAGATCACCATGGATGCAGCATCACGCCTCTTTTGCCTTCGTCAAGGTAACCGTTGCATAGAAGATTATGTTGTGGACTTTTGCGGACTGTGTCATCTGGTGAATTTCAATGATGTGGCACTTAAGGACATTTTATGTCATGGTTTAAATGACCCTATTCATTCCTGCTTACCTGGAGGTAAAATTCACTGGTCTCTGGAACAGTATATTGATCATGCCCTCCGCTTAAGTGGATCGTCTTTTACTGTTGGGATTGTGGATGAGGGACCCCGCAATCCTGCAGTAACCCCCACACCACAGCCAGTTCATGTCACACCTGCCAAGCCAAAGCCTGCTAAAGTCATGTCTGGAATTATTCAAGTAACGTCAGAGCCCTATCATGCCATGTCTGCCAAGCCAAAGCCTACTCAAGTCATGTCCAACACGCCAAAGCCAGTTCACGCCATGCCTGCCAAGTCAAAGCCTGTTCAAGCCACATCCACCAAGCAAAGGTCTGCTAACGTCACGTCTGCCAAGCTACAGCCTGTTCATTCCACATCTGCCAAACCACAACCTGCACTCTTCATGCCTGCCGCTCCAGGGCCTGCTCACGCCATGCCTGCCGCTCCAGGGCCTGCTCACGTCATGGCCGCCCGTCCAGAGTCTGCACCTGTCATGGCCGCCCGTCCAGAGTCTGCACCTGTCATGGCCGCCCCCCCACAACCAGCTCACAAGATGGCCGCCATCCCAGAGCCAGTCCACAAGATGGCTGCCATCCCCAAGCCATGTTGTTCCTTAGTCAAGTCAAGTTGCAGCTGTGTTTCCCGAGTCAAGTCAAGTTGCAGCTGCGTCTCCCGAGTCAAGTCAAGTTTCCAAGTCAAGTCAAGTTACAGCTGCGTCCAGTGGCGGATTAAGACTCTTTGGTGCCCCTGGGCAACGACACCTAAAGTGCCCCCCTACCACACGCCTCCCCCAATATTCCACCCACACTTTTTTATATGCAAAATTTAATATTAATAATCGTATCTGATAACAGAAGGCTATATCAACAGAAGTCTTTTTAAGCTCAAGTAGAAATCCTTACAAAATCAGGTTACCAGTTTTTACAGTGTTCTAAGATTAGATATAAATCTGAACAGTATACAGCAAATTCAAACTTTTTTTGACTAGTGAAACCAACTGATACAGGTATAATAATAATCCAATCTGTTCATCTCATCAGACTCTATGGCCAACAAAGAAAGTGTGGATTGTGTTTTTAGAGTCATTATTGTTATCTTTCATTTATATTCAATTTACATAATCATTTTTGAGTGTTTTACTCCCTTCAAAAAAAGGTGTAAAATGGGTTTTCCAGAAATGAGACAATGAGTGCATTGTCTTATTGCAGGGATGGGCAGTATTTCAAATACATGTATTTGAAATACAAAATACTATTTTGTATTTAAATACCTTTTAAAAAAAATTGCATTTAAATACATTTAATCTTAGTATTTTTGTATTTTCAAAATAAGGTACTCTGTCAATCAACCTCCTTATTAGACTGCTGATTTCCTGCAGGAATGGGCACTATTTCAAATGCATGTATTTAAAATACTATTTTGAATCTTTGTATTTAAATACCTTTGGGAAAAAGTCGAATGTATTTTGTATTTAAATACATTTAATCATTGTATTTTTGTATTTAGTATTTTGTATACTTGTTGATATAGGAAATCAGCAGTCTAATAAAGAGGTTGATTGGCAAAAAGTAGTTTATGTATTTTGAAAATACAAAAATATTAAGATAAAATGTATTTAAATACAAAATAGTATTTTGTATTTCAAATACATGTTTTTGAAATACTGCCCATCCGACTGCGCTTAACAATTTATTGGACCACCACCCAATGTAAGGTGCCACAGCTGCCACAAGCTAAGTACTGGTGATTACCAAAATCATTTTTAATGTTTCTGTAATGGTTAATCCACCAGTATGTGTAAGATCTTTAGTCAAAGTAGTGTTTCTAATGCTAAAATATAATTATTGGAATTAAATGGATTCAAAGATAGATTGCACAAAATGTTAATCAAAAGCAAGTCTTTGGGAGCAACTAGAAACTATCTGCATGTCAGTAACAACAGAGATTGTGGAAAAGTGCATTAAAACAATGTCAGCAAGAATCCAAGCTTTTATCAAGGCCAAAAGAGGGGAAAAAAAATAAAGATGAAATATTTATTTATTTGGTTTCGTTCATTTTTAACGAATCTTTAATGTGACTCGGGATGAACGAGTCGTCTCGGGCAGTGATTCGTTCAGTCGCGAATGCGCAACATCCAATTAGGTTTTAGTTCACCAGTTTCGAGTCTTCGGGTTTTTGGAGTCGAGAGATCAACTAATGAATTATCTTTCCGGCTCACACTGCATTAGTTAAACTTATTGGGCTGTCACGTTATGAACGAACGACTCAAACCCAAAAACTTGTCAGATAAGAGGTGAGGCGAGCTAATCATAGACTAAAGACCCAGGTAAACGGTGAATTAATCTTTTCTGTTTGTTATAGC
Organism: Cirrhinus mrigala; assembly: GCA_036247105.1. NCBI lineage: Eukaryota > Metazoa > Chordata > Actinopteri > Cypriniformes > Cyprinidae > Cirrhinus > Cirrhinus mrigala. The sequence goes on along the minus strand of JAMKFB010000702.1, from coordinate 636,748 downwards.
ATTATAGTTTTGTCTTGTTTGTAGTGTGATCAACGTTTGTGTAAGCAGTAGATGTGTTAGGGAGGTAACACATAACATTTTAATTATATTTTGCTAAAATGAACAAAATGACTCGAAAAAAGATTCGTTCATTTTGCTGAACGAGAATCAAAGGTCCGAGTCGGTAAAATGATCCGAACTTTCCATCACTAATATAGGCGTCGAAAAGAACGCGCACGGGTTCACGCAGTTTGTGTGAATCTGACGATAGATCATGCATCCACAGATTCAAGCAGGAGAGAAAAAAAAAAAAAAAAAAAAAACTTTCAACATAATATTCAGGGGACTTAGTACGTTCTGATGAAAGCGTATATATAGGCCATGGCTAAACAGACGTTTGAGAATACATCGCTTGTCTTACCAGAGAAAATTTATTTGCGTGGTGCCCCCCCCTGGATGTGGTGCCCCTGGGCACTTGCCCAATTGCCCATATGGTTAATCCGCCTATGGCTGCGTCTCCTGAGTCAAGTCAAGTTCCCAAGTCAAGTCAAGTTGCAGCTGCGTCCCCTGAGTCAAGTCAAGTTGCAGCTGTGTCCCCTGAGTCAAATCAAGTTTCCAAGTCAAGTTGCAGCTGCGTTTCCTGAGTCCAGTCAAGTCAAGTTTCCGAGTCCAGTCAGGTCGCAGCTCTTGTTCCAGCGTCAAGTCAAGTTAAAGCTGTGTTTCCTGTGTCAAGTCAGGTCAGAGCTGCTCTTCCCAAGTCCAATCAAGTTACAGCTATTGCTCCTGTGTCAAGTAAAGCTATAGCTGTAGCCCTCAAGTCAAGCAAAGTCACAGCCGTGGTTCCTGAGTCAAGCAAAATCACTACTGATCTTCATGAGCCAAGCCAAGTTACAGCAGATCCTCATGAGCCAAGTCAAGTTGCTGCTGTTATTCCCGAGCCAAGCAAAGTCACAGCCGTGGTTCCTGAGTCAAGCAAAATCACTACTGATCTTCATGAGCCAAGCCAAGTTACAGCAGATCTTCATGAGCCAAGTCAAGTTGCTGCTGTTATTCCCGAGCCAAGTCTAGCCACCGCTGACCTTCATGAGCCAAGTCAAGCCACAGTTGACCTTCATGAGCCAAGTCAAGTCACGGCAGGCCTCCCTGAGTCAAGTCAAGTTACGGCAGACCTCCATGAATCAAGTCATGAAACGGCTGTCTTACCAGAACCTCACGTATCAACTGAAACCGCAGAGCCCACGCTCCCAAGCCACGCAGAGCCCACATTCTCAAGCCACGCAAAGCCCACACTCCCAAGCCACAAGTCCATAGTATCCACACCCTCAAGGTCAACAGACACCCCACTATCTACTGTGCTGCCTGTAATGGCTGTCGCCATTTTCAGTGTGTGGGCTGCACACTGTGCTCTAGAGGCCTCATCTGTCCACGAGTCTGCTCCAGAGGCTTCGTCTGTCCACGAGTCTGCTCCAGAGGCCTCATCTGTCCACGAATCTGCTCCAGAGGCCTCATCTGACCACAAGTCTGCTCCTGAGGACTCGTTTGTCCACGAATTCGCGCCTATACCTCCTGAGGTGTCAGCATATGCTGTAGAACCTCCTAAGGAGGTGGCGCCCATTAATGAACTCACTGCCACATCTGACCATGAATCCACGCCGATGCCTCCAGAGGTGTCAGCTTATGCTGTAGATCCTCCAAAGGAGGCGGCATCCATTCATGAACTCACTGCCATGTCTGACTATGAGTCTGCGCCAATGCCCCCGGAGGTGGTGGCTCCGGCTGCAGAACCTCCTATGGGGGCGGCGTCCTCCTATGAACCCTCTGCCTGTCATGCCACGGCCAAGGAAATCGTCTGTGAACACACCGCTCTGCTATGGATGTCACTAGTTTCACTGTGGATATCTCTGCTCCTGTCTGCTCTGTCTGCTCTGCCTGCTCTGCCTGCCTCGCCATGGCTTCCTGTTCTGCCTGCCTCGCCATGGCTTCCTACTCTGCCATTGCTCCACGGCCCAGGACCTCCAATGTTCCACTGTCTGCCACAGCTCTACGGTCCAGGTCCTCCAAGGTTCCACTGTCTGCCACAGCTCCACGGCCCAGGCCCTCCAGGGTTCCACTATCTGCCACAGCTCCACGGCCCAGGTCCTCCAAGTTTCCGCTGTCTGCCAAAGCTCCACGGTCCAGGTCCTCCAGTGCTTCACTGTCTGTCCCTGCCCCACGATCCAGGCCCAACTCCTCAACATGGACCTGGCCCTCTGTCCCACCCCCTGTTTTGCCTCTGTTCCCCCACCCTCCTGGACTGTTGTTTGAGCACCAGGGGTCGCTCCTAGGGGGGGGGGGGGGATTCTGTAACGCCACGCCAGCAGAGGGAGCCCTTACCCACTGACTGACTGTTGCTGCTCCCTCTGCTGCTTCTCTGGTAACTTCCTGTTTGGCAGCCATAAAAGGCAGGCCATGCCAAACAGGAAGCTGCGAAGTATTGTTTTGCTCTTGCGGACTCTACCAAGCGTTTTTCCCTGTTTTCTTTGCCCTGTTTTTGTCATTGCCACGGTTTTGTTTATTGTCATAGTTTTGCTTTTGTTTCACGCCATAGTTCTGTCTAGTTTTGCCATCGTTCCTTGCCTTGTATATTTGTTCCTTTTCGGACTGCTCTCTCTGGTTATTGGACTGTGCCTGTTTTGTGGATTACATTATTGTTTTGTCTTCGTCACACTGTTGTTGGATATTGACCCTGCCTGTTGACTACGATCTGGTTATTAAAGCTTGCACTTGGATCTTATACGCTTCCTACAAGTCCTCATTACACAGATACATATTCACTTGCGTTGAACGTCATAATTTGCGTTTGCTAGACACGCCTCTGGCAAAAGTATATACCGGACAGCAAATAAATAAACAAAGAAAGTGAGAACGCTCTCATAGAAACTCAAAGCTAGTCTTGTTTACGCAAAAATGTTGTACCGTTTCCAACTCGTCAAAGGAGTGGATTTGGTTTCACCACTCCTGCCTGCTGTCGTATGCACACTATTATTTGCAATTTTACTTTAATTTTGGAACAAACACATTCAGCAAGGAGGGTAGACGATTTTGATAAACATGACACAGTACACTATATAGTGTCAACACAGCATAAAAGAACTTGTGACCCTATTAAAGCACGGGATGAAATACAGTAAGTGAGTCCGGTAAATGGGGAATTAACTGTCATCATCAAAGCTTGTGCAGCCAGTCGCGCAGTAGAAACTGATGTGGAAAGCATTAACGCCATCCATATGATGACAGCATTAAAACGCCGTGTTCGCTTTCACTTTCTTTGTTTAATTATGTGCTGTCAGGTTTACTTTTGCCGACTTTGGAAAATATGAATAAGCAAAAGTCCATCCAGAATGCGATAGTCATTCGTTGCGGTCATGGTCGTAAAAGCCACTGGAATAACATCTGAGATCTGTTAAATAACTGTATGCTGATTTTCTGCCTGTAAGTGAACGGTTCACTTGTAGTGAACATTTTCAGTGCTGTAACTGCAGGCATTGCCCTTATTTTAACGTCACTGGATTTGGCTATAGGACCGCTGTACACTTACCGTTACTGCAGCTATTATCAATGTTATGATCCGGTAAAGTATACGGTATGTCATCAACTGTTATATTCATATTTATATTTACAATACGATCACTGTGTGGTCAGTACACTTGTCAAAAGTCTGTACTCATCTGTCCAGTCTTTTTCCCAACATTTCAGAAGTAGTTTATAGATCTCTTACTATTACTTTGCATGAAAATACAAAGAAATAGTATACAGTGCATTAAAATACAGACATTATACATTAATTGTACATACATTAATTGAGTTTAATTAAACTCAGTCCAGTTTGATCAATAAATATATTACCATATGAACCTTAAGAATAATAGATTGTTGACTGCTGAGCAGCCAGTGTACCAGTTTAAATACTAATTATCAATTATTTTCTTATTATTATTTATGATAATGTTGATTTTTCTCTCAGACTCTCTTCAAGTGAATCAGTGGTGTAGTGCTGTTATTCACCTTACTTCAGTTTGTCATCTCCATCTGTCTGTCAGCATTTGCTTGTAAAGTCTCATGTTGCTGTTGTCCTCCTCAGGTGAGTAATGCATCAAGTAAAGGGTTTCCCAAGCTGTTTTGTTAGCTGAACCCCTTAGATATGCATGTACATAATGGATATATCTACACACTTGGGTTCACACAAAATTCAACAAACACTACAAGATACAATACAAAAACTTGTCTTAAGTTGTACACCATTTAATATTAAAACTAGCTTTTAACATATAATTCTGTCCAACAAAAATGTTGGAAATTATGTGAATGTATGAATTATGTGAAATTATTTTCATAAATCCAGATGAAAGCATGTTTCCACACAAGGATTTCTGTCTTTTGCTTTTTTTCAAATGCATTTAAAGTACAATGAGGTCTAAACACCTGTAATACTGGAACTGTCTGCCAGTTTTATTGCATTTATACCATCTGTGCTGTCAAGATGGAAGAAATAAAACATTATGTGCATTTTTCCAAAGATGCTGTTTGTTCCACATGCTTTAACTACACAGCCCTCTGATATCAGGCCCAATCATGAGCTTAACAGCTCAGAGGTAAGAGAGGCTTGGATTTGTGTAAAGCACTCAAAAAGGGGTGCAATTATTTAATAAGCAAGGAAGCTGATTGTATACATTTTTTTTTCTTGCAGATACCTGTGGCCAGCCGCTCTTCCATAAACCACCATTATGATGAACCTAAATACAATAATTGTTAATAAACATTAACTATTAAAGAAAAAAAAGGTGGGCAAAGTTTGGTCCTGCAGATGTGTGAGATGCTTTTGTGGGTTTCCCAATGATTTCCTATCCATTATCTTGAATGTCCTTTCATAATTTTATCAGATAATAATTAAAATTTTTGAGTCGCATAGGTGTAAACAAAAACGGTTAAAGACTACATGCTATTTCATGATTTTCCTTTTAGTTAAGTCAAGAACGTTGCATAATCAGTGAAACTGGATAGATTGTTTTGAGTATCTATAATTGATTAATACCATATAATCTGTAAGAATAAATTTCTTGTCCGTGTCTCGATTAAAAGGGAAAAATTGTGTTTCTTAAACAAGGGTGATGGATCTGTGTCATTCATTCTTGAACCTTCTTGAAAGGGGTCTTCGGGTGCCCATTTTCCACAAGTTGATATGATTCTTTAGGGTCTTAATGTCTATAAACTCTATAAAGTCTTAAAGTCTATAACGGTCACGCTCATGTGGAGGAAGGGGACATAGGACGATAAAATATAACAAAAGGGCTTTAATCATAAAATCCAAACGAGGGTACAGGAACAGCAGGGGAACACACACTCACTAACTTTAAGAATGGACAAGAACCAAGCGACTGAATAAAAGTTATAAAGAGGTGCTAACAAGACAAAAACAGGTGTGAGTAATTAACCAATGAAGACTTAACAAGAAACGGAACAGGAAAGACCATATAAGGGCACAGAAGGGCGAAACCAACAAAACAGTCCACAGGGGTGTGACAATAACATGCTTTGGTTAAGATTTTTTCAATGGTAGTGTAAATAACACCTTTTTTACCTTGCCAAAATCAGCTCTGCAAAATTGATCCTGTTCTGTTGCTATAAATGTTAATGAGCTCTGTTCGCCCCGCCCTTCTCTTTGTGGAGTGATGAGCCTGTTTAGCCACTAAACTTGCTAACTAGCACATTATTAGGAAAGGTGATCACAAAGATTAATAATAAAAAAAAAAAAAAAAAAATGTATACTCACTTCTGCTGTAAGTGAAGCTGAATCATGAATCAGCACAAACATAGACGGATATATGTAGATCGGGAGGTGCATTCCCTTCACAAACAAATGTAATCCACTGCATCTTCAGCGGGTCAGATGTCGGGGTAAATGACAACCACTATGTTCATTATTACATCCAGCAACACAACACCTCAGTCGCTCAATCGGAGATATTCTTGTCTAACTTACATCCCTGCTCTGGCATCGAAACAGTGGAGGTTGGTCTGTTACAGCTGATCTAAGGTAAAACGCTCATGTCAATCAACTATCATGGGAGCGGCCTCTGTCCGTGTGACGCCATAATGACAGGCATCTGAGAACGGCTCGATTTGAAAAAGGGGATATTATTTTTACAGATCAATTAAAAACCACTGTGTGGATTTTTATCATTATGGGGTAGATTTGTACATACACTGCCAACACACATTAATGTTCAAACAACATGAGAAAGTGAACTTTGCATCCGATGACCCCTTTAAAAGCATGTTAGCATAAGGCAAAATGTAAAATGTAAAAAAAAAAAAGAAAAAAAAACATAAATGGGTCTGGATACTTTCTGAATGCAGTGTATACAGCTTTATGGAATTTATTCATTTCAATGCAGTGTCCTAAATCAAATAAATCAGCAACAACTCCACATATTTTAAATCATAGGGCATCTTTTTGCTATATTTTAAAACTATAGCAAAAAAGATGGACAGGTGTAGTCACATACACTGATGTGAACATGGCATGCCAGATGGCCAAAATCACTTGTAATGATCATTGGTGATTCTTGTAGGAACCTGGAGCATCTGAATTTAGGGCACATTCAGAGACATTTAAAACTCCACAAAAAGAACAAGAATAGTGTCTCCCATATGCATGAATTTCCTTTTGTATCTGAAAATAAATGTTTTGTGACACCGATCACAATTAAACCAGCTTCATCCAGAAATAACAAGCAGGTGATTTTTGAAATTGCACCTTTTTGTAAATCTCTTCTCACACTTGTAATTTTGTAATTCTGTCCAGAATGAGTTTGCAACTGACTTTTCATGTCTATGAAACAAAGAAAACACTTCTCAAAAATGTCTCACTCCACTGTGAATCCTCATGTGGTCATTAAAGGCTCCTCTAAACCTGAAACTCTTTCCACACAGACCACATACAAATGGCTTTTCTCCAGCGTGAATTCTAATGTGGATTTTCAAGTTTCCTTTTTGATTGAAACTTTTTCCACTCTGTTGGCAGGTGAATGGGTTTTCTCCAGTGTGAATTTTCATGTGGCTAATAAAGTGTCTTTTTGATTGAAATTCTTTCCACACTGCTCGCAAGTAAACCGTTTCTCTACGGTGTGAACTCTCATATGCCTTTTGAGGCTTGTTGATCGACTGAAACACTTTCCACACTGTTGGCACATGTAAGGATTCTCTCCTGTGTGAACTCTCATGTGGACTTTGAGGCTACCTTTATTAGTATTAGTACGCTTTCCACACTGTCAGCAGGTAAAATTACAACTAGTTCCAGTGTTTTCAGCTCTTTTTTTGTGACAAAAGTGTTTCAGTCTGATTGACATTAATTTCAGAGTTTCTCTTTTGAGTGAATCATCATGTGCTGATTAAAGGCTACTGAAAATATGAAAGTCTTTCCACACTGATCACACACAAATAGTTTCTCCCCAGAATGAATTTTTATGTGGGTATTAAGATTTCCTTTTTGAGTGAAGCTTATTCCACACTGTTTGCAGGTGTGAGGTTTCTCTCCACTGTGAATTCTCATGTGGACTAAGTTTCCTTTTTGATTGAAACTTTCCACACTGTTGGCAGGTAAAATGACATCTAGTTTCAGTCTGTGAGCAACTGTTATTAAAGCATGTTTTTTCAAACTGATCTTTATGTTCGTTTTCTTTCAGTTCTTGATTCTCTTCCTTTAGCGCCACTGGGTCTATGGTGAAAAAAAATGGAGATAAATAACCCTAGTTTAAATGGCACAAAGCAATGTCTACATAAAACATTCAACATGTAAAGCATCAAAACCAACCACATGTATGCTAGATCCTACATGGCCTAAGCTGCTCTCAGAAACTCTTCTCAATATTGTTAACTTTTTGCTTTTCAGTCAGAAATTAGGCCCATCATAGCACAGCCGTCCCTGTAGATCAGGTATGTGTAACTTTGGTCTTTTATGTCCACCGTCCCTGCAGAGGTTCATTCCAACCCTAATTAAACACACCTGCCTAATAATGTTCAAGAAATCTGGAAGAGTTCTGTTAGATCGTTCAGGTGTGTTTGATTAACCTTTGCTTTAATTAAACATTGTAGAGCAGACTGTCACGCATCAGGCAGGAACAGACGAACAACGACGTAGTGAAACGAACAATCTTTAATAATCCACAAGGAACACGTGAAACACAGGGAGGTAACATTAAGGTCTGACAAGAGTGGAGGGTAAACACACACATTAAATAGACAGACTGATTAACACACCAGGTGCAGACAATGAGGGAAAGACCAAAACACACAGAGCTGCAGGGGGAATTGATGGGAGAAACCAACTAAAACATCCAGGGGTGTGACACAGACAAGGTTGTGATTATTCCCACTGAGAAGTCTCCAATCTGGAGTGTGGTTTGCACATAACAGCAACTAAATGGTATCCCAGACAGTGGTGCAGTGTGAGAAGGGCAGAAAACTGGCAACTTTAATTCCAGGTTCACACTGCATGATTTTTAGAGACATAAACATTAAATCTATATGTGCCAGTGATTCTCAGTTTTGTATTTCCTACACAACCTGAAAAACTCCAGGGGCCTTATTTACAAAACGAACATACGACCGAAAATTGGGCCTCCTTTAGGCTTGTGCGTCCAGTGGTATTTATTTTTGCTTTAATAAATTCATTTGAGCTTGATGTTTGTATTCTGTTTATAATGAATGCCACTATAACCTAATTTGTTTTACTTCATAGTTTAATGTAAAATTATATCGCTACTTATTTTTCATTCTCGTTCTGTAATTGATGTTAAAGGGTGTTTTTAGAGTAAGATCAATTTCTCTTTCATGAGATTTCTGTTTCATTGGCCGGGGTTAAGTTTCTCCTGGTCGTAAACTCTAGAGGCAAGACTTTTAAACCAGGGTGTTTTTAGGGGTGTGATATTCAAATGACGATTGTTTTCTGCCACCACATTTATCAACATATGATCTTTCGCATGATGGGATTGGCTGTATATGAATGTTTCATGATTCACACATGAACTCTGTCATAAGTTGATTTGTTCACTCAGATCTGTGCTTGTTTCTACGTTAGATTGATAAATGAGGCCCATGATCTCTACATGTCAGCGGAGTGTATTAGTGTTATCAAAGCCGGTAAGTAATTTCCGTCTATTAAATTCTGGCAAAACAAAGATATTAACATTGTAACCTAGGTGTTGTATTGACAGCAGTTTTTGATAATAACTTTCTGTTAAAAGAACAGACTTTTTCCAGCTTAGAAATGTTGCCATGTTAAATCAGTGTACTCTTTTTTTTTTTTTTTTTTTTTTTTTTTTTATGTTGGACAGACCCCCTCCTGAAGTTTACTGGATGTCTACACACTGCCAAGACACATTTATGTTCAAACAACATGTAAAAGTGAATTTTCCATCCAATGATCCCTTTAAGAATACAAATAACACACAAATAGCACAGTTTTCATGTTTCTGCTTATTTCATTTTAAATTTAAAATGAATGAAAACACTGACCCACTTGATACAAATGTAATTTCCAAAGCACATATTCATAAATGTGTAAACCCATTTTGTAAGAAGTTCAGCACTGTTTCTTGAGAATGAGCATTTCTAAATAACAAACCAGAGCAGTGCATGTGTTGACATGTCAAATGGCCATTCTTCCGAAGTGAAAAAATTCAGAGCTGTTCAACACTACAGTTCAGAGGAGGAAAAAGAAATTCTACACATATTATCTAAGGTGAGTGTTTCAACGTTCTTTGGTTATTTTTATTGGTAATTTTGTGCTTCTGAGACTTCAAAGCTGTAAAGTAATTTTCATGATTTTATTTATTTAAACTTATGTCATTAAGTATAAACCGGTGTTTATACTTAATGGAATCACCGAAAGCTGCACATTGTCATTTTGTTGTCACATGAATTACTGATACTGTTTCTCATTTTACTGTGCTTTGAGTGTTAATTACTCTGAGTTTTTCTTATCATGTGCTCTTAACTCTTTGAGAGAAAATATCATTTGTAGCTTCATGCTGTCTGCAGGCAGTGTAAAAAATTATTATAACTTTATTTTTTATTTATTAATGCAGAAATGTGTGTGTACTCTGCAGTTGAAAACATTGTTTAATGTTACACCATAATTATTTTTGTTTTATATAGAACATGTCTATTTACATGAAGCCACAAAGCCTCCAGCAGTGTGACTGAATTTTCATTTGTGTAATTCCAGTTGGAGGGGGTTGGGGTTTGGGACAGTTCAGCTCCACCGTGGTGGCTGCAAAGGCGTGAATTGATGTCTTTCATATGGAGAGTGTCTGATACCATATATTAAACTGACCTGATCATTAACAGAATAATATTGATTATTATTGCGATATGAAATGAGTAAAAAAATAAAAAGTACATACTATATGTATGATCAAAATTTAGGGATGAGCACAATGCCTGCAGAATGCCAAATCTGTCCCCTGTAGACATCATGTCTCAACTTTCAAACTTGCACAATTCTACTTTGCTAAATTTGATTCTGTTATTTCACACTACAGTTGTTAATAATTACATGGGGTGATTTTATGTTATGAAGCTTTGAATAAAGAAGAGTTAACACAGGTTACCAGATTGTTATGATCCAACCAGACATGATCAAATGGTTAGGCATATTAAATCATCTAATAGAAAGCCATTAATCAAACTACCAAATCAACATGCACTCTCCAATATATATGCTTGCTGTTAACATTTATTGGTTGTAATCCCATCTTACATTTGTTATTGCTCAACATGTCAGAATATCGTAATGACTGAAAAACAGTCAATTGTGATATCATTAAAAAATCTAGCATTTTAAAAGCATTTAGATAAATGAAAAATATAATCTGGATTCAGAACTGAAATAAAAGTACTCTACTTGCAAAATAAAATACTCTTCTTAAAGCAATTTTTCCCTTTGACTTCTTAAAGGGGTCATCGGATGCCCATTTTCCACAAGTTGATATGATTCTTTAGGGTCTTAACACACAGTTTATTCAAATAATCCATACAATGGAACAAGAAGAAACAGGAACAGCAGGGAATCCACACGCAACACAACTGAAAAGACGTTAAGAACTGACAAACCAAACGGAGAACAGAACCTAACTTAAATACACAAGCTAATCAAACAAAGGACAGGTGAGAATGATTACACAATGACCTCATAATTGAAAACGGAACAGGAAAGACCAAATAAGGGCATACAAAGGGAAAACCAAAGAAAACAGTCCACAGGGGTGTGACAATAGCATTCAATATGAATTTAGAAAAAAATAAATTAATGACTATTTTGATTCAGTTTTATTTAGCAAATAAAGCAATATGTCCCGTAAAGCTGTGATTTACTTTCAGAGTTAAACCACAGCATCACAGGACTTGCTTTTATAAAACAGGTATTCCATAAAAATATAAGTGGGATGTTTGACTTTATTCTGTGTTGCTGTATCTGCTGGTTTCAAAAGTCAAAGAGGTGCCTATACTAGCTGTGTATAGAGACAGAGCGACATGCGTCATAATCTGAAAACACTGCCCACCGGGAGGGAAAATAATCCAACGCTCTCCATTCACTTTGTATTGTGGGAAGCTGCCTCCTTGTCATTTCTGACTTCTAACAAAAAAACAGAACAAAGTCTAAAAGCTGCTATGAAACCAGGTGTACAGTAAACAAGCTAAAAAACATAACTATGTTTTTATAAGCCTTGGCTCCAACCCTTGCTGCAAGAAGGACAGCACGACTCCGATCTGGCATCTTTGGGGGTCCTCTCAGTGAGAGGAACGCCACTCGACGACCAGGTTCCACTTCAAGGCGTAAGCGTATCTCATGGATTGGGCTCTCGCCGAAGTGATAGTGTCTACTACCCCTTGGGGCAGGTCACCCAGAACCTCTGCATACAAGATGTATTTCCCAGAGGTCCAGACACAGGTGCCACAGGGTTCTTCTCTGAGTTAGTAGATCCTGCCTCAGAGGAATCTGCCAGTGAAGGACTGTCATGAGGAGCATTAGTTCTGGGAACCAGGTCCAAGTGGGCCAGTAGGGCACCACAAGCATGACCTGCTCCTCGTCTTCCCTGATCTTACACAGTGTCTGTGCAAGAAGGCTCACTGGGGGATGGAGTCTTCATTCTCTGGGGAGCACGGCTCATGACAGCTCATCGGCTGCACGGATGTGCATGGCTCAAAGCAACCTCAGATGCTTCTGACCCCAGAGGAGGTGGCAGGGGAATCATCAGGGGCAGCTCTGAAGGATACAAGTGGTACCCCAACTCCACTGGCTGCAGAGTGCCGGTGGAAGGAGGAGCCCTTGGATGTTGGTTTTTCAGAGGGGAATTCCTCACCATCACCATAAGACCAGTCAGGCCCCCGCCAGAGGTACCAGCCCCCCGGCTTCTGCCAGGCGGGACACTAGATCTGGGAAGAGTCACTGGAACCCCGCCCCTTTGCAGGAAACCGAGTCTGGTCCGCAACTCTGCGATGATCATACTCCCACAGTGAGAGCATGCCTCATCCACAAAAGTTGCCTCAGTGTGCTTAATGCCCAGACACACGAGGCAGCAATTGTGACCATCTCCCAGCGCCAGGTAACGGCCGCATCCAGAAACGCACTGGTGGAAATGCGTCTATACCCCGAAGCAACGGTGTCTTTGTATCGAAGCAACATCAAGTTGGTACAGACGCAGAGTCGCCCTTATCCTTCTTCTTACCTTCCGTTTGCCGGTGAAATTATCCAACTGAATGACTCAACTTGAAATACCCTGACATTCACAACTATTTGTATCCTTAAATGCTCGGGGTTTTTTTTTTTTTTTTTTTTTTTTTTTTTTGGGGGGGGGGGGTGGGGAGGGTCAACAGCTTATAAAAACATAGTTCTGGGGTTTTTAGCTTGTTTACTGTACACATGGTCACACAGCAGCTTTTAGACATTGTTCTGTTTTTTCTTATAAGTCAGAAATTATGACAAGGAGGCAGCTTCTACTGATACAAAGTCAATGGAGAGCAGTGTGGGCGTGGCCTAAATGTGCTCTTTCTCTGTTGTCTTTTCCCGTTTGACTTGCAGTTTGCAACAACACAGCGGTTGTGAGTGTGCGTCTAAAGGCAAAGCAGAATGCAGCCTGAGACTGCAAATGCATATAGATCCTATTGTGTCGCTTTTAGCATAAATGAAAGTAAAAGTAACTCTACAGAGCTGATGTCGCCATTTTAAACAGACATAATCGGTCATTTATAAAAGCTTATGCAGGAAGTTATGTTTAGCCACCTAATGGAAAACGTAGGATTTTTGTGAATTGGTATGTATGATATTTTTCCTCTTACAGCAAATTAACAAAGATTCTTGGGTGTTTCATGCTGACCGTGATTCATCAAATGTCTAAACATTCTTTGTGTTTACATGTGACTAACCTTATGAGTTTGAGTGAATGCAGCTTATGATCAGCTTTCTTTAGCACTGTTTATTTACTGTAGTTTTTATAATTATTTGTCTCTTCCATGTCCACCACCAGTCAGTGGAGGAGATAAAACTATTTATAGCCATCATGGATGAAACACAAACATCTGCAGATGAAGATTTTTTTCCTGGATTCAGGTAGCACATTAGCACACTGAGTAGCACATTAAATAACCTTTTATGTTACAGAAAATGTATATATTTGTTATGTGTTTTATAGTTACATATTTATTGAAAATAATAAAATGATAAAAAGCCCCCACAAGAGCTTTCCATTAAAACTTTTTAAAAGATCTTATTCTAAGATGATTATCATTAAATATGTTCTGTTTTAGCTTAGTTCAGCAGAAGAGATCAGAACCAGAGCCCAGCTGTGTGTCAATGAAGAGTGATGTGTCTATGAATGCACCAATTAACTTTAAGAGTGGAGATAATCGGCCTTGTCTCAGGTATAATGTTTGTATAAAAATATGATTATAGTATTGCTTTTAATATGGTCATGCTTTTTCTACAAGAGATGTGATGTTTGTCTTATTTCTGGGTATTTTATTTTTTATCTGTATTTGAGGATGTAATAGACACACATATGCTGTGTTCCAAATTATGATGTAAGTGCGATCTGATATTATCAAGTAGGCTATATCACTAAATCACACACAGAATGCATGCACATTGATTTATTAGTCTCTTAAAACTCAAAATTCCAGGCAGTCTAAACTGTAGATGGCAAAAATGCTTCTGTATACTTATTTATATAATTTAATATAGTTAACTTAAGCTATATCACACAAAGAGTACCGTTTTTCTGCAGATGTCAACATAACACAATTTAATAATCATTTTATATAATAATCATTTTATATAAGTTCAGTAAAGCAACAAGTAACTTACATTTTAGACATAATATTTCTTGTTTTTGCTTAATTTTGCCAACAATGAACTCTCTGAGCAATGAACGGTGTTTACTTATTGAATGAATCCACTTTTTGAACGAATTGGTTGATAAAAATTATCCAGTGGTTTACTCATTAAGACAGTCAAATGCTTTGTTCCAGAATAAATCAGCCGTTTGAATGAATCATTGAATCTCAATGACTCACTCATCACTTACTCCCACCTAGTGGCGGGTTTAATTTCACATTTCGACTATTTTTTTCATGTCTTAAATTATTTCAAATATCAGCAGCCTATTCAACATTTTATGTTAAAAAAACAAAACAAAACAAATCAATCAGAGAGCTCAATCGAGATGTTGTCCTCATCCACATGAAAGAGCTGGGGTTGCAACTGAACACCAAGAAGAGTGTGCTTTCTGCATTACAGAGAACCACTTATCGGGGTGTTGTGTGGGATTCGATCATGATGCAGGCACGTCTGTCTCCGGCTCATTATGTCGATCCTCACAGCAGTCAAGTGAGGCAAAGCAGGCCAGTGACTCACTATGAAGTTTCAAAAACTGTTGGGTCTGATGGCAGCTGCGTCCAACATAATACCTTTTGGCCTGCTGTATATGAGACCCCTGCAGTGGTGGCTCAGGACCAAGGGGTTTTCCCTGAGGACCAACCCACTTCACATGATCAAGGTCACACAGCACTGCTTACGTGACTTAGACATGTAGAGGAGACCTTGGTTCTTGTCTCTGGGCCTGGTGTTGGAGACTCCTTGTCATTGTGCAACGCTAATGACGAATGCCTACCTCACCACTCATGAGTGGCTGTTCAGCCTAGGGTCTGTGGAGTGGCTGCCATCTCATGAGGCACATCAATTTCCTGGAATTGCTGGCCGTGTTTCAGGGAACTGAAACACTTTCTCCCCGACCTAGGAGGCCATCATGTGTCGGTGGAGTTTTCGGTGGAGTTTTTTTTTTCAGTTTTCCCTGCTGAAAAATTCAGCATTAAACAGCATGGATTCTAAGCTGGTTTATGCTGGTTAGTGCTGGCATCATGCTGGTCCAGGCTGGTTTTTGCTGGTGTAGTGCTAGTTTATGCTGGTTAGTGCTGGTATTGTGCTGGTTCAGGCTGGTTTATGCTGGTATAGTGCTAGTTTATGCTGGTTAGTGGTGGTTTATGCTGGTATAGTGCTGGTCTAGGTGGTGGACCAGCATATCCATGCTGTTCTCAAGAAAAATTTATGCTGGTCTTGCAGGGTTGAGTGCCAGTAGGCCAGTTGACTGGGTACAAACATAGTTTTTGGTTGCACATTTCTTCATTTAACACATTAATGATGCAACAGAATATGTAACAGAAACAATATAAGGATAAAACATGATTTACTTAATTATATGATAACTTTGTAAATTCTTTTGCTCCCTCTGCTGAAAGTTTTGTCCCGCACTTTCTCTGCGCAACTCCCGAGATAGAGTAAATTCAAACAAAATCAATGGCCAAGTGCAACTAAATGAACACTAGTTGAGCACTAGTTAATAAACACTAGTTACCATAATGTTGATAGACTTCAGCAACCTTTGTACATGTACCATATGAAAAAAATAAAGCCAAACCGGTTTGAAATAAGTGAATATGGTAATTATGTTTTTGCAGTTGGTTAATCATCCTCTGGTGAGATATTAATTTCAAAATCTGTGTTGCTGTAAGTAGTTGATGTGTTTCTGCTCACCACTTTTTTTTCTGTTCTTATTCTTAGCGATTCTGCTTGTTAATCATAGGCAAGGGTGTAAATTTCATCTAACAGTAGGAGGGGACAATAAACAAAATTTCTCAAGAGCTATTTTTGAAGGGGACATAAATAATACCGTCGAAATTGTACTTGTAAATATAGATATGTGTACACAGCATGTGTACATCTCATGGAGGCTGAGTTTAAATATAAGTTTGGTTCATAGGTTCACCACACAGTCATATTATAATTATTAAATTATTTTGCACCCTCCACATAGTATTTTAGTTTTCGTCTGGGACTGAGAATGTCTCTTATTTAGATATTCAGCAGCAGCAAGCCCACTGATCTGCCATTTAACATATTGAGCAAAACCCAACACATTGGTAGGTCTACAGTATTAGCCTAATATCAGTACACACACAGGCTTATCGCCATGCTGGGTGACAAGCTGACAAGCTAACAAGGTAAGCTTGGTAACCTTATATTTGCTCTTAGAAAAATACATCGGATATCATCATATGTCATGACTAATTTATAACTTATAATTTATTAATGAGCATCTTTTGTATTAAAGAGAATCACTTCACCCGATTTTAAAGTAAATAAAATACAGGCTTGACAGCCTAAGTTACTTACACATGACTACTGAAGAACTTTGCTCTCTCCCACTGAACTCATATGTAGTGGACCAAACCACTGTGAGGCAGGGGAGGGGGGACTCAAAACATTTCTGAACTCAAAACATTTCTAAACTCAAAACGTTTTTTTGCGTTTATATTGTTTTACTACTTATATGATTATTTTAAGTTTATATCCATTATTAGAGTTGGGGTACTCGGACTCGAGACCGGTCTCGAGTACAATTTTTAGGCGACTCGGACTTGTCACGGAGTCGGATGCATTTTTACTCGGACTTGACTCGGACTCAAGCCTTTCGGACTCGGAAAATATCCCGAGTCCGTCCGAGTCCAGAGACAGTTGACGGAAATGTCACTGACTCGATGCATTATCATGAAAGTACTGGAGATGCGCGGATGAGCTCAAACGTCACCCGAATCTGCAGCTCCAAATAAATGATCCGCCCGCCACTCACCCGCACCTATATTTTTCTCTGATTTAGATAACCGCACCCGATCGTCGTTTACGATTATTCTAATTCTTAGTTTTGCATGATGATATGATGAATGGATGGTTTATTTTTAACAGCAGATTGATTCAGCTGATCTGCACATCGTTGCACACTTATATAAGCTTAATCGTTCGTGCTTTTAAGCCAAAGCCACGCTAAAAAGAATAACGTTAACTGACATCTGGACGTGACTCTCCGCAATCTCTGATGAAATCGGTTGGATGTTTGAACGTCTACTGGATCCTTGGACAAAAGATTACAGGGGTTCACCCAGTTTAAGAAATTTATGATCGTAAAAATCTAATTATTTACATTTTTAAGGTATTGTTTTCGTTAAAATGTACTGATTCAAATTAGTAATCAATAATAATTGTTAATTTTACTACTCGGCAAATCTGGTGCTGGCGCGGGCGCATCAGGCGCCATCATCAAACATATTTCAAAGGAAGCAGGCGCCACATTCCCTACCGTCTTTACTATGTGTTTTGAGCGAATATTTGCATTTATTCACATACGATTGAATTAGAAATGGGGGGCTGTCATGATTTTGGCTAATGCAGGACACTACTGAATGATGCGCGTCAGAGGGGATTTAGAAGTGGGTATACGCAAAACCGACGGATTAAAAAATGGGTATCCGCAGGTACTGCACTACACCACTAAATATTACACTACTCAATAGCATTAACACAGGCGTAACTCCCTTCAAACTTGATCTGGAATGTCTTTTTTTCTGTCACAACTTCTCGAACAGGTGAACACACAGACACACACAAAAATGAAATCGTTTGCCTGAAAAAAGTATTTAGAACAGGTTCATATTTTAGAAAATGTAGTTAATATTTGCCTCATTATTGATTCATCTCATCCACCCGCGACCCACCCGCAAATAATCAGAATGCATTTTTTTTTTATTACCCGACCCACCCGACCCGCGGATATGACCGCCATCCGCGCATCACTAGTGCGCGCACACTCAAAGCGCGATCACAGAACGCGCCTCTCAGTCAGTGTGCGAATACAGAGTTCTCTTTCGCTTTTAATAGGTTCTGTTATTGCTACACACATGCTCGTCGTGTTTTGTCTTAAGTAAACCTGAACAGGAGAAACACAGATGCGCCAAAATATTTGATCTGTGCGTCAGATCTTAAAGCGACAGCAGCATAAACCTGCAGCCGCCGACCACGTCAAACAATAATCAAACAACAAAAGAAAAAGAGAAAATCACTCACTGTTCTTGACTGAATCACTTAACTGTAATAAGAATTATCTTTAATGCATACAGTGAAGATTTTGCAGTGTTTTATTTTAACATTTATTTATTCATGAAATGTCTGTAGTCTATTTCTGTAATAGCCTTTATATAGACCTACATAAAAAAACTTACAAGCAAAAGTATTAATACATATATTAATCAAAAATACAAATGAAATAATATTTTTTAAAATAGAACTTTAGGGGTTTGTTTGTAAGTAATACTTGGAGTGTTTACTTGCCTTGAGCTCAAGAATGTTTTACTTACATTAGTTGATTAGTTTTTTCTGTATTGAAATTATTATATTTAAACATGGTGGCAGTTTCTAGCTTGAAAGAAAATAATTTTTCTAACATCTTTGCAGCAACAGTTTTTATGGGTCCAAAACCATCTTGGGTGTGCATGATTTTCTAATAATTAAATGGCCCATCATCAATTATTCCTTATATAATGTAATTTATTGTAATTAATGTAACTATAAATGCATTAAGAAATAAAACAGGTGTGAGTTTGCTGTGACTTATGGAAAGTATATGTAGGGCTTTATACACAGTGTGTGCCATTGTAAAGACTAGGTTTATCCCTCACAACCTCATTTTCATTCAAGAAAATAAAGTCATATACAATCCAAAACACACAGCCACAATCAGAAATAAAAGAGGTGCATTTTCTGACTTAAGGTCCCATTCACCAAGATACCTACTCCTTTACCCCACCCTTGAATTTATACATTTACTACATTGATGAATAAAGTCAAGTCCCGCCCTATAATTTTTCACAACCTGTTTCACTCTAAAATATGTCACATTACATAGATCACCCATAACTTGTGTCACATGACTTTAAGTTTGCTAAGCAGAGCATGGACACTTATGAGATGTTGTGAAATCAAAAATCAAAATGGCAAGATCCACTAGAGGTTTGCTTTTCTTACATTTCAACTGACATTGCATTTTTCTAGTTGTAAAGGTTAAAATCAGGGGTGTCCAAACTCAGTCCTGGTCCTTGGTTTAGCTCCAACTTGCCTCAACACACCTGCCAGGGGGTTTCTAGTATGCCTAGTAAGAGCTTGATTAGCTGGTTCAGGTGTTTAATTGGGGCTGGAGCTAAAATCTGTAGGACACCTCCCTCCAGGACTGAGTTTTGGCACCCCTGGATTAAAACAATGTTAAGATACTGACAAACAGTAGTGTTTCCTTGGACTCGGACGGACTCGACCCTTTGGGACTCGGACTTGAGTCCGACTCGGCCCATTTTGGACTCGGACTCGTCTCGGACTCGATTGGTAAAAGACTCGGACTCGACTTAGGTGGACTCGAACCCAGCACTAATCGTAAACGACGATCAGGTGCGGTTATCTAAATCAGAGAAAAATGTAGGTGCGGGTGGGTGGCGGGCGGATCATTTTGTCTAAGCAAAGTCTGACCTTTCTGTCCTAATTAAATCATTAAAAATCATGGCATGATAAGATTTTATTTTGGTAAAATAAGTGTAATCTAGAGGTCTTTGCCTTTCATATAAGCCACTTCTGGTTCCAAATGATCAACTAGAAGTCAAGTTATTATTTGTTGTTCCTACAACTTGGATAGGCGACAAGACTTTTGTCAGGGAGTGTAGTTCAAAACTGATTTGCTCCTCTGGAGCCTGAGACATTTCACCATGAAGGAAAGGAGGTCCTGTCAACCATGTAGTGGTGAGGAGCTTGGAAGCTGGAACAGAGCGTGAGCCATGATCAGCTGGGTTTTTATGTCTGATGGCACATAGTGCCACTGCTCGGGTTTTGTGAATTGCTTAATTCTTTGCACATTGTTATTTACTTAGATGTAGAAGCGTCAAGACTGGTGGTGAATATAACCCAAGACAACTTTGCTATCAGTATCGAAGCTAATTGAATTGAATTCCATTTCTTTGCTTATGACTTCTACAATCTCTATGGCCATTACCGCTGCACACAGCTCCAGCCTCGGAACAGTAAGATCAGGCCGCAGGGCAAGTCTTGACTTCCCTAACACAAATCCCACTTCCCTAAGCCCATCTCTGGCAACAACTCAGAGATGTGCGACTGCAGAGATAGCTTTGATTGAAGCGTCTGAAGAGACACATAGGTCCACACTCTGAGACTATGCAAAGATTTTTTTCCAGTCCCTCCATCTTCCATTGAAACTCTCAGGGAGGCTTGAATCCCAATCACTGCCATGCACCATCATCTCTCTAAGCAGTAGCCATCTATGTATAGTTATCGGTGCCAGGAAGCCCAGCGGATTGAACACTGTTGACCACAGATAGAACCCCTCTTTATGTATATGGTCTTTCCGTTTTTGGAATGTGAAATCTGCCATAATACTTCACTCAGAGACTTTGTTGATCAGGTAGATCGTCCACAAACAGATTGAGATTCTGAAGGTCTTTGGCCTGATCTTCCACTGGAAATGCATCCAACACTTCAGATTTATTTGAGGCCACTTTGTGGAGCTTAAGGTTTGAAGCAGATAACATTCTCTGTGTTCTTGTGAGGATGTCAATGGCTTCCTCAACAGTTGGGAATGATTTCAGGGCACTGTCCATGTAAAAGTCTCTTTCAACAAAGTGGCGCACATCTGTGCCGAATTCATCCTGTCCCTCTTGTGCCACTCTGCATAGCCCATAAATGGCCACTGTTGGTGAGGGACTGTTTCCGAACATCTGAACCCTCATCCGGTAATCAACAACTTCTTTTTCTGAATCGTTGTCTTTATACCAGATCAAGCAAAGAACATCTCTACAGTCCTCATGCACAAGGAAGCAGTGGAACATCTGCTGGATACCTGCTGTAATTGCTACAGGCTCCTTCCTGAATCTCAAAAGTACACCTACCAGACTGTTAAACCTGGCACTAGAGTCGAAAATCGTACGTATCTGATTGTGTTTTTGAGGGTGGTACACTCCAAAGAATGACAGATACCAGTACTTTTTGCCTTCTTGCACTGGAGGAGCAAGCTCTGCGTTGTGACTGTCTAAAATTTTCTGCATGAATTCCATGAAGTGAGCTTTTATTTCTGGACGTTTCTCAAGTGTGCGGCTTAGAGACTTGAACCTACTGATGGCAAAGGACCGGTTGTTTGGCAGATACTGCCATGGATTTCGAAAAGGTAGTGGGGCAACCCAGCTGTTGGTAGAATCTTGGAAGAATTCATTCTCCATGGTCCTGAGAAACTTGATATCTTCTACAGAAGGTGCTAGTTTATTGTCATTCACAGACTGACAAAACACTGATTGGCCTATGTCTTCTTTGTTAGCCTCTCTCAGATTATATTGACTATTTCCAAGAGACAAGTGTTGGAAGGGAAACGTGTACTTTTCTTTGACTGACACGTAGCTTTCACATGGAGGGAAATTACTTGGTCTGCCACTTTCAAGAATGTACGTTTTCATACTAGTGACCTGTGAAGGCCGATGAGCTTTCCCTAGACACACATTACCAATAATCACTCAGCCCAGGTCTAGCTTTGTGCAAATGCTGTATCAGGTGGCCTGGTGACCTGACTTTGGACCTTGTGCACCCTTAACAAGTCTCTGCCAATCAGCAGCAAGATTTCAGCATTTTTATCAAGAGAAGGTATTTCATGAGCAGTGGGCCTTAGGTGACATGACACGCTGCTACTGCCAGGGTAGGGATCTCATCCTTATTTTCGGGAATCGTATTACATTCCAGTAGTGTGGGTAAGGAGAGACCTAGAGCACCATCAACAGGCTCTATTGTGTAACCTATTGTGAACTGTAGGGCCTTGTATGTTAAACATGTCAAAGAACAAGCGACCAATTACTTTGGTCTTTTAGCATGGTGTATATTCTTCTGTATTCACTGGGATTACCATTTGGGTATACATTAACCCCTTAGCGTTCCTGTCAAACTTAACTCAAAGCAAGGCCGGCGGAACGTTGGAACACTAAGGGGTTAACTAAACATATTTTTGAGCAAGATTCCCCTTTTAAGCCCCCACCACATACCTCTGTGCATTTGGGTGAAACTTCAGTGTGAGATATCTCTTCCTTCTCCCCGCAATGCTGTTCAGGGGAGAGAGAGGTCTTGGAAAGCCATGGTGCTTGACCCGGATGAAAGGCTGAAGGGTGGTTCGGCATTTGGAACACCATACAATTGCCTTACAGTGTCGAGCTACATGTGTGTTTGATGCACAGCATTTGAAACAAATATTGTGTGCCCTCAGTATGCTTTTACGCTCATCAATTGCCATTTCTCTAAAGCCTCTGCACCTTTGTAGAGGGTGGGGTTTGCGGTGGACAGGGCATTGCTTATCTGGATCTTGAGCAATGGGGGTAGGCTTAGGAGTGAGTGCTCATCTGTTTTTTACACAAAGATTGCTTTTTGTGCTTGGCTTTGACTCTCATTGAACTTGTCTCTTTTGTATACTGGCAAAGAGAATGATGTGATATGAAAACTGGGGTCATTACGAGCTTTAGCTTGTCTGCGCAGACACTCTGCAAAGAAAGAAAAGGGTGGAAAGGCAATTCTGTGTTCCTGCTTGTAGTGAGAGCCTTCCATCATCCATTTTTCTTGAAGTCCATACGGAAGCTCCTCTATATGACAGCCCCAGCAGGTATTCTTCTTGCTTTGCAAATTCTATTTCAGAGAGCACTTAATTCCATAAGCCTTTGGTGTTCTTTGGGAGCAATTTTGGCAAATTTTTCCAGTTTTGCAAACAGAGCTCCCTCTATGGCTTCTGGTGACCCCTACATTTCTTCTAGCCATAAGCAGAGTTTCTCACGTTTACTGACTTAATACAGCAAGCATCCTGTGCTGAATCAGGACCTAGCCATTTAATTAGGAGATCCATCTCTTCCCCTGCTGTAAGATCCAGTGCTTCAATGGCACTAGGGAATAATGATTTCCATGCTAGATAATTTTCTGGTCTATCATCAAAGCTTGTAAGGCCTGATGACACCAGGTGGTTTCTTGCTAGATATTTCGCCAAATCTGCTAGGGTTATCACCAGAACGGTTTGGATGACTAGGTTGGGAGGATATTTCAGCATAATTATGCACAGCATCACGTGATGAGTGGTTGAAGGGATTAGGGTGATTGCTTTGTGTACTAACCGTGGGAACAGTAGGTTTTAGATGAATCTGTGGTGATAACTTGTTTTCTATCCCCTTATTTGCAGATAAGTCAAGTGACTGTGCTTGTGGCATGCTGACATTATGTGCATGACTGCCTCTGGGTAAATGCTTGCTCACACTGCACTGTGTTTACTCACATAGTCAAGAGTGCGTTGTTGTGAGCTCTGCTCTGGGAGGAGCTGAGGGTTGTGTTCACTTCCAGAATCTAAAAGTGCAACTGCAGCTTCCATTACAACTGCTTTGGCTAGTGCAGCTTCTGCTTCTCTTTCTCTTTCCAGTGCACTTAAAGTGGATTCTAAGCGGGCCTTCTCAGTTTTGATTTCTATTTCTTTAGTTGAGAATGAAGCTCGAGCCAAAGCAGCCTTAGCTTCCGCACGTACCTTAGCTGCCACCATACTGGCATGGGAAATTACAGAGGACCTACTGGACCGGTTTGACCTTGTTGAATGAGAAGACTTAGCTGAACAGGAGGCAACAGACCGCACTTCTAACTCTGAATGCTCCATATTCATTGCCTGACTTTAAAGTCTTTGGTAGGTGAGATGAGCATGAGGTATCCAGCTCAACCAAGGTACCTTGCATGTTGTCATTCTTGCATTCAGTTATCCAGCAAGTTAAACACCTTCACAAAATAACTCCCGGAACCACGAGGTGATGTTGAGAGTGTAACTTTATCATATAAATGATGTGAAACTGAAAATACAAATGCATACAATAAATTGCATGGTCTATAACAGTTTACTATAATTTGTATAAGCATAACTAATGCTTACAGTGACTACTCGGTCACTATAACAAATTTACTATACTTTCAAAAATATGATATTAACTTTATAAAACAATATCACATGTGAAGGATGAGAAAATATGCACCGTATTGGCAAGCATAAACAAGCCATTCTAAATAACATCAAATATGCATCTTTAAGTACACAAAATGCTCTGAACACAATCATGAGTAATGACAAGATAAGATGACTTACAGGGAATGCCTTAATAATAACTTTGAATGGAGAAAGTCTTTGGATTAATGAATGCCCATAACATGAATGATCTGTCTTTGATTCAGTCTCTTTGTGATGACATCACTAAAGGTATAGTCTTTTACTGATGAGGTTGTGTTCTACTTTCTTGCTATTTCTCATATGACCACAAGAGGTCGCTTGGCTACATGATGTTATATCTGGCAATGCCAGGACAGGTGCTCCAATTGATTGGCTACCAATCACTATCTACCGCTAATCGCTTTGGTATGTTTGATCGGTGGTCTCTAAAAAGGCAGATCTTATAAAACGATCTAAAGGTCATGACGCACCTTCCGTGAGAGTTTTGGTACGACATGCAGCGGCACCATCTCAGTCTCTGTTCGGCGCGGGTAAAACAATTATAACACTATAGGTGAGGTACAATTCACATATTTCATTAAATAACTTATAAAGTAATTTGAAAACCTTATGCCCTAATTTAACAAACAGCGCGAGTAAATGACCGTGCACTCTCAAAAGTGCGCAAATGGCTTCCAGTCACCGGATCGCGTCTGACTATAAGTGAGCTGCACAGTTGACATAGGAATTGTTACTTGCACAATAGAATCAGTGTTGCATCGTCAAAAAGTTTATAAATTGCATTTTTTTTCCAGTGTTTAACCGTTCAGCACTTGTGTGCTTTCCAGGAGACTGGGCGCTCATGCACACTCGAAGCATACACAAATAACGCCACGTTCACATAACTCTGTTTGCAGTGTGTATTTTTTTTGCGCTCATGCTAACGGATTATAGCGTTCAAGCTGCACACGGTTGCGGTCTAGTAGTGCGTTCCAGGAGCGGTGCGTCTGAGTCTGTGCTGCATGCGCAGAATTAAAGTGACATAACAGCACAATGTTTGCGGTAAATATGAACAAGGATTTACACAAAAATGTCATTACACCATAAATGCATACAATTAAAGTCTACTGTGTCTCACAGTCAACACATATAGGTGTATAATAGATGGCACTTAGCCATCAGTGGAATCAGCGGAGGTGTCCTTCTGGCTTTTTTACTAACCTGAATTCTAGCTTAGCAATAGAATATAAAAACAACAAGAACAAAAGTTGCTAGGCAACAGAGTCACGCATTTTCAACCGTGGGTAAAGGCCGCAAAACTTGAAATTATACAACATGTAATGCAAATGGTTAGTTTGACAGCTTTGGCCATTCAAGGTAGGAATACAAAGAGCTCTAAAATAACAATGTTTGTATGAAATATACACACATTTAAGAAAAGTCAATGAATTGTTATTGTTATGTGGGATTTAATTCTACAAAGTTATCACACTGCAAAATTTAAAAACGATCAAAATGACTGCCTTGGTAGTTCTAGTGTTAACACTAATCAGTAATCAGTCGTCAGTTACATTTCCAGGGAAACTTGCACAACACTGCTATAGTCAATTTTAAGGTTCTGATGGTTCTGATGTATGTTTATAAAGCATTTCGTGGTCTACCCCCCATAGTACATTGTCGATGCTCTCCAACCACATTCTCTACCAAGGTCTCTTTGTTCATTGAATAAGCTGTTTCTCTCTGTGCCATATTGCCGCTTGAAAACTAAGGGTGACCGGGCACTTGTAATTGTGGCCCCCAAGTTGTGGAATGCACTTCCATTTTTATTAGGTCCTATCTGTTTTATCTGTAGGATTTGTTCTACTTTTATGAGGTTCTATGTTTTTATTTTTAACTTGGCTAACCTTATTTAATTTTTTGTTGTTGATAAACTTGAACTTGATTATGAAATGCTTTTTAAAATGTAATAGTTTATCTGTTGAATACAGTAATGTAACTTATTAACTTTTTTTTCAACTATTTTAGTCCAGTTCAGCAGAAAAAATCAGAACCAGAGCCCAGATGTATATCTATAAAGACAGACAAGTCTATAGATCAACTAAAGAGTGGAAATACGCAGCCTTCTCTCAGGTATAAAATTTCTACAAAATATGTGATGTAAATACATGTTACTGAACAGGGCATTATGTTTATTAACTGTAATAATGTTGAATTTTTATTTTACAGCTATGAAGGCCTCAACACATTTAGATCAAATCTAATGAAGAAGTTTGAGTGTCTGTATGAGGGAACAACAAAGCAGATAAACCCAACACTGTTGCATGAGATCTACACAGAGCTCTACATCACAGAGAGTGAGAATGGAGAGATCAATAATGAGCATGAGGTGAGACAGATTGAGACACAATCCAGGAGAGCAACAACAGAGGACACAGCCATCAATTGCAATGACATCTTTAGACCTTTACCTGGACAAGACAAACCCATCAGAACTGTGCAGACAAAGGGAGTCGCAGGTATTGGAAAAACAGTCTCTGTGCAGAAGTTCATCCTGGACTGGGCTGAAGGGAAAGAGAATCAGGACATCCAGCTCATATTTCCACTTCCTTTCAGAGAACTCAACCTGATGAAGGACAAAAAACTCAGTCTTTCAGATCTTCTTCATGTCTTTTTCCCTGAAACAAAACAAATGGAAATATCCAGAGAAGAATATAAAGTGTTATTTATCTTTGATGGTCTCGATGAGTGTCGTCTGTCTCTGGGCTTTAAGAGTGAAAAGAAACTGTGTAATATATTTGAATCAGCCTCAGTGGCTGTGCTGCTGATGAACCTCATTGTGGGCAATCTGCTTCCCTCTGCTCTCATATGGATCACCTCCAGACCAGCAGCAGCTGATCTCATTCCCTCTGAGTGTGTCCATCGAGTGACAGAGGTACGAGGTTTCAGTGAGCCACAGAAGGAGGAATACTTCAGGAAGAGAATCAGTGATCAGAGTCTGGCCAACAGGATCATCTCACACCTGAAGACATCCAGGAGCCTCCACATCATGTGTCACATCCCAGTGTTCTGCTGGATCTCAGCCACTGTTCTAGAGAAGATGTTGAGTCAAGTAGAGAGTGGAGAGACTCCCAAGACTCTCACTCAAATGTACACACACTTCCTGATCATTCAGACAAAGATCAAGGATACAAAAGACTATAAGAAGAAAGTGAAGGATGAAGACTTGATTCTAAAACTTGGGAAACTGGCTTTCCAGCAGCTTGTGAAAGGCAACCTGATCTTCTATGAGGAAGACCTGAGAGAGTGTGGCATTGATGAGACACAAGCCTCAGTGTACTCAGGATTATGCACTCAGATCTTCAGAGAGGAGTTGGGCTTGTATCAGGGGAAAGTCTTCTGCTTTGTTCATCTGAGCCTTCAGGAGCATCTAGCAGCTCTATATGTGCACCTCTCCTATACAAACAAAACCAGAAATGTTTTTGACCAGAGAAAAGAAAGTTTTCTCTCTAAAATCTTAAACTGGCTGAAATATGATTCAAAGCTGCATCAGAGAGCTGTGGATGAGGCTTTACAGAGTAAGAATGGACATCTGGATCTTTTCCTGCGTTTTCTATTGGGTTTTTCTATGGAGTCTAATCAGACTCTCTTACGAAAACAACTGACACAGACAGGAAGATTCTCTTACAACAAAGAAGAAACGGTTCAATACATCAAACAGAAGATCAGGGAGAATTGCTCTCCAGAGAGATCCATCAATCTCTTTCACTGTCTGAATCAACTGGGTGATGATTCACTGATGCAGGAGATCCAAGATTATATGAAATCTGGAAAAATAAGAGAGACCAAACTTTCCTCTTCACAGTGGTCAGCTCTGGTTTATGTGTTGCTGACATCAGAGCAGAAGATGGATGTTTTTGATCTAAAACTGTTTTTTGGAGCACAACATAGAGCAGATGAGGTTCTTCGAAATCTGTTACCTGTGGTTAAAGAATCCAGATCAGTTCTGTAAGTAACACTGAAAACAATCACTCCACTTTCAAAACATGATAATAGTTACGATTTTACCAAGCATCAAAATGGGCATTCACAATTTTGGCAGTGAAGATGAGAACTGTATGAACAACTTACTAAACCAGCTGAGAAGGTTTTTGTTTGGTCTGTGTAAGAGCTGGATAATAGTAGAGGTCAGTGTGGAAGATGAAGATGAAGGATTGAAGGGAGATCAAAACTGACAACGAACAGATTTGGACTACTTGTCCTATAGTTATGTTTATGGCAATGTCACTTTATTTGTATAACACAACATTTTTGTTTTCATAATTTTTATGTTTTACTGTCTATATAGATAGAATTTTTTCCTTTTTTTAAATTTGGTATTAGTTCATCACATTCTTTATCTTTATCTGTACAGGTTGGGTTACTGTGGTGTCACAGATGAAGGCTGTGCTGCTCTGGCTTCAGCTCTGAGATCAAACCCTTCACACCTGAAGGAACTGGATCTGTCTGGAAATGAACTAGGAGACTCAGGAGTGAATCAGCTCTGTGCTCTACTAAAGGATCCTCATTGTAAACTGGAAACACTGTGGTAAGATTTTATAAAAGTCCACTAAAATGTAAACACTGAGTCTCCCAGGCACCATCAAAACATTGAGAATGGTCTGCTCTGATTTGTCAGTCACTTTCAGCTCAGCCTATAGTGTGAGTTTGGGGTGTAGCTACTATAGCAGGCAAATCCTGATGCTGTACATGGGAAAAGACAATACTCTTTTGTTACAGAAGTGCAAGCATTTAGACCTTCATAAATTAAACAGGTCATGAACATGTGAAAGTGAGTGGGGCATTATGATGGTAAGGGAATTTTGGTCAAATGACGTAAAGGTATTCAAATCAGTGAATCAAGGCTGAATTAACCGGCAAATGATTCAGAATTATTATTCAACACTTTCAACTATTCATCTTAAGTTGAGTTTAAAGAATCTTACTAATTCTGTAACGTGTTGTAGTGTGTTCTCCCAGTCTGGTTGAATCGTCTAGTGCGTGTTCAGAGGTTTATAAGGGTGAAAAACGTCCCGGTTACGTATGGTAACCCTCGTTCCCTGATGGAGGGAACAGAGATGTGTGTCATATGACAACATATGGTGTTCTCTTTATAGGCCCAAGAAGACTACAGAAAGGTCCCAAGAGGGTATGAGATGCGGTCTAGGAGGATTTATCCTCAAGGCACCTCTTAGGAATCTGATTATAAGGTCGTGCTTTCCCAGGGACCTGCCATCCACCAAGTCGTGGTTCGCTGAAACAGCAGCCACATAAAATTTAAGCATGGAAGCAAACAGATGCTTTTCTAAGCCTTGCTGTAGAAAGGAAAGCACTGCCCCAAGGCCACATCTCTGTGGGTCCTCACCACGGGAGGCGCACCACCTAGTGAACACGTGCCATTTCAGAGCATAGAGCTGTCTCGTAGAAAGAGCTCTCACCTGAGTAATCGTATCTATCACCGCTGGTGATAGGTCTCTGAACTCTACCTCGTCCTGTCCAGGGACCAGACATGGCCAAATTTTGCCCTGCCCCTGAGAAAGAAGGTCTTTCCTCAGGGAAATTCTGGCTGGGCCAATAGGGGGCAACCATGTGGACTTGATGATATTCCTTTGTGAATTTGAGTCTGTGCAATGAGGCTCACTAGGGGAAATGCATATTTGCATCAGCCCCTGGACCAGCTGTGCACTAGTGCATCTGTGCCGAGAGGAGCCTCGGTCAGAGAGTACCACAGTGCACAATGAGGCAATTTGTGGGAGGCAAACAGATCGATCTGGGCCTCGCTAAACCGGTTCCATATCAGCTGGACTGTCTGGGGATGGAGTCCCCATTCTCCCCAGAATGTAACCTGTCGTGAGAGCGCATCGGGTGCACGATTCAGGTGGCCTGGGATGTGAATGGTAGCCCAGTTAAGCCTTCAGCATCAGATGACACCTCATCTCCCTCAGGAGCCCCGAATGAGAAATCAAGCCCACCTTGAGGCAGACTATCAAACCCACCCGGAAACTCCACTTGAGGGGCCGAGCATGCTGGGGAATGGGATGTCCGCGAGGATGTACCTGGCGCGTTATCTTCCATTGAAATCCCCAGAGAAGGGGATTAAAGGGGATGTGAAAAGCTGTGACCACAATGCCCTGACATTCATGCTCTCACAATAAGGACATGAACCTTCCACGATCGCTGCTTCCGCAAGGGGTCAACCCAAACAGAGCATACAGCAATCGTGCCTGTCAGAGGGAGAGAGAAATCCACCGCACTCCAGACGAACATGAACGGAACGAAATTGGCTCTTTTTAGAAGGGAATTTGCTCTTTTAGAAGTCACTGAAGCACCCAGGGGAACACTCTCGCACTTATCCGTGCAGAGCTAAGAGAGACCGCTGTATGTGCCTTAGAATCCAGTAAGATGAATGGAATTGCTTCTCATCAGATGAGACTCATGCACTCGCTCCGAAGAACAAAGCTGATGTGCGATCTGCATGCGCCGGCCTTAAATACCTGCATGAGCGGGCGTGGCTTTGCATGCAAATTTCACACGCCAATTTCACTTGCATTTCATTGGCCTTTTCTGATATTCTCAGAGGTAATTGGGCTCCCAAGAATGATCCCCATATGTCGTCATATGAAACACATATGATTTGGTTGGGGTAAACAGTGTGAACTGCTGCCTAGAAATCTCTTTTGTTCAGACATGTTTTAATTCTTGCTCGAGGTCCCTAGCACGATGGCAGACTATCACAGTCGGCTTGCAACCAAATGACAACAGTAGGATAGAGACCTTGTCTGCGGTGTACATATCACACTCTCAATGCCAGAGAACTTGCAAAAAGGCAGTGACGAATCCACAGAGACAGACCAGCACTTGTCAGGCCGTGATCTGTTTTCATCTAGCATGTTTGTACTGGTGATTGACAGACTGGTAGCAGAGCTGTAAACCAGCACTTTGGTTTTTTAAATAACATCCCCACCCTAACTCCAGAAGAGCTGTTTGCGAATGTTCATTTGAACTATGGTTTTGGGAAACACTGAATCGCTGAACTGTGTTGGTACTGATGGAACTTACGACCATAGTTGGCTAACAATGCTTTTAGGAAACAAAAAAAAAAACATTCTGAGACATTAACTTAAATTAATTGTGAATTTTATGAACATTAAATTTGCCTCCACCCATTTTCACCTCAAAATTTTGGGGAAGCTGTGCCTCCCCTGCCTCCCCCGACAAGCTGCCACTGGTCTGTAGTTGTATTAATAATGAATAGGAGCATATTGAGTTTAGTCTTTATAATCTTAATCCGTTATGCCACATTATGCCACGTTTTGCAGAGGAAAACACTATATAGCCTACATATACTAATCTTAATCAGGGGCAGTGTTTCCATATGGCAGAGTATAGCAGTCGCCATACCCTAGCCCAGTCAGGTGTGCCATGGAAAATGATCCAGACTCTCTATTATATTTTGTTATTATTATTTTAAATAAGTGCTGTTGATCTTAATTATATCTGTTTGAGGGTTTTACAAATATTTAACCAATATAAAGCATTTAAAAGAGATAAAACTAAACACTAAATTTTGTAATGCTATTGGATCCTCAAACTGTCAGTGAAACCTTGTAACTTCACCCCGCCTCCATTCAGAACTAAGCACCCGTAGCACACAAAGCCTGGAGACAGCTCTCCACTTGTTTGCAATGCAAGGGTAAATAAATAACTAATGTATGAATAAGTACAGCATTTTCTTTACTTAAATGCTATGTCTGTAAAGGGTAACGTTTATTGTGTGTTTGACGAGCAGAGAAAAGTCTTTACTTTTGCCATCTATTTGTAGCCAATATACTATTGTATGTTTTAAATATCCTGTTCATATAGCGCTTCAATGTTTATATCATGTGATTTTGTGATTCAAGTGTATTAAACAACAAAAAAACGAAGCACACATAAAGCTACAATAAAAGCTATAACCTGTACTTTGATGAAAGCGCATAATGCAATGGTTGCCTCAGATGCGGCCATTCTAATGACAGACAAGACCTCCGTCATTCGCTGGTCAAAAACCAGCTCCATTTTAACTTGATTTTCATAAAATGTGCAAGTGTCTGATAAAGCCACAATACCAACTCTGACGAGGCAGTGTTTAATTATTGAAAGGGGAAAAATGCTTTTTCCTTTTCTTTCTTTTTTTTCCTATACTTCAGTGCTTAGTGGTGTGCAGTGTTTTTTTTTTAATCTGTTGTAAAATGTTGAGAGATTCAATTAAAAAAATAAACACACCTGGAGCTTCAGACACTCAAAGCAGCTCTTTGTCTGCCATGGAGGTCAGTAGAAGGGGAATGCTGTCTCCAAACATTGGGTGGTAGATGCCATCACCTTGGCATACCAGTGTCAAGTTGAGCCGTGCTCCCCCTAGTTCACTTCACCAGAAGTATTGCCACGTTCTGGATGTTGGCACACAGAGCCTCTCTTGCGGACACTGTAGAGCTGCAGGCTGGACGACACCTAACACCTTCGAGAGATCCTACAATCTCTGCATAAAGAAAGTTTCTCCAATGTCTTGGGTAATATCAGGTAATTTGCAGGAGGATAGCTCTGTGTTGGCTTGCAGCGCCATTCCCTCACGGATCTGTGCGCTTCTTCCAGTTGTTCCTCCTATGTGAACTCTGGGTCCTCTGTTGCCCTGTAGTTCGAACTAGGTGGAGAGGTTCGCTTCTGTGCTGGCAGGGGGCCTCCTTCTCCCCCTCCAGCCATGGCATCATGTTCAGTATATTGCACGGTTTATTTCCACCATGTTCCCCTTCTAAAGTTCAGCATGACTCTACATCTTGTCATTGTGCTCTGCCCCCCAACGGTTGTTTCAGAAACCTGGCACCCTTGATGGGCCCCTTATCGGCTCTCAGGGTGCTGGAAAGGTTACATATTGAGTTTTATTTGTTCAGACATGCATGTCTGTCAGCATTTGTTCCTCAATTGTGTAACACAATTCAGGGTTGTGGCATTTTCCAGAAGAACCCCACAGACGTTAGTCAACGTATTGTCTAATGTGACTGACTTAGGGGAACAAGGTTATGAGAGTAACCTAGATGTTGTACATTTAAATGCTAACAGCTAAACACTCGCTGCAGCTGCCATTTCAATTCCCATAGTTTTTCACATCTTGCTTTTCGATTTATTATAAAATTACTAGTATAAGATTTTTTTTTTACTTTTACCACACTGAAGTATATAGTATAGCAAGTGCAGAAAGTCATTAAAATAAATAAAGAAATAAATCAGCTCTGACACAAACAGCCTATAAGGGTGAATTATTTAAATACTTATACATATATATATATATATATATATATATATATATATATATATATATATATATATATATATATATATATATATATATATATATAGTTCACAACAAATAAATTAAGTTAAATATTAATGGTATAAGAATTAAATAATGCATTCAATGTGAATTAATATGAATTTGAAATATATTTTAATTTAATTTAATAACTACATCTTTTTACATACATTCAATAACAGTTTTATCTTGAACTGTAAAGGTTATTAAATAGCCTATATCTGACCAACACAAACTTGATACTGCTGTAGTTTTGTTACTCTGAATTTAGTCTGAATCATTTAAGACTAAGCTCTTTTTTTAATCAGCTTGTCAGATGTTTAGTTCAGTTATTACTGTCAATCATATCAAATGACTTGCACATATTTAGCGAATATTTATTATATTTATATTTATTAAATATTAGCATATTTTTTTACACTCGTGTTTGTCATTCTTGAAATGGTATACGTGGATGTTTGGTCCTCTTACTTAGACAAATAAAACTTTTCTTCGAATTGTGAATGGATTATGTAGAGAAAATAAGCATTTATAGGCTTTTTTTAAAGGGTATTACGGCATAGTACAGTTGACTGGAAATGACTAAGCTGGCTTGTCTAAAACAGTAGTAGTCTGTGCATATGTCAATTAATGAATCAATGAAATGATTCTAAATGAATAAATGAAATACTAAAATGATTACATGATAAATTATTATAAATTAATGAAAAATAAATTGATGAAGAATAATAATAAAGAAGAAAGTAAAACACAACACAAATGTATGGTTGCTCTCTTGAAGCAAAACACACAATTTGCATTTGAGGATCATCCAGTCCTTCAAACCTCTTTGGCCCTGTTGCATATTTAGCATTTTTGCAGAATTAGGCCTACCTGAATTTAAAAGAGTGCCCTACCCACAAACATCACAAATGTCTCTATATACAGAAGAACCTTTAAATTTTAACACATGGTGTTGTTTAATTGTATTCATAATTTTATGACAAACATAAATAAAAAAAAAAAAAAATCTGATAAGTTACTCCCCAGCAAACACAGAACGTTCCCCTAATGTTCCCATATGGTTCCCATTTGGTTATTTTTTGGGAACCAAATGAGAACGTTCTAGGAATGTTCCCTGTAGGTTCTCTTTTTAATAACCTATAAAGAACATTCGGAGGTTATTTTTAGTTGTCATAACCATGTAAACTAATTAAACGTTTCTGATTATTGTAATGTTGAAATGTGTGTGTGTGTGTATATATATATATATATATATATTCATAAATATAATTTGTTTATGAATAAATCCTCATTACCGCCGTGGTTGAATGCTGAGCGCGCCTCTCCTCGGAA
The DNA here is from genome assembly GCA_036247105.1 of Cirrhinus mrigala. Lineage (NCBI taxonomy): Eukaryota > Metazoa > Chordata > Actinopteri > Cypriniformes > Cyprinidae > Cirrhinus > Cirrhinus mrigala. The sequence continues at coordinate 601,597 of JAMKFB010000702.1, read as the reverse complement.
GACCAGCGGAGCGTTGAGGGTATCAATGAGTATCAATGAGCTGCCGGATCTGCGGTCCGGACGAGTACCGCACCCATTAGAGTGCTTACAGGTGAGGATGCCGGGCCGTTAATTCCCCCAGAAGTGCCATGGGCCAAGGAGGGCGAAGCCACTGGATGGATTCCACCACTTACCTGGACCCTTCCCTTTCAAACACTGCCCCTCCTTTGCGGAACCCCTGGCATGACGAGGACACCAGATCATCTGTCTATTTTGGACACTTTATTCCCCCTTTTTGGACACTTTTGTTTATTTTATGTTTAATAAAACATAACTGACATTACACCCACTTTGTCTGTCATCCCGCCACACTAGTGGAGAATGCGGGCAGGGCGGAGTCTAGACAGCACAGTTGGGCAACACCCGATGATGTCATCCCCTCTTGTTCGCAAAAGAAGTTCGTAAAAACCCATACAGGGATGGACAAACAATAGAGACGGCCTCCTATCCGCTAAAGGGGTAAGTGATTGTTTCAGTTAGTATCACTTACCCTGCAGTTGGTTGAGGCTGTTGACTAAATCCCGGTTTCTCTGATGAGTTGGCTGCCTCCCCCTTACTTTTCATCATCATCATCATCCCGTCCCTTAATCACCGTCCTTCACCAGCCTCCCAACGGGAGTGGGCGTGCGAGAGAGGAGGGGCGCCAAAACAGCCAGGTCTGGCAGCGTGTGATGAGGCACACCTGAAGTGAATGAAGCCTCATCACCGGCACGCTTGGAATGCTGAGCGTGCCTCTCCTCGGGAAACCGGTCTCTTCCCTGTGCATAGATGCTGGTGTCCTCGTGGATCGAGTACCGCACATGTTGGACGGGCAAGGCGACGGCGGTGTCCACCCCTTACCTGGACCCTTCCCTTTCAAATACTGCCCCTCCTTCTCAGAACCCCCTGCATGACGAGGACACCAGATCCCCTGTTTATTTTGGACACTGTTTCCCAATTTGGACGCTTTTGTTTATTTTAAGTTTAATAAAACCCTCTCCGAGGCCTGATGCCACACCCACTGTGTCTGTTGTTTGCTCCTCCCACCACAATATATATATATATATATATAAAGATTAAGAGGATAAAAGAAAAAACAAAACCATGTAATCAATACACAATCAATTTTTTTTCCAAAAGCCAAGGAGTACAGATAAGTCTTCAGTCTGGATTTAAAAACAGGGAGGGAAGGCACAGAGGTGTGGTGTTCCATAGTCTAGGACTGGCTACAGAAAAAGCCAGATCTCCCTTTGTTTTTTGGCGAGATTGAGGTATAAAGAAGAAAAATTTATCCGAGGATCTGAGAGAGTGGGAGGATTGCTGATTACTGAGAAGTTTGGACAAGTAAGATGGGGCTAGACCATTTAATGCTTTATACACAAATAGTAAAACCTAAAATTCATTCTATGCTGCACCGGTAACCAATGGAGAGATGCCAAGATTGGAGAGATGCTGTCTCTCCTCTTACTACCCGTTAGCAGTCTTGCGATTGCGTTCTGGACCAAATGCAAATGAATAGGATTTGACATTGCAATGATCTGGATGTCTGGAAGTGATGAAAGAGTGAATATCTCCAAATCCTTAAACGAGAGCATAGGTTTTAGTTTTAGTTATTTCCCTTAACCCTTAAAGACCTAGAACATTTTTGGGGCACCTGACACACCTGTATTTTCCTTGGTTTTTTTCAGACCTACTCTAACTGTCAGCATCAAGTGCCATATATCATTATAATCAGGAGAACTTGAAGTTTATGACTTGCATATGTAACCGGTCCGTTTTTGACCGCTGTTACTCCCCTCTGCGTTGTTTATAAAGAAGACCAGGACACGTACTACTTCTGTTCACTGGAGCGGGTTTATTAACAATCACGCCCATCATGAAGTGGCCACCGTCTGTGGATTAACATCAATAAATCGCGTGTGGACATCTGGTTACAGCACATTCCTCTTCCCAGTGTGTGTAATGCGAACTGCAATGTTTAACAATTGAGCAATATGAACACTGAAACATACTATTAATACAATACATGAATATAAAAGACAATAAAACATTAGAAGAGAGAAATACCTGTGGATTAACATCAATAAATCGCGTGTGGACATCTGGTTACAGCACATTCCTGCATAATATAACAACTGTTAGCTGGCTAGAAACGTAAAACCACGCTAACACATACGTACATACAGCCCACACGATATATCTTCAAATTTCTAATCCATCCACATGTAAAACATACTTCTTAGGAGATGAAATGAAACTAGTTTATGCACTTTGTAAACTTAATTCGCTCAGAAATCAAAGAGCGCAGAAAAACACTTACCTCTTCCCAGTGTGTGTAATGCGAACTGGCGAGAGGCGCGCACTTACGTCAAAATGGTGTTAGGGTAGCGCCAGAAGCAAATTTCAAAATAAAAGTCGAAATAGTGGATAACAGAATAAACGTATTTCACCCAAAGAAAAACAGAAATAAATCAGAAATTCAAGAAGGATTTTAGTGAAAAAGCACAATGTATTACATTCAGATTGTACTCACTATAACCCGTTACACATATTTAAAGTCCCAATTTTCCTTTTGTTTTCTCTAAAAATGAGTGAATTTCCAGAATTTTAGGAAAAACACTAGCAACAATTGGGTGTTTTTTTACTCTGTACTTAAATAAAAGCTCCTGAAGTTTGGATTTTTTTCTTTAGAAAATTGTATTTAGGTGTTTTACACTTCCAAATAAAATTTTGTCTACATATAACATTCCCCAAGCAAGTTATAGCCATTTATTACAATATTACTATAGGCGCTTTTTAGTGAAAAACAGGCCTATTTAGTTTATTGAAATATAGATGTGTCCAAAAACGTTTCAAGAGTAAAGTCACAGTAGAAACAGTCTTATATAATACCAAAACACAGTAAAAAGTGACTTTTTCAGATAAATATATTCTTAATCTGAGTATGAACAATAAACACAAACAGTGTAACGTTATAGCAAGTAGTGAAAACAACTGCACAAATTGCCTTGTGCAACAAAAATACAAGCAGTCCAAATTATTCACACACTACACACAAAATGAGAGAGAAATATACCGAGTGCAACAGAAAAAAACAGAGCAAATGATCTTTACAAACTATATAAGAACTAGTTACATAATATAACAACCAAATAGATCGATCCGCTGGCTGTAGTCTGCCTCGGACTCTATTTTACCGGGACAACATAGCGACGCGAAAACCTAAATTCCAGTGCTTTATCCGACATGTACTGCTGTTTCATCCTTGTTTTTGGTTTCTGTTATGTCAAAAGGCTCTGTCGTTTGTATTTCTGCGTTTTTCAAAGAGTGCTGTCATGCAAATGTGTTATTTTGCATTTGTTTTCATGCACGCACAAAGCGTTTTACTTTCACTTTGCGCTTATTCAAATTTCCAAAGAAACATGCTAATTTGTGGTTCAAAAGACCAAAACATATGTTTATTGGTTGAATAAATGACAGTTTGAACCAATCTGGGCACGTGGGTGGGACTAAGCATCAAAAATTGTTCCTGTTTGGCTCAAAGGAATGAAATGCATTGGTTTCATCTGACGAATCAATGCTGAGGAAATGTGATGACATAATCACATTCACTACAGAGCCGCTGAATATCCAAATGAGACAAATGCGATATCACTAAAAAGAGGAGAGTGTCTACATTACAAGACTTTTTAAAGCATTCAAATTGGATTAGCGCTTCAAAACTTATTACCCTCTGGGGTCTGAGGGTGTTTTGGGGCCCTGGAGAAGTTTTGACATGCCCTGACATTTGTGCTTTTTTCAGTATCTTAAAAACATATTAATGGCTAAAGTCTGGTTACACTGTAATCAGCACAAACTGGGCTACAATAGTATGTAAGCAACATGAATGTACATGTTTGTGCTTTTGAGAAAACAACATTTATGCGTGGTTACTGAAAATCTAATTTTTTTAAGTCACTGAAATAAGACCAAGAAACGCATTCAGAACATTTGTTCACAAGACTTTTGAGAACTGGATGTGGTAGGCTAGAGTTTTTTCTACAAAATGATGTGAAAATCATCTCGTTCAGTCGTTCACAAAAAACAATATACTTATTTAAATTTTCTAAGACATGTTTTGTGATCGAAAGGGGATATGCGAGGGAGTGACAATGGGCATTGAATATTTAGTGATTCACACCTGAGAGACAAAAGGCCCTCCCCTAATGACCCATCAATGAGACTGTGACTGTCAGGGAAGAAACAATGTGAGAAGATTCAGAGATTGGGGTTTTAGATTATCTGTATTTTATTTACAACACAGTATAATATAAACATACATCATGAAGATCAACAACACATTATTAAGCACACTGATCTAACCACAGAGATGTGAACAGATGGTGTGTAATTCCTGAAAATTGTTTTCTGAATTCTGTTCAACAAGTGAAACAAGTAAATCATACCTGATATTTAAGTGCTTGCAAAACTCATCATCAGTAGTCAAGGAACTTGTTTTACCAATAGAAAATGAGTGTAGTTGAAGATCTGATGTTGGTACAGTGCTCTCAGAGGAAAAGATGCAGGATTCATCTGTTGTGCAGGTATCAGATCACAAACAACTAAAGCAAAACAAAAAACATATGTGAGCATGTTAACATCAGGAGCAATTTAAAGCATCCTTGCTAAATAAAAGCATTAGTTCTATAATTTCTATCCCAAAAAATATTCATATAGGTATCTAGTCACTAACATAAATACATGAATAAATCAGTGCGCACGTTGATAGGCCTGGAGCAATATTGTTACATTAGCAATCACTAATATTGCCCATGTGATTTTTATAGCTATCATATGCACACATGCTTTGTATTTATTATTATACAGTATAAAAACAACATCTGAGAAACTAAATTATTATTAAGCACATTATGTACACGTTTGAGCAGATATTTTCAGACAGAGTATTCAACAGTAAAGACTGGTCTAAGCATTCTTATACATTACTTTTATATCGTCTAAACATTAACCCTACTTTAATGTCAATTTTTTTATGAAACAAAACATTCCTGACGCCTTACAGATGCATTGAAAAGTTGCCTATGATATTTCAAAATGTTGCACTCGATTTCACACATTTTAGTCAGGAATTATAGTTTTGGAAAAAGTCCAACTAGTAAATGCGTTCAAGTTTGTCACAACAACACATTATCTAATGGCAATAAGAAACATTACTTACACTGTATAAGATTCTCTCGTCAGCTGCCTGTAGTCGCGCTCGTGTTCTGTTTGTGAGATAAACAAGCTCAGCCTGTTCCTCTCAGCGTGTCCTCATCTGGAGTAAATACAAGGCTTTTTCCTCTCAGCGCTTTCTTCCAAAAACGAAAGTATCCGACACAAACGCGTTGCTGCTTTGTTTACGAGTTGATGTGGGCGGCCATTTCGCGCGTATTTCGCGTGGATGTTCGTAATAACAATAGCGCCGCACAGCGCGTGGGCGTGAACTAATTAGCGGTAATGAGGTCAAATGGGAAAAACAGGACATGGTATTGGTTTCATACGGATTACTTACACACAGAATATGTGTTTTCGATTAAACTTACTTCATTTAAAAGTAGACATTCCAAGCTTTCTATAGATATGTCTCTGGTGTTTGTGTGTCATGTATTCGCTGAGTTCATTTTAGTGACGCATTTCAACTGGATATTCACGGAGACTGAGAAGACTGAAATGACACCCTGCATATTTTCTCTATTTACAAAAACCACGAACATTTGTTGATATGTTGAGCATACACAAATAAAAGTAAACTTTCTACGGATTCAGGTGATGTATTACTTGTATGTGTCTAATTAAAATTGAGGGAGCAATTCAAGGTCTTTTTGCTGACATGTGGAAAATATGCGCGTGCTCCCGCCTGCGACCCCAGGAGGTTAAACATTTAATAACAATAGATATTTTTAGCCGCGGACGGCTGTCTCAGTCTTTGAGGGTTAATTGAAAGAAACTGCTCTTCACCACAGCACTTATCTGTTTTTCAAAATTCAAATCAGTGTCAAAAATCACACCTAAGTTTTTAGGAAAAGAATGAATATTTGGAACCAAAGGAACCAAAATTATTAGTGATATCAGAGACAGCACATGGGGCTCCAAAGAAAACAATCTCAGTTTTGCTCCCATTTAATTGGAGAAAGTCTCTGCCAGTCCAACATTTAATATCTTCAAAGCAATTTAAAAAGCCAGAATAAGAATGATCAGAGCTAAGAGAAATATAGAGCTGGGTATCGTCCGCGTAACAATGGTATAAAATATTATGTTTCCTCATGATCGAACCCAAAGGGAGTATATACAAACAAAATAAGATAGGCCCTAAGAGGGACCCCTGAGGTACCCCACAGATAAGTGGACCCCTCTAGAGAAAGGTGCCCTCTTCACTGGCGGGAACTCCCAACTGGGTTTTGAGCGTCGAACAGATGCAGTCTCCTGATTAGGGAAAGGATTAGGAACAAATGCAGGAGCCATAACTGAATTTGTGGGTAATGAGAATAACTTTGTCGACTCATGCACCAATGTGACATCATGCAAGGTTTCAGAGGCTCCATCAGATCTAGAGGATGTATGCAATGCTGGAGCCGATACAGACTTCTTGACCGTGTTTTGACTGGCAGAAATGACCTCAGATGACATAAGTCTGGTAGAAATGATTTCTTTGGGCGAGTCATGACTAGTGAGCAGCTCTGGGGTAGCCTCCGTGGCTATAGCAGGCAGATCAAGACGCCCAGAAATGGCCTCCGTGACCAGGGCTGGAGCAGCTTCTGAGGAAGTAGCATGACTGGCAGGGTCAGTCTCTGTAGTCATAACTCGACTGGATGATTCAAAGGCCATGACACTAAAAACAGGATTGGTGACCAATGGGTTTGAACTCTCCAGACTCTGGTCCTCCTGGACCAGAACCACTGAACTTGGGGGCACCTGACTTGGGCCCTCCTGGGCCAATGGATCTGAGAACTCTGGATTGAGGCCCTGCTGGACCATTGTACTTGGGACCTCTGAAAGAAGAGTGTTTGACTGCACAATGTGTGCCCTCCTTTTCTTCTGTTTTTGAGGGCTCAAAAGTGCATGATTGGCTGCTTCTGGGATGACTGCAACCTTCTCCTCAGGAATGACTGAAGATACCTTGAGCAACACTGGGAGGACTTGGGCAGACTTGACTGACTCTAGGAAGGCTTGAGTGGTCTCAACAGACTCTGCGGTGACATGAGTGGGCTCTCCAGCTCTGGAATGAATGGTGTGAACTTGACTGGCTCTGAACTGGCGAGAACAGGCTCGACTGGCTCTGGACTGGCTGATACGGTGCTCTGGGCTGCTCTCTTCCTTCTCGACTTGCGCTTCTTTGGAGTCAGACAAAGATCTGGGACTTGATTTAGCAAAGGCAGAGAAACAGGTTGGTCACTGCAGACTGACTCGTGGGCTGGAGCCGACACTGGAGCTGACTTATGGACTGGAGCCGACACTGGAGCTGACTCGCGGGCAGATCCTGCAGTCTTGGCTGCTCTTCTCCTCAGTCTACGCTTTAACGTTGGAGTTAGAAGAGGTTCTTGAATTTGACTCAATGAGAGAGGGAGGGTGGCGGGGTCTCTGCAGGCTACTTCTGGTGGTGTAAGGATCTGCCAGTCTTTACGGTGGTGCAGGTAATTGGAAATATTCCAATAGTCCAGGATCCTTAATTGCTCCCATTGTGGTATGGGGTCATCCAGGCAGAGATTGAATGCCTCTTTGAGAGTTGAATCCGGGTATTCCAGGCCCCTTGCCATAGTCCAGAAGAACTGGGCAAATGAACGCCCATCCCGGCCCTGCTGGCGGAGCGATGCCACTGCTTGCTGGAGTGCCTGTCTCTCCTTGGCGGTACCGGGAGGAACTATACAGATGCTCATTGCTGCTGGGTCTGGTGATGGCTGGTTCGTTCTGTCAGGGTTTGTTGCAGCAGTTTACTAGGGAAAAAGACCCAGATGCAGAATGATCAAGTGAGTGGGGTTTAAGACAAGGATATACAGGGCTGATGTGAGAGTCCAAACAGTAGGAAAGGGCAGTCTGCTGGAGAACGTGGGGACTGCCGAATTCAGACCTGGACCAAACTTGGCTGGAAAACAAAGGGATAGAGCAACACCAGTCAATGAGAGCACTGGAAGTTAGGCAGCAGCTTGAGAAAACTGGGCTTGATACTTTGAGCTGCAGTGGAACCAGTCCAGTCAGAGCCAGGCCTTGAGAACAGCAGCCAGGGGGAGAATCAGGGCACCGAACAGGAACAAACATAGGACATAACACGACATACAAAACAAGACCACAAGAGAGAACAACAATCAGCAAAATAAGACCGACTACACACTACGACTAGGAGGAGGGAAATAGACAAATAGATTCAAACTGCAGAAAGCAACCAAGTAAAAGAATGAACCAAAATGGCAAACACCAAAGCTCTATAACTGAAATAATAACTGGGCAAAGACTAAATCAAAATAAAGAAAGCAACCAAACTAGAGGCTTGAGAAAAACAAGAAAAAATAAAATAAAATAAATAAAGACAGGGACTGGTCTACAACAAAATAGCAAAAGCCAAGAAAACCTAATAAACTACAAAAGAACTAAATACAAAGCTAGACTGACAGGGAGAGAATAATTTAACACTACTAATACAACTAGTTAACTTGCAAGAAATTCCATTTACACACAAGAAATAAATGTGACGAACCAGCAGAGACAAGAGGGAAAGGAGCACACTATAAAGGAGCAGGAACATGAGAATCAGGTGGACACAATCATGTAAACGAGGACTAGACTAGGACTAAACATGGGGGCGGGGTAGCTGGAAACAAGGAGGCAGGGCAAGAGGAACACATGGCCAACAAAAACAAAGACAAAGCCATGTGCTCAAACACAAGACAAACAAAGACACATTAAACAAAGACAGAACATACATGACTGTCAGAGCAGGATCCTGACAGGTGCAGAAGGAGAGGAAGAGTTTCCAACTATCAACTTAACTGATCTATCAGAGAGGTATGATGTGAACCAATCCAATACCATGCCCCTAATCCTGACTTCATCCCTTAAATGTTTAAGAAGGGTCACATGATTAACTGAATCAAACGCAGAACTGAGATCAAGCAACATCAAAATATTTTCCAGAGTCCATAGCAAGAAGTATATCATTCGACACCTTAAGCAGTGCAGACTCGGTGCTATGATGGGCTCTAAAACCAGACTGAAATTCACCTAAAATATTGTTTTGAGAAACAAATGCAGATAACTGATTAAAAAAATTCTCTAAAATTTTAGACAATGGCAGCTTAGAAATGGGCTGAAAATTTCTAAGATTGGTCATGTCCAAATTTGGCTTCTTTAGAAAAGGCGTGATCACTGCTTGTTTGAGACATATAGGAACACAGCCACTGTCTAAGGATATATTTATAATAGCCAATACACTGGGGCTAATAGTTTCCAAAACCTCTCTAAAGAGCCGAGTGGGGATAACATCCACAGGAGAAATGGTAGGCTTAATCTTGTGAACTATATCACCAAGCTCAGACAGGGATATAGGTTCAAACCGTTCAAACAGAGTATTTAAGATATTAAACAAAATCTTTGGATTGTGTGCATTTTTGATATTCAGAAAAATATTCTTTTTTTTTTTTTTTTTTACAGCATGCTGGTAGGCAGAAAGAGCATTTTTTCAAGATTTCATAAGACTCTTGCAACTTGTCTTTTTTTATTATTATTTGTGCTCAGCTTTCCTACATTCCTGTCTGAGAGCTCATGTATTACTATTTAGCCAAGGTTCTGACCTTTGTTGGTCTGACCTTAAAAAGTGTTATCATCTCTTCTGTTCCAAGATCTGAGTTTGTAAGTGTTACCACACCTTCAGACAGAGCAGAAAAGGCCTCAGTTTAGACGAGCATTTCAGCTGACAAACTTTTCCCTGGAAAAGCTAGATGCTACTTTCAAGCAATGGCAGGACCGGGGCTTAGTTAAATGTAGTGACTTTTTTATAAATATTTATTTATGCTAATTTTTGCTAATTACAATGATCTGATTCAAAACTGTAATTTTCAAAAGTCTTTTTTTTCCCCGATATCTTCAGGTTTCTCACTTTATCCAGGCCCATTGCTCTGAGTTTCCTCAAATGCCCTCTGAATCAAGATTGGATTTGGTTCTTAAGGCTCCTACACATCTCAAGGGCCTCATTCCAAAATATGTAACTAAATTATGACATTTAAAAATTTATCAGTTGATAAGATCAAAACAGAATGGATAGAAGAGTTGGGAACTGACATATCCAAAGACACTTGGGATAAAGCTGTTGAAAGAATAAATAGGACTTATTCTTGTGCATGACTCAGTCTGATCCAGATGAAAGTTTTCTACCGTATTCACTTTAGTAAAACCAAACTGACTAAAACATACCAAAATACAGATGAAACATTTGATCATTGCAATTCAACTAAGGCTGATCTAACCTATATGTTCTGGTCATGTTCTAAACTGAGACAATTTTGGTTTTCAATAATTCAGATTTAACAAAAAACAGACTGACCAGATTTAGCCATTTTAACAATATTGTTTACAGAGGACAGTTCCTTCCATTTGGCTATTTTCACTAAAACCTACAAAATAACATCAAATAATATAGCTAATACCTGCCACATATAGTGATTAATTGAATTATTAGCCAAAAGGATTGCCATAATTTCATATGTGCTTCAGACACCAGATTCTGAGGATGCATCTTCACAATATCAACATCTGACGCAGTATCTCGTTCCCTTCTCGTGGACCTAGGGTTACATATGTAACCATATTTTATATTTTTGCATAATTTTTAAAAAGTAATTACAAGTCGCTGCCTTGGAATTAATAAGGTTCTATCTGCATTCTGTGCAATTTCAAGATACTGAGGCCCAAAGTTTTTGGGTTCAGTAGACTTCTATACATAGAACCCTTTTTGTTTTTCTAAAAAAGGCCCAAAATGTACACAACTTACAAAAGAAACATCACATAATGTAAATAAGTTGTCACAGAATAAGAATATCTGAATAACTAAATTTTGACAGATAGAACCTTATAATTTCAAAGCGACGAAGTGTAATTACAAAGTGTAATTAATTTAATTTTATTATTTGTTTTTGTAAAATTACAAATCAAAATATGTAAACATGAAACTTTTTTTTTTTTTTGGTAATTCCACTTGGTGCTGTTAGTTTCACAGAAACTACATTCTTAACCTTTAAATAATTATATACAATAAAATAATATACAATAAAAAAAAAAAATAAATGTGTCCTGTTAGATAACTGAAGATGACTGTTTTTATAATTGTAAAGTTCCAGCTGATCTGAGTTGTAAAACCTAAACCTCTGAGAGTGAAAAGTGTCATTGTTCTCTTATAGGTTGGGTTGCTGTGATGTCACAGATGAAGGTTGTGCGGCACTGGCTTCAGCTCTGAGATCAAACATTTCAAGCCTCAAAAAACTGGATCTATCTAGAAATAAACTCGGAGACTCTGGAGTGAGTCAGCTCTGCGCTGGATTGAAGGATCTTCACTGTAAACTGGAGACATTAAAGTAAGATCATCTCTTTGAAAATCAGACACAGACTAAAACAATATTCACAAATGTTTTATAGTTGTGGCAGACATGTAGGACCCATCTGTAGAGTTTTATCCTCATATGCAGTAAGTAGTCAACCAGAATGCCTATTTACCCCTGCATTTACCATACAAATCACTCACATGTGAAACTCATTCACAAAATCACCACCAGGTGTCGCCTAGAGATGGTTGACACCATTTGCTCAATAAAGTGGAAATGTGACAGTTTTGCATGTCAATAAATATTAAAAATAATGAAATAAATGACTTATAGTTTAATAACAATAATATAGCATTATAACATTGAATCTCAGGCCCGGCTCCACGGGGGGCCAGGGTGGGCCTGACCCACCCAATCAGAAGCTTGGCCCACCCTGGCCCCACACTAGATAGCCTAACAGCCAATCACAAATTGGAGTGATATTCAGTTTGCTAGATTTTAATTTGTCTTTTTTTCTAACCGTTCACACCCCGAAACATTTTAATATTGTATATAGTTTTCGTACTATCAATACGCAGGGTATTGAAATCGCTTTTGCGCTGTTTACTTTCACTTTTGCTTTCGTGAATAACGCGCACTCTGTGTAAAGAATGTTTGTCATTGAGCATTAAGCAGCAAATCCTCAAGCATGGTCTGTCAGTCACGTCTCTTTTTTTCTATTTTATCAATGATCGATTTAAATTTTTATCCCCCTTAGCCCACCCCCAAACCTACCCATTGTATAGCTAATATAAAAGGATATAAAACGTAACTGACCAAAATATGCAGGTGTAACGATGACTCGTGAGAAGCGTAATAGATCCAGATGCAAGCTTTAATGAATACAACGTGGTCAAGACAGGCAGGGTCGATCTCCAAACGAACAGTAACACATAGGCAATGACAAAAGCAAAATCCAAAATAAACAGGCAGAGGGTCAAAGTCCAAGTGAGCAGTCCAAGGAAGCAAAATAAACAAGGCTATGAAACTAGGCAAAACAATGGCAAAGAAACAGAACGAAACAATGGCAAAAACAAGGCAAAACTATGACAAGAAACAAAACCGTGGAAAATAACAAAACAGGGCAATGAAACAGGAGAAACGCTTAGTAGAGTCCACACAGCAAAACAATACTTCACGGGGCCTGTTTGGTGTAGGCCTCCTTAAATGGCCACCAAACAGGAAGTAACCCATGAAGCAGCAGAGGGAGTGGTAACAGAGAGTCAGTGGGTGAGGGCTCAAAACAACAACAGTCCAGGAGGGTGAGGAAATAGAGGCAAAACAGGGGGTGGGACGGGGGCCAGGTCCGTGCAGAGGAGGTGGGCCTGGACTGTGGAGCAGGGACAGACAGTGAAGCACTGGAGGACCTGGGCCATGGAACAGTGGCAGACAGTGAAGCACTGGAGGATTTGGGCCATGGAACAGTGGCAGACAGTGAAACCTTGGAGGACCTGGGCCGTGGAGCAATGGCAGACAGTGTAACACTGGAGGGCCTGGGCCATGAAGCAGTAGCAGACAGTGGAAACTTGGAGGACCTGGGTCGTGGAGCAATGGCAGACAGTGTTACACTAAAACAGAAGTCCACCATGTTTGATTCGGAGGAGCCTGGAGCCATGGTGGAGCAGGAAGAACAGGCAGCCATGGTGGGGCAGGTAGAGCAGGCAGAGCAGGAAGCCATGGCGGGGCAGGCAGAGCAGGAAGCCATGGTGGGGCAGGCAGAGCAGGTAGAGCAGGAAGCCATGATGGGGCAGGCAGAGCAGGCATAACAGGGAGCCATGGCAGGGCTGACAGAGCAGGCAGAGCAGGGAACCCATGATTGGCCTCCTTGGCCATGACATGACAGGCAGATAGTTCATGGTTGGCCTCTTGATATGACATGGCAGGGACATGGCAGGGAGAGAGTTCAGAGGTAGCCTCCATGACTGTGACAGGACGGGCAGAGAGTTCATAGGAGGACACCGCCCCCTTAGGAGGTTCTGCAGCCGGAGATGCCACCTCCGGGGGCGTTGGCGCAGGCTTATGGTCAAATGAGGAGTCGGAGTAGACTCTGGAGTAGACTCATGAGCAGACAGGACAGTGAGTTCATAAATGGACGCCACCTCCTTAGGAGGTTCTACAGCGTATGCTGACACCTCAGGAGGTATTGGCGCGAACTCGTGGACAGGAAAGGCCTCTGGCACAGACCCGTGGACAGACGAGGCCTCAGCAGCAGACTCATGATCAGGTGAGGCTTCTGGAGCAGACTTGTGGTCAGGCGAGGCCTCTGGAGCAGACTCGTGGTCAGATGAGGCCTCTGGAGCAGACCTGTGGTCAGGTGCTGGAGTACAGTGTGTAGCCCACATGCTTAATATGGCGATCGCCATGACCGGCAGCACAGAAGATAGTGGGATGTCTGCCGGGCTTGAGGGTGTGGAGACTGTGAGGTTAGAGAGCGTGGGCCCTGCGTGCCTTGGGAGCATGTGCTCTGCGTGGCTTGGGAGCTGAGACGAGACCTGGCGAGGCTTGGGGATGTCCGCTGATACGTGACAAGGCTCTTGGGGGTCAGCTGATACGTGACAAGGCTCTGGGGGTTCAGCTGAGACGTGACGAGGCTCCGGGGGGTCAGCTGAGACGTAACGAGGCTCTAGGAGGTCAGCTGAGACGTGACAAGGCTTTAGAGGGTCAGCTGAGACACGACGAGGCTCTAGAGGATCAGCTGAGACGTGACGAGACTCTAGAGGATCAGCTGAGACGTGACTTGGCTTTGAAAGGTCAGACGCGACCTGGTGAGGTTCTAGCAGGACAGCCGTGGCTTGGCAAGGCCCTGTACTAACAGCCATGTCGTGAAGAGGCTCTGTTAGGAGTGTAGCTGTTTCTTGACTTGATTCAGGAAGGTCTGCCGTGACTTGACTTGACTCAGGGGGGTCTGCCGTGGCTTGACTTGACTCAGGGAGGTCTGCCGTGACTTGACTTGACTCATGAAGAACAGCTGTGACTTGACTTGGCTCAGGAAGATCAGCTGTGACTTGACTTGGCTCGTGAAGGTCAGCTGTGGCTTGACTTGGCTTGGGGACAACAGCAGCAACTTGACTTGGCTCATGAAGATCTGCTGTAACTTGACTTGGCTCATGAAGATCAACTGTGGCTTGGCTTGGCTCGGGGACAACAGCAGCAACTTGACTTGGTTCATGAAGATCTGCTGTAACTTGACTTGGCTCATGAAGATCAACTGTGGCTTGGCTTGGTTCGGGGACAACAGCTGTAACGTAACTTGACTCAGGAACTACAGCTGTAACTGTGCTTGATTCAGGAACAACAGCTGTAATGTGACTTGACTCAGGAACAACAGCTGTGACTTGGCTTGACTCATGGGGAACAGCTGTGACTTGGCTTGACTCATGGAGAACAACAGCTGTGTCTTGGCTTGACTCATGGAGAACAGCTGTGACTTGGCTTGACTCATGGAGAACAGCTGTGACTTGGCTTGACTCATGGAGAACAGCTGTATCTTGGCTTGACTCATGGAGAACAGCTGTAACTTGATGTGGCTCAGGAAACACAGCTGTCACTTGACTTGGTACTGAACGTGCAGCCCTCACTTGACTTGACACCGGAGGATCAGGCATCACTTGATTTGTTTTGTGTGTGGCAGACATAGTGAGATGAGATTTGGATGAGATGGTGTTGGACTGATGAGGCTCGGGCGTGGCAGCCATCTTGGCGGGGACACAGATGGGGCGGCCATCTTGTGAACAGGCTTGGGGATGGCGGCCATCTTGGGAACAGGCTTGGGGATGGCGGCCATCTTGGGAACAGGCTCGGGGATGGCGGCCATCTTGGGAACTGGCTTAGGGTTGGCAGCCATGACAGGTGCAGACTCTGGAAGGGCAGGCATGGCGTGAGCAGGCCCTGGAGCGGCAGGCATGGCATGAGCAGGCCCTGGAGCGGCAGGCATAGCGTGAGCAGGTCCTGGAGCAGAAGACGTGACGTGGGCAGACCTTGGAGCAGAAGACGTGATGTGAGCAGGCTGTGGTTTGGTGGACGTGACCTGAGCAGGTTTTGGCTTGGCAGACTTGGCACGAAAATAACAAAACAGGGCAATGAAACAGGAGAAACGCTTAGTAGAGTCCGCACAGCAAAACAATACTTCGCAGAGCCTGTTTGGTGTAGGCCTCCTTAAATGGCCACCAAACAGGAAGTAACCCATGAAGCAGCAGAGGGGGCGGTAACAGAGAGTCAATGGGTGAGGGCTCCCTCTGCTGGCGTGGCGTTACAGCAGGGAAATGACCATTATAGCATAAAAATCTCTCTCTGTACAGTAATAAAGAAAAACATGACAGACAGATAAGTACAATCACAATTATTTATTTATTGCGCACATCATTCAAACACACCTCACCAGAAAAAGGCATGTTGTAATCTGTGACGAATGCAGGCGAGAGCCATTGAGCGTTCGATTTTCCTGCCGTAAACCTGTTTGTTGATGCGCCAATATTTGAGTTTGTAAAATGCACTTCAGCGCAAAAAGCACTTTATATTGCTGTTGCCTAGTCGCTGGACTCGCTGCTTGGGATGGAGAAGATCGCCAGGTAAAGGCTTGAATTTGGGTCTGTTCCTTGCAGTCATATGGGTTCTGAAGATTTGGAGTACAGCACATATAAAATCATGATAAAATCACTTAATTTTGTAATTATGTTGCGTTTTGGTCTATTATTTGGTTCTATTGTTAGTCACAGCATTTCGGAGAAAACGCCTTTTGTGTCTCACCATGGCAAACAAAGTAAATATTACATGAATGGTTAAACGATTGCAGAAATGTTATTTATTTTAAGGGTTTAAAGTGTAGTCATGTTTAACATAATGCATCTTAGAAGCGAGCTGCCAGCAGAAATCAGACGGAACAGAACAGAATGTTGTCATTTCATATTGAGTAAACAATTAAACAATTTAATAATGCAACTGAAAACATGAGGTCATTGATATGACAACTAAAAACAATAATCATAATGAAATTAATACGGGATTTTAATATTCATAAGGATTCGTTTTTAGGTGTCGTCAATACATAAGTATTTGTACATTTAGATGCTGTGAATAAGTCAATATGGTATGTTTTAGTTTCTGGAAAAACGTAAAAGTAAATGTGCGTTTTATATAACCACTTTTTGCATAAAATACATACGAATTATCATGAGATCACGTTGGTACAGATGCTCTCAGTTTAGAATTGTAGCGTATGTTTTCCAACTGAACTAAATGTTTTTATTTCTATAAAAATGCTAAACGTCAGTGAAGGTGGTGCCGCGGTGGTCAAGTAATGTAATCAGTGTATGACCATACATTGTGTAACACCAACTACACCAGGTGAAAAAAAAGTGCAGTTCCATAATGTATAGTGCTCTATTTTCACACACTAATTTTGTACTCAGTATACTAAAAATTGTTCTTTAGTAAGATAATCTTAAGAACATCTAGTGTACTCAGCTGTGCTATTTTGAGGCACTATAAACTAAAATGTGCTTTTATCATAATATCTATGTATTAAAATAATGTATGTATTTACCACTACACCCCCCACCCCCACCCCCCACCCTGGGCCCACCTCAAATATCACTTGGCCCACCCTTCATCTCATTTCTGGAGCCGGGCCTGATTAAATCTCAACTAGATTTTTATCCTATACTCTAAGCGCTTAAAGTTTCAGTTATTTGACAACTATTACAGTGACATATTACATACTTTTTACTGTACAGTGTTCAACAGTTTTGATATCTGTTTTTGTCACCGTTACTGTCACAGATAAAAGGTTTTAAACTTAAATGTAATTATTCAGTGGAGCTTTCCAGCAGGTTATGTACATACGTGTTGTCTTTTTATGACATATCTATTATACTAAACAGCCCTGCTCATGACTCGGTAAAAACATATAATGGAGTGCCTATTTACACTAATTGCAAATAGCCCACCTTGTTGACAGATGCTATTTACACAAACTCCGCCCACCAACATATGTTTGGGGTAGACAACATTACAACAGACTAGTAATACATCAGCTCTAGTGGCGTAGATGGTAAAGCAGTAAAACCCTTTTCAAATCTCATATCACATCGGAAAGGCATTTATTTTCAGTAAAAATGAAGGAAATAATCGAGTAGGGCAGTGGTTTTGTGGTGACTGGAGAAGTGGTTATACGCTTAATTTATGGACACTAAGTTTACAGGGGTTTAATACATTTCTGATCATAAAACCTGCCTCTTTTAATTTTTAAGGTATTGTTTATGTTATAATGTACTGATTCAAATTAGTAATCAATAATAATTATTTTACCACTCTGCACGCCTCCCCGACATGCTCTTCCAAATGAACAGGCAGCATCTGGGGTGGAGACGAAGCGGGCATGGGCGCATCAGGCACAATCATCAAACATATTTCAAAGGAAGCTGTTGTCACGGTTCTGACAGCATCACTGTCTTTACTAGGTGTTTTTAGGGAATATATGCATCTATTCACATGTGATTTGACTAGCTACTCGTGTGGTGTCATGATTTTGACAAATACAGGACACTAATGAATGATACATATCAGAGGGGATTTAGAAGTCTACATACACAAAGCCAGCAGATAAAGAAGTGAGTATTCACCGTATACCTGAGTATACCCTGCACTACACCACTGGGGTAGGGTTAGGGTAGGTGTAGGGAGCACTTTGTTGTTCCAATAAAGTTGCATCCATTTAAATTTTACACCTTTCTGGAGTTTTATTTTAGGTTTTGATGTCCTTAAGAATATATATTTATGGTATAAGTACCAAAAACTGTCTCAATATATTTTTACACCTCCTCTCTCAGGAGCTCTGCTAAGAACATTTAATTTAAATTAATTAAATTAAAATAAATTAATAAAAATTAAAATTAACTTAATTTGAATTAAAATGATAATTTACATTCAATACGTTATTCATGCATACTGTTTTATAATGTACTACAATACTAGTAAGTATACATTAGTATATATTGCTAAGAATGCATACTACTTATACTTAGTGCATATAGCATCTAATTGGTGTTTACACTTAGTGCAAATAGCCGCTGCCAAAATATAATGGCCATTAATGCTTAAGAGCAATTAACATTCATATCTTAAATAAGGCACATTCCCCATTCTTGCAAAATTTGTGTTTATGTTCCTGAGTAATATCTGCATGCCCCAAATTCTCAGGAGAACAAATAATATGGTAGTAGACAGCAGTCCATATGAGAAGTCCGGTGTAGGTAGAAGGGGGATTTGAAACTGACTTCTGCCCAGGTTGACACAGCCTCTCTTGTTTATCTGTCTTCACAAACTGCCCTGAAATACAATTTGAACATAAACAGCGATTATGAACATAACATGAATCTTTTACATTCACAGTGCTTTTTTTTATTATCATCTGTGTCTTTATGGTTATGTTGGGCCCCTCTGTAGTTAAACAAGATGGCCTTGTAGGACACAAGATTAAAAAAATCTTTGATATTTATTTGACATTTACTTAAAAAAAAAAAAAAAAAGTAATAAACGGTAGTGTATGTTTGAGGTTTCACTTTGTAGTCAGATGGTTCATAGCACCATGGTGATGCTCTTCAACAGGAGGTCTGCTCCAACTCTAGTTCTGCACTGCCATTAGCATGGAAGAATCTAATGTTAGGAACATAAACAATTTGTCACAGACCCAACAAAATATAATATACAATGTCTGGTTTATTAGAAATAATAAAACTAGAATTAGGTGAAATGCAGAAAAGAGACCAATATGAAGAATATACCAATTTAATAATCCTCATACGGTGTCACTTACAGTATGTTTGGAAGTCAAAGCCTTCTTAAAATAACTAATAAATAACCTGCATCTCACTCTCCTGAAATCACAGTACAATTTTTATCATTTTTTTTTTAGCGTGACCAAAACGTATTTGTAATGAGGACTCTGGGAAGCGTGTAAGATCCACATGCGAGCTTTATTGAACAGATCGTAGTCAAGCCAGGCAAGGTCAATCTCCAACAAACAGGTATATCTAGGGCAAAACAATAGCGTAATCCAGTATAAACAGGCAGAAGGTCTAAGTCCAAATGAGCCGTCAAAAAAGTAACAAATAAACAAGGCAAAGAACGATGGCAAAAAACTAGACAGAACTATGGCGAGAAACAAAAGCAAAACTATGACAATAAAACAAAACTGTGGCAATGACAAAAACAGGGCAATGAAAACAGGGATAAACGCTTGGTAGAGTCCGCAGTAGCAAAACAATACTTCGCAGCTTCCTGTTTGAGAATGGCCTCCTTTTATGGCCACCAAACAGGAAGTAACCAACGAAGCAGCAGAGGCAGCAGCAACAGTCAGTCAGTGGGTGAGGGCTCCCTCTGCTGGCGTGGCGTTACAGAATCCCCCCCCCCCCCAGGAGCGACTCCTGGCGCTCAAACAACAACAACAGTCCAGGAGGGTGGGGGAACAGAGGTAAAACAGGGGGTGGGACGGAGGGCCAGGTCCATGTAGAGAAGGTGGGCCTGAATCGTGGAGCAGAGACAGACAGTGAAGCACTGGGGGACGTTGGCCATGGAGCAGTGGCAGACAGTGGAGCAGTGGCAGACAGTGGAACCTCGGAGGACCTGGGCCGTGCATAACAGGGAGCCATTGCGGGGCAGACAGGGCAGGTAGAGCAGGGAGCCATGGCGAGGCAGGCAGAACAGGAAGCCATGGTGAGGCATGCAGAGCAGGCATAACAGGGAGCCATTGCAGGGCAGGCAGAGCAGACAGGAGCAGTGATATACAAAGTGAAACTAGTGACATCCATAGCAGATGTGTTCACGGGCAATCTCCTTGGCCATGGCATGACAGGTAGAGAGTTCATGATAGGCCTTCTTGGCTGTGACATGACGCGCAGAGAGTTCATGATTGGGCTTCTTGACCGTGACATGGTGGGTAGAGAGTTCATAGGAGGACGCCGCCCCCATTGGAGGATCCACAGCATATGCTGACACCTCTGGAGGCATGGGCGCAGATTCTTGGGCAGACGTGGCAGTGAGCTCATACATGGACGCCACCTCCTTAGGAGTTTCTACAGCGTACGCTGACACCTCTGGAGGTATAGGCGTGAACTCATGGACAGTCGAGGCCTCTGGAGCAGACTTGTGGACAGACGGGGCCTCTGGAGCAGACTCATAGACAGACGAGGCCCTGGAGCACAGTGTGCAGCCCACACACTGAAAATGGCAACGGCCATTACCGGTAGCCCAGTAGATAGTGGGATGTCTGTTGGCCTTGAGCGTGTGGATGCTGTGGATTTGTGGCTTGGGAATGTGGGCTCTGCGTGGCTTGGGAGCGTGGGCTCTTGGTGGTCAGCTGAGATGTGAGGAGGCTTTAGAGGATCAGCTGAGATGTGATGTGACTTAGGAAGGTCAGAGGGGACCTGGTGAGGTTCTGATAGGACAGCCGTTTCTTGACTTGATTCATGGAGGTCTGCCGTGACTTGACTCGACTCAGGGAGATCTGCCGTGACTTGACTCGACTCAGGGAGATCTGCCGTGACTTGACTCGACTCAGGGAGATCTGCCGTGACTTGACTCG
Source organism: Cirrhinus mrigala (assembly GCA_036247105.1). Taxonomy (NCBI): domain Eukaryota; kingdom Metazoa; phylum Chordata; class Actinopteri; order Cypriniformes; family Cyprinidae; genus Cirrhinus; species Cirrhinus mrigala. The sequence goes on along the minus strand of JAMKFB010000702.1, from coordinate 580,396 downwards.
ACTCATGAAGAACAGCTATGATTTGACCTGGCTCATGAAGACCAGCTGTGACTTGACTTGGCTCGTGCAGTCCAGCTGTGACTTGACTTGGCTGGTGAAGGTCAGCTGTGACTTGACTTGGCTCAAGGAGATCAGCTGTGGCTTGACTTGGCTCATGAAGGTCAGCTGTGGCTTGACTTGGCTCAGGGACAACAGCAGCAACTTGACTTGGCTCATGAAGATCTGCTGTAACTTGGCTTGGCTCATGGAAATCAGCTGTGGTTGGGCTTAACATAGACAACCCAGCTGTAACTTGACTTGATTCAGGAACAACAGCTGTAACGTGACTTGACTCATGAGGAACAGCTGTGACTTGGCTTGACTCATGGGGCATAGCTGTATATACTTGGCTTGACTCGTGAAGAACAGCTGTATCTTGGCTTGACTCATGGAGAACAACAGCTGTGTCTTGGCTTGTCTCATGGAGAACAGCTGTATCTTGACTTGGCACAGAAAGTGTAGCCCTGACTTGACTTGACACCGGAGGATCAGGCATCACTTGATTTGCCTTGGGTGTGGCAGATATGATGGGATGAGATGCGGATGAGATGATTTTGGCTTGATGAGGCGCAGGCGTGGCAGCCATCTTGGCTGGGGACTCAGATGGGGCAGCCATCTTGTGAACAGGCTTGGGGATGGTGGCCATCTTGTGGACTGGCTCTGGGATGGCGGCCATCTTGTGGACTGGCTCTGGGATGGCAGCCATCTTGTGAGCTCGTTGTAGCAGGGCGGCCACGACAGGTGCAGACTCTGGACGGGCAGGCTTGGAGTGAGCAGGCCCTGGAGCGGCAGGCTTGGCGTGAGCAGGCCCTGGAGCGGCAGGCTTGGCGTGAGCAGGCCCTGGAGCGGCAGGCTTGGCGTGAGCAGGCCCTGGAGCGGCAGACGTGATGTGAGCAGGCTGTGGCTTGGCAGACATGACGTGAACAGGCTGTGGCTTGGCAGACGTGACGTTAGCAGACCTTGGCTTGGTGGATGTGACTTGAGCAGACTTTGGCTTGGCAGGCATGGCATGATAGGGCTCTGAAATGACTTGAATAATTCCAGACATGACGGAAAAATTCACAGGTTTGGCTGATACTGGGGGACAGCGGGGTTTCTCATCAGCTACCCCCACAGTAAATGGTGATCCAGCCAACCGGAGGGCAAAGTCAATGTAGTGTTCCAAAGACCAGTGGATTTTACCTCCAGGCAGATCAGAACGAATGGGGTGGGACAGTCCTGCTCTAAAAATGTCCTTGAGTGCCACATCATTGAAGTTTACTAAGTGACATAGTTGGCAAAAGTCTACAACATAGTTCTCAATGGGCCGATTACCTTGGTGTAGACAGAGGAGACGTGATACCGGGTCCATGATGATCTGTGTCCAAAAGCCGCTGGATCTTTGGGTGGCAAAGTATTCTGTAATGAGGACTCTGGGAAGCGTGTAAGATCCACGTGCGAGCTTTATTGAACAGATCGTAGTCAAGCCAGGCAAGGTCAATCTCCAACAAATAGGTATATCCAGGGCATAACAATAGCGTAATCCAATATAAACAGGCAGAAGGTCTAAGTCCAAATGAGCCGTCAAAAAAGTAACAAATAAACAAGGCAAAGAACGATGGCAAAAAAAAAAAAAAAAAAAAAAAAAATTAGACAGAACTATGGCGAGAAACAAAAGCAAAACTATGACAATAAAACAAAACCGTGGCCTCCTTTTATGGCCACCAAACAGGAAGTAACCAACGAAGCAGCAGAGGGAGCAGCAACAGTCAGTGGGTGAGGGCTCCCTCTGCTGGCGTGGCTTTACAGTATTTGAAATCAGAAGAGCTAAGTTTCATGCTCCATATAAGTGACATCACAGATTAACAGTACAGTGGATACTTCAGAATCAGAATCAGAAAGAGCTTTATTGCCAAGTGTGCTTACACACACAAGGAATTTGTCTTGGTGACAGAAGCTTCCAGTGCACAGACAGGATCACAAGTGACAAGACACAGATAACAAATAAACAAGTGATTAGAATAAATATATGAAAAGACAAACAATAGACAAATAAACGAGTGATTAGAATAAATATGCCTTCAAAGACAATACACAATAGACAATATAATATAAGTACAGATGTTCTTTAAACAAATTATAATAATTATACAAAGGAATTGAAAAACTTACTTTTAGGTTAAATAGCGTACTTCTGTTCATCCATTGACATATTGACAGCAATATTTACAAAACTATAAACACTTGTCATCTACACATAATATGTGATTAAAAGCGAAAACTTTATTAAATAAGAGCTAAAGTCTAGTTAGCCTACATCTTATAATTAGCCTAACATTTGAGATGCTAACAAAATTTTTCCAAAGACACTAAACCATTTCTATAAAGTAAATATTCAACAGAAACGTGTCTATTACATGTAAGAAAGTGTCAGGAACATTTGTATGTATTTTGTGCAATTTTAGGGACAAAACTTACCGCAAAGCAGAGTGACAGACAGAGACTTCCTGCTTGTCAGTTTAGCTGCATGTTTGATACTTAGGATTTTAAATCAGGATGATGACGGGTATTTGATTGCATCAATACTTTCACAACAGCCAATGCATGACCGCAAAACAGCTGCTGTACGGTCCGTAGTGAAGATGGAGGAAACTGCTTCTTGAGTTTTGTAGCAACACTGTCTGTAGACAAGGAGAAAGAAAAGCTTTGGGGTGAAATCGTCTCAGTTTTGAACATACTGGATGAGTGCAGAAAGCTGCTAGCATGCTAGCTAACATATGTAAACATTAGTTGCTAAAATGACGATCCATTGCATGTGATCACATGAGGGAATCCTCTCCGGCATGATAATCTTAATAATATCTCTGTCACGGAGGCTGGACAAGAAGTGTTTGGCCGAGACGAGTCCCCTTGTAGTGTGACGGAAAACTCAAACGCGGACGTGCACGAGTGAGTAGGTAAATCACGCAGTTGGTCTGAGAACGCTCCGATAAGGAGTAGGGATTTCCACCAAGAAATCCGCGTTCTCACACGCACACAGACAGGCAAATAAGCGCTCCGAAGAGCAGAGAGTTTACTCACGTGAGTTGAAGCGATGGAGGGACCTGACGTGGAGTCGAGCATGAACTCAATGTCTGGTGCAAAACAACACCTGCTTCCTGCTTAAATACCTGCGTGAGGTTACTTCCGGGTCCTCGTGACCTCACGTGATCTGGTACGTGTGACAGTACCCCCCCCCTCCAGGACCGGCACCTGACGGTCCCGGAGCGGAGGATACCCGACGACGGTAGTCCTGGATGAGAGTAGGGTCCAGGATGAACCGCCCGGGAACCCAAGAACGCTCCTCCGGACCGTAGCCCTCCCAATCAACGAGGTATTGGGTGCCACGGCCACGGGTTCGCGAGTCAAGGATCCGCCGGACGGTGTACGCAGGACCGCCGTCGATGATCCAGACCGGGGGAGGAGCAGTGACCTGGGGAGACAGAGGGGAGAAGAAGACATGTTTGAGTTGAGATTGATGGAATACAGGGTGGATCCGGAGGGAAGCAGGCAGCTGGAGCCGGAAGGTGACAGGGTTTAGACGATGGGTGATCTTGAAGGGGCCGATGTACCGGGGGGTGAGTTTTCTGGAGTCCGTCTTGAGATTGATGTTCCGGGTGGATAGATAAACCCTGTCACCCACATGGAACAATCGTCCCGGAGGGTGTCGGCGGCGGTGCTGCACGACGTAACGTCGGTTGGCCTTTTGAATAGCAGCACGAGCGTGGTTCCAAAGCCGCCGACACCGGCGGACCAACTGTTGGGCAGACGGAACTTCAACCTCCGGCTCCTGATGTTCAAATATGGGAGGTTGAAATCCGTAGCATACCTCGAATGGGCTTAGGCCGGTGGCGGTGGAGGTGTGGAGGTTGTTGGAGAGTTCGGCCCAGACGAGGTAGCTAGCCCAGGAGCGCTGATGTTCACTGGCAAAGCATCGGAGGAAGCGCTCCAGTTGTTGGTTGGCCCGCTCCGTCTGGCCGTTAGTTTGAGGGTGGAATCCTGAAGATAAGCTGGAGGTGGTGCCGACCAGACGGCAGAAGGCCTGCCAGAACTTGGCCGTGAACTGGGGCCCTCTGTCCGAGATGATGTCCTTGGGAAACCCATGCAAGCGGACTACGTGCTCGAGTATAAGCTCCGCGGTGGTCTTGGCAGAGGGGAGTCCGGTGAGAGCCACCAGGTGCACAGCCTTCGAGAAACGATCCACAATGGTCAGGATGGTGTTCTTGCCCTGCGAGTCAGGGAGTCCAGTGACGAAATCGACCGAGATGTGACTCCAGGGGCGTTTGGGGATGGGGAGGGGCTGCAGCTCGCCGGTAGATGGAGAGTTGGCGGTCTTGGAGCGAGCGCAGATGTTACATGCCTGGACGTACTCCTGTACGTCTCTCCTCAACGTCCTCCACCAAAACGCCCTGTCGATAAACGAGATGGTCCTCTGGACCCCCTGATGTCCTGCCAATGCGGAATCGTGCCCCCACTGGAGGACTTCTTTGCGGAGATGGTCGGGCACAAAGAGTCGCCCAGCGGGGGTTTCAGGTGGAGGAGGTTCCAGACTGTGACTCTGGCGGACTCTCTCTTCTAACCCCCACTGGAGGGGAGCCAAGATGATGTGAGGAGGCAGGACAGGCGCGGGTTCCGAGGAGGTGGTGTCTCGTTGATGTTGGCGGGAGATGGCGTCTGCTTTGGCATTCTTCGAGCCGGGCCGGTAGGAGAGATGGAAGTTGAAGTGCTCGAAGAATAAAGCCCACCGCGCCTGCCTGGGGTTAAGCTGTTTGGTCTGGCGGATGACGGTGAGGTTCTGGTGGTCGGTCCAGACGGTGAATGGGTCGCTGCCGCCCTGGAGCCAGTGACGCCACTCTTCCAGAGCCCACTTGATGGCCAACAGTTCACGGTCCCCTACCCCGTAACGCTGCTGTGTGGGATTGAATTTCCTCGAGAAAAAACTACAGGGGTGTAGTTTCTCGTCTGGACCGCGTTGTGAAAGGACCGCCCCTACGCCCACATCGGAAGCGTCCACTTCAACAACGAAAGGTTTAGTCGGGTTGGGATGGATGAGAACCGGAGCAGTGGTGAACAGAAGACACAGTTTCTTGAAGGCTTGGATGGCTTCAGGTGTGAGTTGAAATTCTCCGCGTGATGGTTTGGTAAGAGCAGTCAGAGGTGCTGCAGTTGCGCTGAAGCCCTGGATAAATCGCCGGTAGAAGTTAGCGAACCCCAGAAAACGTTGCAGCTGTTTGAGCGACGTGGGTAGGGGCCACGAGCGCACAGCCTCCAGCTTCTGGGGATCCATGGCCACACCCTGAGAAGATATTACGAAGCCAAGGAATGTGGTGGTGTGCTGGTGAAAGGCACATTTCTCCAACTTGCAGTACAACTGATGGGCCAGCAACCTCCGGAGTACTGCTCGGACATGCTGGGTGTGTTCCTCGAGCGTCTTGGAGTATACGAGGATGTCATCCAAATAAGCATAACACCACCTACCCAGCATGTCCCGGAGAACGTCATTGATGAATTGTTGAAATACAGATGGACTGTTTCATAGACCAAACGGCATAACCAGAGTCTCGTAGTGACCAGTGGGGGTTATGAAGGCCGTCTTCCACTCATCACCCTCCCTGATGCGGACCAAGTTGTAAGCGCTCCGTAGGTCCAGTTTAGTGAAGAAACGGGCACCAGAGAGGGCGTCCAGGGCGGTGTTGGTGAGAGGGAGTGGATGACGATTCTTGATGGTAAGCTGGTTGAGTCCCCGATAGTCAACACATGGGCGGAGACCCCCGTCCTTCTTCTTCACGAAGAAGAAGCCCGCGGCCGCCGGGGAGCTGGAAGGACGGATAGTGCCGGCCCGAAGTCCTTCAGCCACGTACTCCTCCATCGCCTGATGTTCGGCGGCCGACAGGGAGTACAGATGGCCGCGGGGTGGTACCGCGCCCGGCACGAGATCAATAGCCAGATCGTAAGGTCGATGAGGTGGTAGAAGGGCGGCACGTCTCTTGCTAAAGACCTCGGCCAGATCGCGGTACGGGACGGGGATACTCTCCAGGTTGACATCGGGAACCTCGGACTCCCCTGAACACGTCCCAGCCTTCGCCTGGAGACAGAGCTCCTGACAGGTCACCCCCCAGTGGACAATACGGTTGGTGGTCCAGGAGATGAATGGGTCGTGTGTGACAAGCCACGGGTGTCCCAGGATGATAGGAGGTGAAGTGATCTTGGTGACGTGGAAATGGATCTTCTCAAAGTGATTGTCAATTTGAAGGTGGACTTCTTTGGTGCGTTGAGTGACGGGGCTGAAGTTGAGGGGGCGACCGTCGATGGCAGTGATTTTTAAAGGCTGGGATAACACCTCAGTTTCAATCCCCAATTGGGCAGCATAAGCCTGATCGATAAAATTCCCAGCCGCACCTGAATCAACAAATGCGGTGGTCACGATCCGTTGGTGGCCCATGAGGATTAATACCTGAAGGAGCAGCCGGGAAACAGCGGGATAGGATTTGAAGGTAGCGGAACCAGATGAAGACCTCCCCCTCTTCACCTGGTCTGGCCGTTTCCCGGACGCAAAGGGCAGATTGCACGGTGGTGATCTGGGGAGGCGCAATAGGCACATAGACCTTCGCAGTAGCGTCTAGCCCTTTCCGCTGCCGTCAGGGAGGTGCGCCCTATCTGCATGGGTTCCCCGGCTCCTGATGAGTGGGCCTCTGGAGCGGCCGGTGGAGGTGGAGATGGCGCAGCGACAGCGTGAGTGAAGGGTTGATCCAGATGGCGGTGACGGAGGGTGGAGCCTGTGGAGAGATGAGAGAGACGTTTAGTTGTGTGACCCATACGTTGATCCACCCGGAGGGCGAGCTGGATCATGCCCTCCAGGGTGGCCGGCAGCTCACGCACAGCCAGTTCGTCTTTAAGACGGGTGGACAGTCCTTCATAAAAGGCTGTGCGGAGCGCAGCGTCACTCCATTGTGTTTGTACAGCGAGAGTACGGAAGTCCGTGGTGTATTGACTGACGCTGCGCTCGCCCTGCCTCAGATGGTATAGACGGGAGTCCACCTCCACTTCGCTCTCAGGGTGTTGGAAGGCGGCCCTGAGCTGGGTGGTGAACTCGGGATATGAGTAGGCGGCGATCCCGTCAGCTTTCAGGACCGCCACAGCCCACTCGGCTGCCTGGCCGGTGAGAAGGGAGATGAGGAGAGCGATCCTGCTGCGGTCGGATGGATAACGTGCTGGCTGGAACTCAAACAAAAGTGACAGGTTGGTTAGAAATACATCACACCGCCCTCCGGATCCATCCCATTTATCCGGAAGTGCGATCTTGGGTTGAAGGGCGGGATGGACTGGTTCTGCGGGGGCAATCTGCGCAGCAGCCAGGTCATCATAGTCCGATTGCAGGGCGGTCAGGTCGGACTGGAGAACCCCGCACTCCGTCCGAAGACTCGCGGTTTCGGTACGAAGCGCGTTGACCTCCGCCCGGAGTCCCACCAACTCCTGCCTCAGACTCATGATTTCCCCCGACTGCTGCTGGATCACACCCCACAGGTGTTCCAGATCCGCCGGGACCATTTCGGGACCAGACACTCTGTCACGGAGGCTGGACAAGAAGTGTTTGGCCGAGACGAGTCCCCTTGTAGCGTGACGGAAAACTCAAACGCGGACGTGCACGAGTGAGTAGGTAAATCACGCAGTTGGTCTGAGAACGCTCCGATAAGGAGTAGGGATTTCCACCAAGAAATCCACGTTCTCACACGCACACAGACAGGCAAATAAGCGCTCCGAAGAGCAGAGAGTTTACTCACGTGGGTTGAAGCGATGGAGGGACCTGACGTGGAGTCGAGCATGAACTCAATGTCTGGTGCAAAACAACACCTGCTTCCTGCTTAAATACCTGCGTGAGGTTACTTCCGGGTCCTCGTGACCTCACGTGATCTGGTACGTGTGACAATCTCGTAGTGTGTGATGTGCCATGATTTTCAAGTCTTTGATTTGAGGGAAGATAATCTGCAAAGATTCTCCTTATGTGTGTGCTGCACTCAGATTCCATAATCGCTTATGATTTTAAAACTCCTATAGTGTGAGCCCGGCTTTAGAGTTAGTGGCACCCGTCCAGGTGTTTCCAGGAGTTATTTGTGCTATTTCTCATCATTGAGAGTTTGGTGTCATACATAGATTACACCTGATTATGCATTCTTATTCTTTTCTTTGATGAAATGAATAAAACAGGAGTGTGTCCATCTCACACATGTAGAATCTGTCTTGGCAGTCATCTTAACCATCGAATTCCAGCAACAGGAAATAGACTATTTAAAACTATTTTACACACAGATTTTTTTCTCTGATGTTGTTTTGCAGTGTTGGTAAATTCACCACTTAATTTTGAGTTAAAATATGTTGTTGTAACTTGCGTTACTGAGATTGTAACGAGTAATAATATTACCCAAATTTTATTAGTAATGCTTATATTACTGCGTTACAGCAAAAAGTAAAATACTACAGTAATATTATTACTTTTGTAATGCGTTACTCCCAACACTAAATACAATGTACAGATGAAATGAATTATCAGAATGACAGATAAAATGTCCTGAAACTTGATAACGTATTGTGTAAGTGGATAGTGTAGGCCTAATGTAATCAAACTGTAAATGGAATGAGAATATGAAAGCAATATTAGCAGAGAATGTCTTGGGTTACTTGACTGGGTTACCATGTTCCCTTAAAAAGCGGAAACGAGATACTGCGTATCAATACGCTAATGAGAACAATCTTTGTGCGACCAGTTGTGAAGCATGTGTGTCAAACACGCCAAGAATTGGCCTAAATAACCTCGGCAGGTGACGCCATTTGATTAAGTGCACCTGAGGTGCTTTCCCACAGAAACCCCGTCAATCAGAGTTTGGCAGACCGAACCGGCGGCCACATAGACTCTGAAAGTACCAGGACATTTACCTGAGGACAGATTTTCTTGCAGGAACTCCAGCACGGAAACACTCTGGCAGTGAACTGGGTCTGCATGGTGTGCCAAACACCTGTGTTCAAAAAAGCACCATCTGAAGGCATAACTTCTTCTAGTGGAGGGAGTCCTGGCAATCAGAATAGTCTGTAGTGTATCTGCTGGAAACCCAGCATCCCTTGTGGTCCCCCTCAGGGGCCTGAGATGAAGGTTCCAGAGCTCAGGTCGGGGATGATATACTGTCCCCTGTGCCTGAGATAAGACAACTTTCCCGACCGGAATCGCCCACAGCGAGCCGCCAAGGAGGGATATTAAATCTGGGAACCACACTCTGGTTGGCCAACAAGGTGCTATAAATAAGTAGCAAAACCTTTGTTGACAACCATGGCCAGGACTCCTGGAAGCAGAATGATCAGGTTTTTTTTTTTTTTTTTTTTTTTTTTCAGAATGCGTAACAACGCAGCCTGGACCACATATGGGTCCTTGTGTCCAGGTCCAGGAGAGCTGGAGAAGTCAGAGAGTAGACATTGTGCTGTTTTCTGTGAAGTAAAGAGGCCCATCTCTGCTTCATAAATTCTTCCAATGTGTCACAGCTTATCTGGACAGTGAGTCTGCTCCCACATTCATATACCCCAGAATGTCAATCGCCTTGATGGACAGTAACTTGTCCCGTTTCTCAAGCAGAACCTGCTGTGCTAGCCAGTTCCGGCGGCACAGATGCAGTCTGCCCTGGTGACTTAAGTGGCTACCACAGTATAGTCCCCCCGCACTAAGACACGGTAGCCCCTCCCGGAGGATGTATTTCAGGGCCTGAAATACAGCCATCATTCTGAGGCAATTGATGTGCCAATCGAGAAGATGACCTCTCCAGATCCCTTGGGCTGGACAGTCATCCAAGACCGCGCCCCAGCCCGTGAGGGAAGCGTCTGTCGTTAGCATTTTGCGACGACAACACATGCCTAGAGTGGGACAAAGTCAAAAACCAGGGTCTGAACCACATAGAAAGGGTACGAAGCCCTTAGTGCGTAACCCTTGTATGCCTCTGGGGATTGGCCCTTAGATTAAATCCTCTGGCTCTGAGCCACAACTGCAGTGGTCTCACGTGCATGGCATCCAAAGGTTTATGTGAATGCAGTCACCATAAGACCTAAAACTTTCTGAAAGTATGTAGAGTAGCTTTCTGGCCTAGCCTGAAATTCCTCAGGGTATTTAGAATGGATTCGACACGTGTAGGAGACAGCTGTGCCCAAAGTAGGATCGAATCTGTACAATCCCTAAATACATTGTCCCCTGGGCAATAGAGAAACACTTTTCTTGGTGTTGAGTCTCCACCCCAGAGAGTCAAGATGAACAAGGATGACATCCCAACGTCAAAGCGCACGCTCCTAAGACTGGGCCAAATCAGCCAGTCGTCGATGCAAAAGCTGCATCCATGCATTTTGCATATGTGCGGGGTAATGAGGCTAGGCCAAATGGAAGAACCCGATACTAGTAAGCTTAACCCCCAAAGCAAACCTCAGGAACTTCCTGCATTGTGGCAAAATTTATAAATGGAAAGTATGCGTCCTTGAGATCATTTGTCAATAACCAATCCCCGATTGGATCGAAGAAAACAATCACTGATTGTCAGCATTCTGAACTTGTACGTTCTTAGAAAGCGGTTCAGCCCACAAAGATCTAAAGTGGACGCAACCCCCGTCATTTCTGAGAACCAGAAATATTGGCTATGGCAGTACGACTCTGTGTAGGAGGGGAGATGTTCTACGACCTCCTTGTTCAGCAGAGCTTGCAATTTCAGTGTGAACAAAAATGCTTGTTCTGGTTTCACGGTAGTGGAGACCACGCCATTGAAACACAGAGAACAATATGCAAATCGTATGCTGTAGCCCCTTTGTACAGCGCTGCTGAATTTTCTGAAAGGGACTCCATTTGTGACACTTTGTTTTGCCGGGGGAGAATGTTAAATGTCTGGTGTCCTGAAACACGGCAGGACACAACCAACATGTAACATCTTACTGGAGATCACCGACCCCCGAAACACCAGTGGTGGCGGAAATTGTACAGCGATCCCCTAAGAGTGCCAGGAAGGTGCTCTTACTCCCCGTTGGAGTTTACCACGGACCTCCCCGAGGGGACACACCCATTGTCCTGGGGACAGCCTCAGGACCTCCATTCGGTCATAGACCATTTTTAGGTCCGGCTTCCTCTTGGCTATTGAGTGCTATGAGCTTTTCCCCAGTCTTTACGAGGGAGAGTAAGACTCGCACACTGTCTCTTTAAGCTTCTCGCCTCAGGGGAGCTGGACCGTGTTGGGACTGGGTGGCCGACAGCCCCGACACTAGAGTACGGTAGGGGAAACACCTAAAAGCTTCTTCAAGCCTCTTTGCCTCCCAGCGCTCAGATCTTTATGAATGTCAGTCTGATACCCCTGCAAAACCGCTGTGGTGTGCAAGGCAGCACCTGCATGATTGTTGCATGAAACGCTCTTCCTATCAATGCAGATGTAGCTCTACAAAGCTTGGTAGGGAGCGTTTACTTTCGACTGATGATACACTCCCAGGGGAGAGATAGCCCACTAGCGTCTTCTCCACCTGGGGTATCATCTTATAGCTCTGTGCCTTAAATCCACAATAATTGAATAATTCAAAATTGAGGAAAACAGAAAAACACAGGACAAATATGGCTTACTCCATGAGATCTCTCATCATGGAGATAACCAAAGAAGGGGAGAGACCATAGCTGAAGTTCCTCCCCCTGACCACCTGACAGAAAACTGTCATCTAGTTTGGAGTGTCTGGGGGTCTCTTGTTCCTATGGCCAATCCAGCTTAAATCTGGTGCATGAGTCATCACCTCGAGTAACTCCGCATTCGTAAATATAATCACGGGAGGAGCGCTCGGAGGCGGCGCTCTGAATTCCAATTCAACAAAAGCAAGAGTCGCGGCGTTCGCTGCCCTATCCAAAGAAATGCCGTGGCATGCTTTGGAAGCGGGCGCGAAAATCTCCCGATCTGGCGAGAAAACGAGAGGAAGTGGAGGACCCACCTCTCGAGCTTCGAACAGATCAAAGCGCGTTCTTACCGAGGGCGCAATGGCTCGTGCTTCGTAAGGAAAACAAGCCAAACGTTAATCGCCCTCGAACGCAAGAGCTGCATGCTCTAACCCCTAACACTCCAAACAATATTCATGCGAGTCATCTGCAGAGATGAGCCGTAACACTGAGACACGCATCTCTCACGGATTAACTCACTATGATGAGTAAGCTTTTACTTTCACTTTCACTGATACTGCTTTAGCGTGACACACACACATACACAATGCGGTCTCTGAAGACAAAGAAACCTGAAGATTTGTACGTCTCATGTCTGTTTATAACCCTCAGGTGCACGTAATCAAATGACGTCACCTTCCGAGGTTATTTAGGCCAATTCTTGGCGTGTTTGACACACATGCTTCACAACCGGTCGAATAAAGATAGTTCTCAATAGCGTATTGATACGCAGCATAGAGTGTAGCTTTTGGTAGGGAACAGCTGGCAATGGGAGGATTCTGGGGAAGCAAACAGGTCTACCTAAGCTTCCCTGAATCGACTCCAAATGAGCTGGACCGCCTGGGAATGGAGTCTCCATTCTCCGGGGAGGGTAAGCTGACATGAGAGTGCATCGGCTGCACGATTCTGCTCACCTGGAATGTGAATGGCACACAGTGATTTAAGCCGCGTCTGACTCCAAAGGAGGAGATGGCGGGCGAGTTACGACATGCGATGGAAACACAAGCTGCCTTCGCAATTGATGTAAGTGACCATGGCAGAGAATCGCAAGCGCAGTCTCTGCACGCAGAATGCCACTGTACCTGGGCGGATGCCTGGCAAATGACCTGGGATGGCTGGGAATGACCTGTGGTGGGGCAGCTGAGGCAGGGAAGGTGACTCAACCTGGGAAGCGAAGCATCCTGGGAAAGAGTCAAGCTGCTCAGAGCAGCACTTACCTTCTCCTCCCGATCCCGTGGTAATGGTGAATCCATTCCCCAAGAAAAGGTGCCCTCGGCATCACCTGACTGAGGGACCGCACCGTGACCTTAGCCGGTCGCCGGTCGCGGTTCCTGTATCAACCCCGCGTCAAGCCTACCCTTGTGCAGCTGTTTCAATGCCTGGGCCTGGTGGACCTGCAGGATGGCCATGGCGTGCAGCGTGGAGGCAGCCTGGCCTGCGGCAATGTCAGCCTTGACAGTAAGCACTGACAACACCTTACAGGCCTTGGACGGGAGGCGCGGAAGGTTCCTCATCCAGCCATAAGCGCTCAGGGGACATCGATTTTTGCACCTCCAGCCCCAGTCAGCCAGTTTAGCATCAGCCTCTGACTGAGCAGTCGCTGTGGTGGGGGGGCCGCTCAGCAGAGTCACCGGCTTTATCTGATGTAAGCCCCTCCTCTGATGCAGCAATAGACATCTGTCCTCCTCTGGAGTGCTGAAAGTAACACTGGACCCGCCACGGGATGAGCTGGTGCCGTCTTTCGGCATCTCCATGGGACTGTGAGTGGAGGAGCCAGATTTCCATGGGGGCTGACCCGGCGGAATATTCTAAACTGTAATCCTCAGGTCCTCCTTCCTCCTAACCAATGTAGCTGTGGAGCTTTTACAGCCCGATGAACTAGACTGGGTAGAAGTTAAAGGGAGCCTCATCGCGAACAAGAGACGTGACTTAAGCACAGCCATGGCATGCACTCACAGTGTGGGCATGAACCATCCACGAACGCTGGATGACCGTCAACAGGAGTAAGGAAACTACCACACCCAGAAGCATACACAAGCCTCTCGACGACCGTGCAGGCTGAGGAAAATTTGCTCTTTTAGGCTGGTTGCCCAGGGAAGGTCTGCGGCACAGTGTGTAGAGTAGTACTCTGCTGAAATGCAATAGGCTACGTGAAGTCTCTCGTAGCTGAGAAAAATCCACAGAGAGCTTAAGCAACTGCCATCTTATATACCCGTATGGGGGAGTGGCTTGGCATGCAAATTCCACTCGCCAATGTTCATTGGCCTTTTCTTCTTAAACTCAGAGGTGATTGGGCTCCCAAGTAAGACCCCATAGAAGTCAGTCGACGTAACGTCAAACGTGACTGACTGTGTGGGAACATACCATCGCGTTCACAGAAATGACACAGACATATATATCCCATATGGCAAAAAAATATATTTAGTAAATATATTTAGTTTCAACCCTCATACCAAAATATATTTCTAAATGTATTTCTGTGGCAAGAAAATGCATTTTTATGGACTGAAATATGGTTGGTCAAAATATATGTTTCAGTGCTTTTTAAAAATATATTTATATGTGGCCAAAAATGTATTGGTAGAAAATATATTTATGTAAATATGTTTTAGCAAATATATTTTTTGGCCATTTTTCGTATATTTTAAAAAATATTTTTAAAAAAGTAGAAAATATATCAGCAGAAAATATATTTGTGTAAATACATTTTAGAAAATATATTTCATTGCCATTTTTTGTACATGTAAGTTATTTTTACAATATATTGAATGTGAATGTATAAATGCATAAATATATATATTTTTAAAATACATTTTAAATATATTAACGTATTTTCAAAATAAACCATCATTTCCCCAGTCATTTTAAATTTTATGCAAAATGCTCTAAAATTACTAACATCTATAAAATTAACAATTCAACTGTTATTTTAAGTATTATATCATTAAAAGTCTCATTTTTATACAGATAAGTACGGTATTATTCATAGAATATTTCTTTTTTTTTCTTCTTAAATTTAAAAGAACTATTAAAACAACAACAAAATAATGGTAAAATCACTGGCAGCCACACCTTTCTAACAAAAAACTGTATAAAAGTAAAATATTCTAACTTAAATAAAGTGCAAAACCTTTATGTAAACTTTAACACTGTTATTTAAAGATTTAAAGATATTTCATGAATTATTTTAATCAAACACCTTCACTGTATAAATAAGTAAATAATGTCAAATGACTTGCAGCAACAGAATATTAAAACATAAGATCTCTCAAGATCTGTGCATCCTCATTTATTACAAACCAGTCTGACTTTACTTCATACAAAATTTCATTTTAAGAATTAACTGAGTTTTAGTTGTTTTCGTTTTTCTCTGGCTGCTTTAACTCTGTGTTTCTAAAGCATGTTTGTTAGAGTGACAAATTGGTTAGGTGATGTTGGCTATTTACTGCTGGTGGTGTAGTCAATAACTCATTAAAAGGCTAAAAAAAAATTGGTAGGAATAATGTACCAACATGAGGTTCAGATTTTTTTTTTTAAAGTCAGGTTAAAGAAAATATATTTAAATGTGAGTTTTAGATGCACAGAGATATCAAGAATCAGTGCGTGAATCTCAGCAGTGGTGAAAATCAGCAAAAAGATTTTTTGTTCTGAGTTAAGTTTTACCACAACGCTGTGCCTCCGAGTCCGACCTTGAGTCTGTGTCTGCCTAAAACTTAAACCAGCCCACAACCCCGCTCTATTTTTTCATCCAAAACCTAAGACATCACTTCGAACAACCACAAAACTTCCAGCCAATCAGCAACCTTGGGAAACCCCCTTTTCTGCAATGAGGACACCAAAGGGAATCCCTTAATACGAAGGCAATGCAAGTAAAACCTCCAGATTCTAGCTGAACTGGTGCATTTGATATAAAGTTTAATAGCCTCATTGTGAAACTCAGTGCAAGGGTTAATTAGATGATTGATGGTTGTCTAAGCAGTTGCATATATTGCTATAAACTTGGGATTTTATATTTTCACTTCTCCTTCTCTCCTCACTCAATAACACTTTCTATGAAGCCCCTATTTATAATACATTATAATGGTATTTCTAAGGCATTATAATGAATGCATAACGCATTATAAAAAACCTTATAATATGTTATATGTAACGTGGGGTTGTTTTGGGTTTTGTTCACGTTCGTGTTTTCATGTCTTTTATTTTTATATTGCCATGTTCCTTGTTTGTGTCTTGCTTCCCTTGCCCTCTTGTATTCCTGCCATTGGTTCCTCTGTTCAGTGTGTTATGTTCTGATTGGTTGTTCTAGTCTGTTTGCTCATTGGTTTGTTCATGTCATGTGACTCCTATTGTTTGGTATAAGTAGCCCTCATGTTCCCTTTGTCCTTTGTTGTGTATTGTAGTATAATCCTGCTGTAGGTGAGTTCTGTTCCGTGTTCATGCCTGTGTTCATGCCTGTGTTCATGCCTGTGTTCATGCCATGTCAAGTCGTTATTGGATTATTGTTTGCTTGGATTCACACTTTCTACAATAAACTGCACTTGGGTTCATCAGTACTCGCCTCTCAGTCGGACAGTCATTACATTATATCATCTCATGAATAATCATAACAATTATAATACACTATAATACTTGAGTATTTAAGGTTATAACTTTTAAGATTATAATTATTAACGCGCAATGGACAGCATATACAATCCACTTAATTTATAATGGACTATATCATATTATGTTTATTTTGTACATTATATGTTTTATTTTGATGGTAATTTTCCAATTTCATGTCAACTAACACTCCTTAGAGAATTGGTTCCCAACCATGTTCCTGGAGGCCCCCCAATACTGCATAATTTGACCTGAAATGGGTCAAAATATGCAGTGTTGGGGGAGCCTCCAGGAACATGGTTGGGATCCACTGCCTTAGAGTATTAGTAGACTTAGGTTAAGGTTAGGCTAGGTAGCAGGTTCATGTAGTTGCAAAGTTACTTATAATCAGTTTGTCTTTTGGGGAACCATCAAAATACAGTGTTAGCATATATTTAGCATACTATTAATAATAATTACTGCTAGTAACGCCACGCCAGCAGAGGGAGCCCTCACCCATGCACTGACTGTTCCTGCTCCCTCTGCTGCTTCATTGGTTACTTCCTGTTTGGTGGCCATATAAGGAGTCCTAAACCAAACAGGGAGTTTTGCCTGTGCGGACTCTACTAAGCGTTTTCTCTATTTTCATTGCCTTGTTTTGTTAATTCCAGGGTTTAGTTTCATAGTCATCGTTTTGCCTTGTTTTTCTGCCATAGTTTTACCCTAGTTTCATAGCCTTGTTCTTTTGTTACTTTGGACTGCTCTCTCTGGTATTTTGACCCATTGCCTGTTTTATTGGATTACGTGCTCGCCTTGCCCAGGATATTACTGTTTGTTAGGATATCAACCCTGCCTGTCTTGACTACGCTGTGCTTAATAAAGCTCGCATCTGGATCTTACAAGCTTCCCTGGTGTCCTGTTACACTGACATGCAGTACCATCAAAATAATCAAACTGATAATACAAATGTGTCATATTACACATTCATCTGATCTGATACTGTACCTCATCTTATGGCTCTTTGAGAAATATTATTATTTATTATTATTATTATTATTATTATTATTATTATTATTATTATTATTAGTGGTCTTTGTATGCTTTAAGTAAAGTGACATACGTAACATGGCAAGATATGAAAATTATACATTATAACTATAAGGAGGTAATCACACTCTTAAAAGCTATAACCACAAATAAGTAAAAATTATAATACATTAAAACTGTTC
The DNA here is from genome assembly GCA_036247105.1 of Cirrhinus mrigala. Taxonomy (NCBI): domain Eukaryota; kingdom Metazoa; phylum Chordata; class Actinopteri; order Cypriniformes; family Cyprinidae; genus Cirrhinus; species Cirrhinus mrigala. Next base: position 562,825 of record JAMKFB010000702.1, on the reverse strand, counting down.
TTATGAATACTCATGAGATGATACAACATACTATAAGGTATTTTATAATGCATTATGCATTCATTATAATGCCCTTATAATGTATTATAAATACGGGCTTCATAGAAAGTGTTACCCATTCATTCATATTGAAAAGAGAAGTATCTTGTGTTTTGTGCTTACAAGTTAATGTCTTAAGCTGCTGATCTTGTTACTGTGCTAATAAATGGTGTTTTTACTATATTTTGGATATAAGTATCCATTGCAGAGTTGATGTTATATGGCTTGTTCAATGAATCGCTGGCTGATCCAGTGATCAGCTGTAGAACGGAGATTCTGTTCAAATTCCCTATAAAATCTTAAATAATTCCCTTTGAGCTAAATTGACCTGTTTCCCTTACAACTCCATTGGTTTTATATTTTATAAACCCTTCCTGATAAATATGCTATATTGTTGTTTTTGTTCTTTACACAGGGTATATGGATGTAACCTCACTGTTCAATCCTGTGAAAGTTTGTCTTTAGCTCTACAGTCCTCAAACTCTGTCCTAAAAGACCTGGACCTGAGTAACAATGACCTGCAGGATTGTGGTGTGAAGCTTCTTTCAGATGGACTGAAGAGTCCAAACTGTCAGCTGAAGACACTGAGGTAAACATTTTTCTGACATAATTAGTAAACATAATTAATAAATGGCTGTTTCATTTTGTCCACAAATGTGGTATTTGTTCTCAATAGAATGCCAGAACAATAGACAAAACAACATTTGTAGGGATGTTTTTTTTTCTATATCTACATAAATGTCCATATTTTCGGACCTGCTAAGTATGTCAAGTCAAGTCATCTTTATTTCTATAGCACTTTATACAACACAGATTGTGTCAAAGCAGCTTTACAATGTTAAACAGGAAAATAGTGTGTTGATAATGGAAGAAGACAATTGTAAACTAGAGACAATTTTTCAGCTCAAGTCAGTTCATCTTTGATTCAGGGTCTCATTTACAAATGTGTATGCACAAAATGAGCATAGAATATGCATACACAATTTTCCATGCATACATTGGGCTTTATAAAAAATAAACTTTTAAAGTGTAAATATGTATGCACTGTTAAGCAGTGCTGGAAGTGGGAAAAAAAGAAGTGGCGGTACTCAGTGCCCTAACTTAAAAAAGGAATAAATATTTAACATTGGAAAGAATATAGCAAACAGTACAAATGTAAACATAACCATAAAAATAACAATATACCTACCTGTATATTCTATAACCCTACTCCTAAACCATATGCATCACTCAAAACTTTCTGCATTTTTACATTTTCAGTCATTCTGTATGAAATATAAGCTTGTTTCCATGGAGACCTAAAAATATTTCCATAAGATTAGACTTATTTACTGGTATTACTATACTTGTGGGAACATTTGGTCCCTATAACTTAGATAATACCAGTACACAAACACACACAGCCTCTGAATATGCATTTTATTTTTCTTTGATTGAACTGTTACTGTATAAATAGCACCTAAAAATGTTTATCAACTGTACCTACTTTACCACCTTGTATATTTCTCAAAATGCTAAGGAATTCTTTTTGATATTCATGTTATAATATGTCCATTAATAATAAACATATTTTTTTTAACATAATTTGTGTAGCATGTGTGTAAATGTAACTTTTAAGCTGCTGTCATAACACTGCACAACTAAACAGCATGTGACACAATAGAGCACCAATCCAGGTACAGCTGATACACTGTGTCTCAACCATACCCCACTGACATACTCACATGTTTCTCTAGATTATGAAAAGACCTTGCATGGCACAATGTCATAAAATGTCTATTTTTAGAGCACAGATTAACTTTGCAATGATATATAATGTTTAACAGTCTTAAAAGAATAATAAGCTAATCATTGTTAAAGGGTCATGGTGAAATAAAAATCCACATAATCTAAATAATGACCACCACATAATCTAAAACTCCTTCAGCCAACATTCACTATTTTCTGTATTAGCGCAATTTTTAAATTTCAGTTTGAATGCTTTCACTTACTGCACCCTTGGACTTTCCAGGAGTTTACTGGTTTAAAATTATGTGATTGCAAAAACCTACTTCTTTTCCTTTTAAGGTATTGTTTTCGCTATATTGCACTGATTTGAGAGCCCAGTCTCATGAAAATGCGTATAAATAGCAGGATTTTGTTTCTATTTGGCATGTTATTCATACACTGAAATTGACTTTGGCGTGCATATGATATGCATGTGTTTGTCATGCATCTAAATTCAAAGAATCTAATGCTTCAATCTTGAAAACTAGATTGACTATAATACATACATACAGACACACACAAGTCTTTTTGGAACAGAGAATTACACAGTTTTCACTTAGGAGCCTTTTTTTTTTTTTTTTTTGCCATTTTTTTACCCCAGTTATGTTAAAGTGACAGTAACAAAAAAAAAAAAAAAAAGTAATTTTCAGTAACAGTAATTTTCTTATATCTTTAACGTGCATTATCCAAACTCTTCAAAACATTCAATATTTGATGAGCAAGTCATTCTGAAGAACACACCTGATTGAGATCATCAGTTCAGTTCATGGATCTCCCTTCTAATGAGCTGATGATCTTAATCAGGTTAAATAAGGAAGACATGGACCCCCAGGACCAGGATTGAGAACCACTGTTCTAAAGAATCAGATATTTCAGCTGCATTTCAGGCTGTACTAATAAGGTTGTCCACTAGATGGGCCATAGGACAATTTATTTAGAATTACAAGATGGTTTAGCCTATTCATTTACATCTGTGATTTTACCCGGATTACTAAGCTGTAATGCAGGCAAAATTATTTCACAAATGCTGATAGATCATGAATTGTTAAAAACAAAAATTATAGATAAAGGTTTTGGCAACACTTCACAATAAGGTCTCATTTAACATTAATGCATTAGCAACTGAATAACTTGCTCTGTGATTTTTATTTTTTTATTTTTATTTATTATATAATTTAACTGCATTAAGGTAACCGAAACTTGTCTTAGGACTTACATATCCTTTTTTTTTTTTTTTTTTTTTTAAGATTGCTTCCATTGTCCTCATATGTAAGTCGCTTTGGATAAGTGTCTGCAAAATGACTAAATGTAATTAGTTAACAAGAACTAACAATGAACAATATATTTTTACAATTTTTTTTTTTTAAATATTTCTTAATATGTTCACAGATACAACTTTTTTTTTATTATTTTAATTAATAATGTTTATTTCAATTTTAATTAATAAATTTTGAACTTAACAATCTATGGTACAGAGTTGTCATATGGCAACAATCAATTTCTACTTATTTCTTTGTTATTCTGAAATTTAAAAAAAAAAAAAAAATTGTCATTTTTAGTCAAATGACATTTGAATGTTCCTCCAAAACACTTTTTTCCAACTGTCACCCTCACATGGAGGACACCTTTCCACTGCTATGTGAAAAAATGAGTAAATGCCATGCCTGATGCCTCAAAATACTAAATGTTGGTTTCAAATTTGGGATGTTGCTGTGTGTTTGTAGATTGTCTGGCTGTATGGTGACAAAGGAAGGCTGTGGTTTTGTGTCTTCAGCTCTGAGTGCAAACCCCTCACACCTGAGAGAGCTGGATCTGAGCTACAATCATCCAGGAGATTCAGGACTCACGCTACTCTCTAATATGCTCAACCAATCAAACTACAGACTGGATAAACTCAAGTATGTTGAGCATAAGAGTTGTTTCATTATTTAAACTCCTTAGTGTCTCTCTCTCTCTCTCTCTCTCTCTCTCTCTCTCTCTCTCTCTCTCTCTATATATATATATACACACACACACACACACGTGCACACTAGTTATGCAGGCTATAACTTTTCATAAGGTCAGTATAAGTTGAACAAGCCAGCACTGACAAGGAGAATTAGAGGAAACTAAATACTATAAATACTGTAATATTATAATTCAATGTCATTAATCAATATATTAAGATTACCAATGTTATTTATATTACTAAAATAGCCTAGACTATAGACGATAATGTGCAATATAATTCACCACACTATATGGCAGTGGTCGGCAACAGGCGGCCAAAACTGGCCAGCCAGCAATAAAATCTGGCCCGTCTCCGCAGTCAGATTATCTTGATAGCGGCTGATTCTGAAATAGATCTGTCATGACAGCAACAGTAACTCACAATTTATTTATATCGCCTTTGAATAAGTGCTTGCTGTTCTTTTTGTTAAGCACTTTCTTTTTTGATTTCTCGATCACACACAGTCTGTGTAAAGTGAGCACATCTTACGATATGACACTGTGTCCTACTACGCAATGCCAGGACACATGATAAAAGAAGTTTTTGTCCTAACTAGCCATGATAGCAACACACACAATTTCTATCTATTTCTGTGACATCACGGCTGGAACAACACAAACTATGACAGTTATAATCTCAGGTACTGATTATGTGCTTTATTCAATGTTAAAAGTGTGAGTTTGGATATAATTTGGATATAATTTTGCGTTACATTTATAGCCATGCTGAAAGCAACAACAGATAGTTTACCTCAGAAAATAAACCATCTTGAAAATAAATTTAAGCAAACATGTTAAAGCTGCAAACCAACAAGTGTTATCCATAACAAACATGGTATCAGTCACGAAATATTTAGTTTTAACAATGTTAAAAAGGTTTAATATTTATGAATTAGATTATAGACTTATCTATTTCGTTGAGAGTGCAGTGCAATTCTGCGCCTCTGAATGGCTGTGACGTCATGTGACACACGTCTGGTGTGGACAGCTTATTGCACACTAGGACTGTTTAGTTGTGCCATCTTACAACTAATGTAACCAGGTAAACTTGAAGTAGTAATGAGGTCTTAAAATGTATGGAAAGAGTCCTAAAAAGGTATTAAATTTAACTCCATGATTCCATCCAAAATTACAGTATGATTACTGCTCTGCTGACCTCCCTCCTGAGCAGTAAACCCAAACATATCATTTGGAACACCACTGCCCTCGAAGCGTTCCAGTGGCTCAAGACCATCTTCTGCACCGCTACTCTACTACGTCACCCAGATCCGGACCTCACATTTATGGTAGAGGTTGATGCTTCCACCGCTGGAGTAGGAGCGGTGCTGTCACAAGCGGTCGGTGAGCCTCCCCTCCTCCATCCCTGTGCATATTTCTTTTGCAAACTATCTCTGACAGAGCAGAATTACGTTGTGGGAAATCGCAAACTGCTATTCATCAAGTTAGCCCTGAAGGAGTGGCGTCATTGGCTGGAAGGTGCTACACATCAGTTTTCCATCATCACTGACCACAAGAATCTCCAATACCTTCATGAGGCTAAACCGGCCGAGTGCGAAGAATATAAAAGCTGACACTCTCTCCCGACAGTTTTCCGCCAACTCTCCAGCTAAACCTGAAACCATTCTACCACCTGACGTGATCGTCAGTCTGATCATTTGGAACCTGGACGAGAACATCTGCAACACCACCCTCCAGGAGGCTGCTCTGCCAGGGTGCCCAGAAAGTAAGATCTACGTACCTCGATCCCAACGTCTCAACCTTCTGGGCACTGCACATGAGTCTCTGGGCTCTGGACATCCAGACAGTGGACCCTCTCGCTCCTTCAGGCTCGGTACTGGTGCACCGTGATATCACCAGGTACATCCAGAGCTGCTCAGTCTGTGCCATGTCTAACACTCTTCATCTACCTGCAGGAAAATTGGTACCACTTCCTATACCAAAGAGGCTCTGGTCCTACATCGGAGTGGACTTCGTCACCAATCTACCCAACTCTGAAGGTAACGTTTGCATACTAGTAACTGTGGACAGAATCTCCAAGTCTTGCAAACTCATTCCATTAAAGGGACTCCCCTACTGCCCTGGAAACTGCGAACATCTGTTCCAGCATGTCTTCCGCAACTTTGGGTTACCTGAAAAGATCGTATCGGACCGGGGTCCTCAATTCCTCTCCCATGTTTGGAAAGCCTTTTCAAGCTCCTAGGTATCTCTGTTAATCTATCTTCTGGTTATCATCCACAGCCAAACGGCCAGACTGAGAAAGATCCAAGAGCTCGGGCGCTACCTCCGGTCATACTGTCAAGGAGATCAACACAGCAGGAGCAGATTCCTCCTGTGGGCCGAGTATGCACAGAATTCCCTCTGCCAAGACACCACCGGACTAATACCCTTCCAGTATGTACTCAGTTTTCAGCCACTGCTGTTTCCCTGGACGGCGAAGCCCTCGAATGTTCCAGCTGTTGACCACTGGTTCCGAGCAAGTGAGAGAGTGTGGGACTCACCTCACCATCATCTTCAACGAGCAATCTGTCGCCATAAGAGGTTTGCCGACACTAGAAGGAGGGAGGCCCCCCAATACCAACCTGGGGACCAAGTCTGGTTGTCCACCTGTGACCTGCGCATATCTACCCTGCCGTAAGCCTACGCTACATTGGTCCATTCAAGATCCTGAGACAGATCTACAATGTGACATACCAACTTCAGCTCCCACCCAGGTACCGCATTAACCCCGCTTTCCATGTGTCACTCCTTAAACCATTCTCTACCTCTGCCACAGACACCACCAGAGCTGAAGCTGAACCCCCTCCTCCCGAAGTCCTGGACCAACCCTCCATCTACTCGGTGCATGAGATCCTGGATTCACAGCGTTGAGGAGGTCGCCTGGAATCTTATCGACTGGGAGGGGTATGAACCGGAAGATTGATCCTGGGTTGCTAGAGAGGATGTACTCGATCCAGCTCTCCTGCTCGATTTACATCAGAGCCACCCGAATCGTCCTGCCCCTCGTGGTCGTGGTCGCCCTCGGCGTCATGTTAGGGCGTTGGGAGCCGCCCCTAGAGGAGGGGATAATGTCAGGCATTCACCACAGCCACCCCCACCATCTACGTCACAGCACTCCCGTTCACTATCACCTGAATATTGATTGCCATCACCAGATTCCATTTTGCCCCACCTTATATAAGTCCCTGACATTCAGTATTTCATCGTCTGGTCTACCGTTCACACCCTGATGATAGCTCCAGACCTCTCCTCATTCTCACCACCGGACTCCCCCGCTACTACCTGGATCCCTCGTTGCTTTTTCCCCTACGGGCTCATTATATCAACTCAACTTGTGCATGGATTTTCAGATAAGCATACCATTTGCTCTACTCGTACTTGCACTCTAGAATATCATCACTGTCAATAAAACTCCCTTGTTGCTTTGCACCTAATCTCTGTCTCTGGTCTCATCCCTGCAACAACGTGACAGTAACAAAATGACTTAGCTTTGATTTATTTGCAGTTTTTAAAGCAAGATCCTGTTTTTTTCATCAATTCCAAAAAATCTGAATTCATCCAAGGGACTGTATGTTTTTTTTATTTTTATTTATTTATTTTTTTTTTTTATATTTAGGATTAAATTTACAACTAAAACTATCTTAATGCTCTCTCATTTTTTGGAGGATATTCGACTGTCTTCCTCCTGATCTTTTCTGATTAATAAATCACGCCATTTAATCTGATGGACCACACTTCTGAAGTCATCTAGTTAGTGTTTTGGTATGCCATAAAATTATATTTCCTCATGAATTAACTGAATCTCTTCCTTGATCATTTTCTGGCCACTAAAACCAAATTATGGTCAGCCTGTTAACATTAAAATTTTTTTTTTTTTTTTTTTTTTTTTAATTCTGTCTGCTCGGTTACTAAAAATTTAATCAATTTGAGATGTTGAATTAGTTATTCTTGTAGGCCCATTAATCAGTTGCTTTAGATTGAAATGATCAGTTATGTTTGAGATTCTTTCTAACAGTAAGGTTTTATCATCCCAATTAATATTAAAGTCTGCCATATTAATAACTTCTTTGTTGAAATCACACTGTTTTAGTAACTGTTTCAAGTTTTCATGAAAAACTAATATTAGAAGAGGGAAAACCTGACAGATCTAACACTATGCTTGATTTCTGTAAGGATCACTATCATCAAAGATGACTGACAGCATACAGTTTGGATTGGTGGTATGGTTCTGTTCTGGGCAAGAACTCCCTTCGCATCCATGCAGCCTAGCATGGATAAGAGCAGGGAGAGCAGCAATAATCCCCCAAAACAAAACCACATGCTGATATCCCCCATCAAAAGCTGACAGCAAAAACCTCAAAGCCTTAAAAAAAGCCTTAAATACATGGGTGGAATGTAGCTGCACACTGGACGAGAAGTGCAGCCAGTGTCGGGCAAGCTACTTGTAGTGAGTAGGGCTGTCACGATATTAGATTTTTCATACCACAGTTATTGTGGCCAAAAAATGCACAATATCGATATATATCGCAATATCTACAAAAAAGTTATCAGCCGAATTAATTTTTACTTTATTTATTTAGTTTTTCTTTTTAACCCAATGAACATAGGGATATACTGATAAACACAGAACACTGTTTGACTCTGGCTTTCTTGGTCTTCTTTGAAGCTCCCCAAGAAATAACAAGACAAAAATTGTTGTCAAGTTTAACAGTGTGATGAATAAATATTAACATCAGAACTGATCATTTAGCCTGTTAACTTGCGTACCCCTTTTTTAAGCTCTTTAACCTATGATTGCGACAGCGCCAATAAAGTCATGTTTTCTAGAACATTTTAATCGTGTAATTTGAAGAAGTCATATTGGCCATGACTTGATTGCAAATACAAATAAGACAAGTAAAGAAAAAGTGGTACTTAATTTAAAGATTTACCCTTTATTTAAATCAGTGGTGGCGTTTCACTGAACAACAACTTTTTTTTTTTTTTTTACCATTTTTTTACAAAAATGTTTTACCATTTTCTCTATGGAGTTGCGGTGCAGCAGAAATTATTGATGGGTTAAAGTTTAACATAATGCAGCAACAGCACTTTGCCAATGACAACAGATAAGTAAGAAACATTGCCAATATGATCATAAGCTTAGCGCAAGCATTTTACTGAAAACAACTAAATAAGCCTAAGCCACATGGACGGCTCTTAGCAACAAGTATGTTGCCAATAACCTGGAAGCATAAAAAAGAATTTACCTTAGCTTCCTGAAAACATTCAGAGATGAAATGGGGAGTGAAGCATGGCCAGCTGTGATGGTTGTTGGATGCTTGGTCACTTAATATCCTTCCTCATGCGGGGAGTGAAGATCCCATCTGAACTTGTTTTTGAGTCAGTCACATGGAGTCCATGTCAATAATGTGAGGATGAGTGAAGCAATGGTAACTTTCAATTCAGGCAGCTTATGATCAATGTGAAAACCGGCACTTTCATCACGGCCCCTTACTTAAACACCCCTCTCCAGGCTTAATGCATATTGCTACCGCTTGTGCAGGGCAGTGCTAATAATAATGAGTGAAAATAATGAAAGAAAGTTTGTAAAACATTATCACGTTTGAGCCTTTGGTGGCAATACTGTTTTAGGTTTTTTAGGACAAGTCATTTTGGAGTTTTTGCCATTTAATCGCTGAATGTGTGAGGAATATTGACTTAACCTCACTGCAAATACACGTTTAACAAACTTAAATGAATCGGAGGTGCAGTCCATAAGGGGAACGAATAGCTTTTGCTAAATTCCCTATTGGACAATTATAGTGAGATTGCCTGGGGTTGCCTGCCAAATTCACAATTCATTAGCTATTGAGTGAAGTGAAAGTTGCTGATAATACTGAACAGTGATAATACTGAATACTGAGAGTCAGCTGATGCAAGCTTGACTAACGTGACTTGCCAGAACTAATGCTATGCTTGAGCTGTACAAATGTGTTTGTGTCTTTACTGATTGATTGTGACATTGTGTATTTTATAGTGTAAACCATGGAGAAGAGATCAGGATTACAGCAGGATTACACAAATGTATGTCTAAACATTCTCTCTCTCTCTCTCTCTCTCTCTCTCTCTCTCTCTCTCTCTCTCTCTCTCTCTCTCTCTCTCTCTCTCTCTCTCTCTCTCTCTCTCACACACACACACACACCTTTATTGATTGTTGTTGTGTTATAAATGTGTCTGTTCTTGTGTTCAGATGCCTGTTTTCTCACACTGGATCCAAACACAGCAAACACACGCCTCATTCTGTCTGAGGAGAACAGAAAGGTGACACTTCTGTATGAGGACAAGTCATATCCTGGTCATCCAGAGAGATTTGATGAGTATTTTCAGGTGTTGTGCAGAGAGAGTGTGTGTGGACGCTGTTACTGGGAGCTTGAGTTAAGTGGGAGTGTGTTTACATCAGTGTCATATAGAAGCTTCAGCAGAAACGGAAAGGATTATGAGTGTTGGTTTGGATGTAATGATCAGTCCTGGAGTTTGTTCTGTTCTCCCTCCAGATACTCATTCAGACACAATGACATAGAGACACATCTCCCTGTAAAGTCCATAGGCAGGAGAATAGGAGTGTATGTGGATCACAGTGCAGGAACTCTGTCATTCTACAGCATCTCTGACACAATGAGCCTCATCCACACAGTCCAGACCACATTCACTCAGACGCTCTATCCTGGGTTTGGTGTTTTTAATGGATCATCAGTGACACTGTGTTGATGAATCAAAAAAGGTTTTAGAGAGATTCTGCCCATATAACTACCCTAACCCACTAAAAGTGATGATGTAGAGTTTATTTTCTCTTCATTACATTAATACTACAGCTGAACTTCCATCACTTAAATGATATATCTAGATCAGAAGATGGGCAGCTTTGGACCTGGAGGGCCACTGTCCTACAGAGTTTATCTTCAACCCTAATCAAACGCACCTGCCTGTAGTTTTCTACTGATCTTGAAGACATTGATCAGGGTTTCTGCAGATATGAACAAGTGAAATTTAAGACTTTTTAAGACCTTTGTAATACCACCTTATATGAAAATTAAGATCTAAACATCTAATGGAGATACACATGATATTACATACATATGTGTAATATTTAATGTGTTTAATGTGAAAACTAAATTTAATCACTGTTATGAATGATATTTATTACTATGATATACAGTGAACTTTTCATATCAGCAGATAATATTCCACACAAAATATCCCCATAAAATACCACATCCCAGGGATTTTTGGTGGTGTAAACAATTTATTCTGAAGCAATATTTTCATTAGTGTTTAATCAGCTTTTACATACACAAATGTGCATTTTTATTTAAAATAAATTATTAGAATTTATCAATAAATGCTATAGTGCTGTTACCAGTAAGATTCAATAATTTACACTGCAAAATTAAAACTGCAATAAATGCTATGAGTTTAATGTTTTAAATACATTTATAAATATACAAGTAAGACATGTTCATGTCTTTCTGTCTTCAGTCATGAAGAAATTATGGTTTTGAGGAAAGCATTTCAGGATTTTTCTCCATATAATGGACTAATGATCCCAGCCGAGGAAGAAGAGTCTTATCAAGTAAAACGGTCTGTCATTTATTTCAGAAAATGAAAATTTGAATACTTTTTAAGCCGAAAAGCTTATGTAACACAGGCTCTGTGATGTGCGTTCACGACACTACGTGCTTTCGAATCACGTCGAAAGGTTACGCGGAACGTAGGCGGAACTACAGACCCAGTGTTTACAAAGCGAACGTGGGGGGGCGCTGCTGAGCAATGGAGGGGTGAGACGTGTTTTACATAGCTCTGGTAACTTTCATTTTATTAGCACACTAAACACCTGCATATCCGCCTAAAAGTGCTTTGGGGTGATATAAGAAGACACAAACAAGTGCAAACCCTAACCTAAAAGAAGAGAGCAATGTTAAAAAAGGGGAAAGCCAAAAAGAACGACCAACAAGAGTCAGGCCTTGATCAACCCTCGGACTCGACTGAGGAGGCGGACCCACCAAACCGAGCTATACTGGCCGCTATTGCTGCGCTGCGAAATGAAGTTACACAGATTAAAGATGACATATGCGCCACTATCGATGCCCGTATACAGACGGTCTATACTGTGCTGAGAGGCGAATTGGCCACAACTAAAGAAGAATTACAGACATCCATCTCGACCCTGGAAAAATCTGCGGCCTCGCATGCTAATACTATGGGAGAGATGGAGAAGTCCGCCTCACAACAATCGGACGATATTACCGCACTTCAGCGTCAGGTCACCCGTCTGAGCTCTGATGTAGAAAAACTAACTGAGAAATGCGAAGACCTAGAAGGGCGCTCGAGGAGACACAACATCCGGATCATTGGAGTCCCCGAGGGGACCGAGGGACTTAGGCCGAGAGACTTTATCGCCGGGTTACTACAAGAGGTGCTATTCCTGGATGAGAAGCCTCTCATTGATAGAGCACACCGGACCCTCCGAAGACGGCCCGAACCTCATGAGCCACCCAGACCATTTGTACTGAGAATACACTACTTTCACACGCTTGAGGATATTCTACGCAAGGCTGCAGCGGAGAAACAGCTCTTCCATGGGGGTAAGAGGATTTAAATTTTCCTGGACTACCCGCCTGCCGTAGCTAAAAAGAGGGCACTATTCAACCGCACGAGGGAGCTGCTACGGGGCAAACCCGGGGTCAGGTATGGCCTCCTCTATCCTGCCAGACTCCTTATAACCCACAACGGCACACAGATCTCGTTCATAGATGCCAAAAAAGCGGAGGAATATGCCGAACGCCTCCCGACACCGGGCTCGACTGAAATGGGACAGAAGGACGCGTAAAATGATGCAATCACTGCTGATGCGGAAAACGAGATATTCAGAGAGGTGGTTATGTGACGCTGCTCACTGGTTAGCTTTTATGGTTAGTACTAGCACAACACTGACTGTTTCCTTTCCACGTGAGTCAGCGTACACACTTATACATATACACAGCTGATGCCTCACTATCACTGTCTATGCTCACTATTTGACTGCAAAACCACCATTCTCATTAGAAGGATAATTGGAAAATGTTATGTCCTGCGGCTGCCTCATACAGACCGAGGTTTGCGCTGTTATTTTTTATCTTATTTCTTTCCTCTCTCGTTCTCTCTTTTCTGATATCTTATCTAGAGCCCTGACAATTGTTTAGTTAAGTTAACGTTAGTTCTTTAAAGTGTGGAAAGGGTTCACTGTTATTGAAAAATATTCATAATGTTATTTATTGCCTGGAGTTACAACACAGTTACACTGTTACTGAAAGTTATTCAAAGTGTTATTGCCTGGAGTTACATCTCAGTTACGTTTTTTGTTCACATATAGGCCTACTTAAACTTATTTCTACCCCTTTCTTTTTTTTTTTTTTTTTTTTTTTTTTTTTTCATAGAGACGATGCAAATTCCCCCTTGGGGAAAATATGTTTCGTGCGTATGTCTCTGTTCACCCATGGATATGATATCACTATGGCACTTTAATTAATTATATTTTCTTTTCTTCACTTAACTACTTTACATTTTGTGTGAGTTACCAAGTTATGTGATCACAGATAGGAGCTAGCATCAGGCCACCAGAAGGTGTGGGGAAGTTATTGGTTTGTTTGTTGAACGTACTTCCTTAAGAAGGCTCGCGCCACATTCACTTCGAATTGGCTAGAGTAGTTTATTTTCATTTGTTTTCATTTGTTATTATGGGAATTGGACTGACTTTGATAAAGGTTGTGGGGGGGATTGAGGTAGAGGGTAGGGGAGGGATAAGAAGACCATTCACTCAAATCCTAAACATTGACAACTGTACTGCTACGGATACTGCACTGATCACATATTCCAGATGTATGATAGTTTAAACAATCAAACCAGAGGGCTGAAGGGTCTCACATTTTCCAGCTGGAATGTACGTGGAGTAAATAACCCAGTCAAGAGGGGTAAAATTCTGACCCACCTAAAATCACTGACCTCAGACATTATGTTCCTACAGGAAACTCATCTGAAAAATGGCTCGCATGGCAGGTTAAAAGCGAACTGGATAGGGGAAGTTTACCACTCAAACTTTTCATCCAAAACAAGAGGTGCGGCCATTCTACTGAGAAAAGGTGTGCCCTTTTTACAGAAAAAAACAATCACTGATAAAGAAGGCCGCTATATTATAGTGATTGGTGAAATCCATAACATTTCCCTTACTCTAGTTAATATATATGCTCCCAACTTAGATAACCCCATATTCTTTCAGAAGGTTTTTTCACTAATACCAGACATCTCACAAACACACTTGATAATAGGGGGCGATTTTAATACTGTCCTCGACACATATCTTGATAGGTCCTCCACGAAAAGACTCCCAAGGAACGCTTCTAGTGAATTTCTAAATACGTTCATTAATAACACTAATGTACTGGATATATGGAGAGTGATGAACCCTACAGGCAGGGACTACTCATTTTATTCACCTGTACATAACTCCTATAGTAGGATAGACTACTTCCTGGTGGACGCCAAACTCATACCATCTACATTAAATGCTAAATATCACAGCATACTGATCTCAGATCACAGCCCACTCACCTTCTCGGTGTGTTTAGATCAGGTAGATAAGCCACACGCCTCTTGGAAACTAAACTCGCATCTACTCAATGAAAAGAAATTTTGCGAATACTTAAAAGATCAGATTTCCCTATACTTTGAAATGAACGACAACCCTGATACCTCCCCCTCCATTCTCTGGGAAGCATTCAAGGCTTATATAAGAGGCTGTATCATCTCGTTTGAAGCTTCTAGGCGAAAAGTAAATAAGACTAAATTAAAAGAATTAGAAGATCAAATTAAAATACTTGATATAGAAAACGCACACTCCCCCTCTATTATATTACACAGGAAAATAGCAACACTTAAGTATGAATATAACAAAATTATCTCTACAAAACTAAGTAAAGCATTCCTCTATACTAGGCAAAAATATTTTGAATTTGGTGACAAACCACACAAACTACTGGCTAGACAACTTAGAAAAATGGAAAATGACAGAACAATACACAAGATAAAAGCCCACGATAATACGATACTTACTAAGCCTAAAGATATCAATGACAGGTTTCTTGAATTTTATACTGACTTGTATACCTCAAAGTCCACTTCAGACTCTGTAACTATTAATGCATTCTTAGATAAATGTGAACTTCCCAGACTGAGCGAGGAAGATTGTGATTCCTTGAACTCTGACCTCACACTTGTAGAGGTTCGGAGCGCCATTGCCTCCCTAAAGAGTAATAAGGCGCCTGGTCCTGATGGACTTTCAGGGGAACTATACAAAACATTCAGTGAGAACTTATCCCCATACCTGTTGAAATTATATGAACATGCTCAGATGCAGGGTAATTTACCCCCCACCTTAACTGAGGCTGTGATCACATTAATTCACAAAAAAGGGAAGGACTCACAGGAAGTAGGCGCTTATCGTCCTATTTCCCTCCTTAATGTTGATGGGAAATTATTTGCCAAGATACTAGCTAACAGGCTGAATCCTTTATTGGAAAAGCTAGTTCATATGGACCAGACGGGTTTCATACCAAATAGGAGTGCTAATTTTAATCTTAGACGCCTTTTCAATATTATGTATACAAAGAGAGGCCCACCCACTGATCTTGTCATACTTGCACTTGATGCCGAGAAGGCATTTGACCAGATTGAATGGTGTTACTTATTTGAAGTTCTTAATAGGTTCAATTTTGGAAATAAATTCCTATCTCTAATCAAACTCATTTACAAGAATCCTACGGCTCAAATCCTAACGAACCGGACAATATCCTCCCCGTTTAGCTTACATAGAGGAACAAGGCAGGGGTGTCCATTATCCCCTTTAATTTTTGCTTTGGCTGTCGAACCTTTAGCCCAATTTATTAGAATGGAACCCCAGATTTATGGTTACTCCACCAAAGACACAAATAATAAGATATCATTATACGCAGATGACATCCTTTTATATATAACGAGGCCTCAAATTACCATCCCTAATCTCCTCGACAAAATCAACCTGTTTGGGTCCTTTTCGGGTTATCGTATCAATTGGTCAAAAAGCGTTTTAATGCCGGTCCAAATGAGTGACTTAACACACCTAGATCACTTTCCATTTACAATCTCTCCAGACAGATTTATCTATTTGGGGATAGTAGTGACAAAACAGTATTCATCTCTATTCCAGGCAAACTTCCCCCCTCTAATAGAAAGATTACAGACTAGAATATCATTCTGGGACACGCTCCCAATTTCTTTAATTGGGAGAATTAATGTTATAAAGATGATTTTCCTCCCGCAATTGCTATATCTTTTTCAAAACATCCCAATGTTTCTAAAAAAATCTTTTTTTAAAAACTTAGATTCTTTAATAGTTCCTTTTCTATGGGGACATAAAGCTCACAGAATAGGTAAAAAACATCTCTGTAGGCCAAAGCCAGACGGGGGATTGGCACTTCCAGACTTTTTACTATATTACTGGGCCTCAGCGATTAAGATGTTTACCTTTTGGTTGAACACATCAATACCAATGTCTGATTGGCTGATGCTGGAACGGGAGGACTGCCACCCATATTCCATAGCCGCGGTCTTACTAGCTCCAGTCGCAGTTAATAAGTCCCTGTATAATAACAATCCCATCATTCATAGCATGATTCGTATCTGGAAACAAATCAAGACCACCTTTAATCTTAAACCAATCTCTCTTTTGTTACCCATCAATAGAAATCCCACATTTGCCCCCTCCAATTTGGATGGAGCCTTTTCTACATGGGGTGAGAGTGGTGTCCACTGTATTGGTGATTTATACGTAGGAGGTGTCTTTGCATCATTCAAGCAACTACAGAGGAAGCATGAGCTGGGAAAAAATAATTTCTTTCGTTACCTTCAAGTTAGGGACTACGTTCGGAAATACTTAAGAGAATTTGAGATTGAACCACAATCCAAAATAGATGATTGTCTGAAATTGTCTCCTAACGAAAATAAAATTATATCCTGTGTCTATAACAATCTCTTACTAATAAGCTCCCCGTCTACTGAAAAGTATAAAAGAAAGTGGGAAGATGAGTTTGGTGAATCTATTCCAGATGATTTATGGAAAGAAAGTCTTGAAAACATACATAATTGTTCAGTTAATACAAGACACTGTCTTGTCCAATTTAAAATCATACATAGACTTCACTTTTCAAAGGAGAAACTACATAACATATACCCAGAAGTGTCACCCATGTGTGATAGGTGCCAATCTTCCGTAGCAACACTTCTCCATAGTTTTGTTTTATGCCCAAGGGTTCAATTATTCTGGATTGATATATGTGACGTTATGTCTGAGGTCATAAATACTTCAATCGAACCTGACCCCATGTTTATCATTCTTGGAATATCTGAGACCTTCAGAAAACTAAGTGTGGCACAACAGCGTTTTCTCTCTTATTGCTTCATAATAGCAAAGAGATTAATCCTCATCTTATGGAAGAGCGCAACAGTACCTACCTCTAAGATGTGGTTAGAGGATTTAACTAACACACTTCATTTAGAAAGGATAAGATATACACTGAGAAACAGGCTCAACTTATTCAATAAAACATGGAAACCCCTTATATCATACCTAAAAACTACAAATCCAGTTCAACAGTCCACATCCTAGCACACAATATAGGACAATGGTAATGGTTTTTGAGTGAGGGTCTCTACGGGGAAGGGTGGAGATAAATGGGGAGGGGTTAGTCCGGTGGAAGAGGGTACGGATAGTAGTGTGTTTTTTTTTTTTTTTTTTTTTTTTTTTTTTTTTTTTTATTGTTTTTATTGTCTTTGTTATTTTATTTTGAATTAGTAAAAAAAAGCTTTTAGAATGTACAAGTGAATTGTATGTCAAATCATATGCTTTAATAAACATACATTTAAGATACAAAGCGAACGTGCAAAGACTAAGTAAGTGCAATTCAAACGCTGTTTACAAACAAAAAGATACATAAATGATGTTGGACGATTCTGAAGTTGTAGGAGAAAATAAGATGGAGTTTTTAGCTATTCTCTACCTTTTTGAGCCGGAGTACACAGACGATGAACTTAGACGTGATTCGTAGTGATGGGAAGTTCGATCATTTTACCGATTCGGACCTTTGAGTCTCGTTCAGCAAAATGAATGAATCTTTTTTTGAGTCATTTCGTTCATTTTAGCAAAATCTAATTAAAATGTTACGTGTTACTTCCCTAACACATCTACTACTTACACAAACGTTGATCACACTACAAACAAGACAAAACTATAATTCTATAAGAAACAGAAAAGATGAATTCATTGTTTTTGGGTTTGAGTCGTTCGTTCATCACGTGACAGCCCCATAAGCTTAACCAATGCAGTGTGAGCCGGAAAAAGAATTTATTAGTTAATCTCTCGAGCCTTCAGGTTTGAGTCATTCGTTCATCATGTGACAGCCCCATAAGATGAACGAACGACTTGAAAAACCTGAAGACTCGAAATAGGTGAACTAATTCCAGTACAGAACCTAATAGGATGTTGCGCATGTGCGACTGAACAAATCACTCCCCGAAATGACTTGTTCTTCCCGAGTCACATTAAAGATTCTTTCAAAATGAACGAATTGTTCAAGAACGCACATCCCAGAGCCTGTGCTACACCAGCTTTTGTGCTTAAAAAGTATACAATTTTTTATTTTTCTGAAAAAATTACAGATCGTTTCGCTAGATAAGACCCTTCTTCCTCAGCTGGGATCATTTAGTGCCCTTTGAAGCTGCATTTAAACTACAATTTGGATATTCAAAATCGGGGCACCAATGAAGTCCATTATATGAAGAAAAATGCTGAAATTCTTTCCTCAAAAACCATAAAAACCATAACCATAAAAAACCAACGACTGAAAACAGAAAGACAAGGGACATCTTGGATGACAAGAGGGTGAGTAAATTATTTGTGAACTGTTGTTCTGGAAGTGGAGTTCCTTTAATAACTACTTGACTAACTACGTTTTTATTGAGCTAAAATCAAAGTAACATTTGCAATCATGATAATAATCAGCAAAATAGCTCCCTTGGAATGTTTTTGAACTATATCATGTTATAAATAAACTTTACATTTAGATTTTTTACCTCAGTGTGTTTCTTCTGAGTTTTTTTATGTGTGCTGTTACACTCATTTGTTTTGAAGTCACTTACAAAGAGACGGGCAGCGCGATTTTGATACCAGAAATACACTATCCATTATAAATCTTTGCTTACATTGAATGTATTAAAATAAGAAAAATCATTCTTGCATTTTGATGCTTTGCTGGTTATTTTTTGTCACTTACGTTTTAATCAGGCTGTTTGTCTGGTCGGGCAAGTAAAAAAATTGAAAACATTTTAAACTAGCTCGAAAGCTGGTAGTCAGCTAGGTGTAGCTCGACCTATATTTATTATTATTGTTGAGAACATTATACAGACAAAAGGTAGATCAACCTGTATTTTAGCGGTAATGTGACCAAAAATATTTAAAGGGGTCATATAATATGATTTCACCTTTTTAACTTTTGTTAGTGTGTAATGTAGCTGTGTGAGCATAAAATTTGCAAAGTTACGAAGCTCAAAGTTCAGTCCAAATGGGGAAATTGTATTTTACCAAATTAGCATAGCATCGCCTACAGAGAAAGGTAAGAGACTACAACAAAATAATTCCGGGTTAATGACATCATACACCCAGATAACCCTGGGAACATGCAACGAAGGGTGCTTAAATGCTGTGCTGCTTAGGAGAAGACTAGGGATGCATGTAAAAATCGATTCATATGCTGTATGAATCAAGATTCTGTCTTCTAACCATTCTAATGGATTCACAAGTTTCAAAATCAATATTCTAAAGCAGCAGTTCTCAATCCTGTTCCTCTCATCACCTGCTCTGCACACGCTCTGCATCTCTCTCTCTCAGATCAGCTCAGCTACTCCAACAATGAACTATTCCACTTACACTTATTTTCACATAGCTACGACAAGCGTTAAACGCGGACGTGCATGCGGTTGGCTTCCTTTATTAAAGCTTTAATCATGATAAAACCGCATATTCAAAGCTAGCATAAGCAATAGCATAATAACAGAGTATCTAAAAGTATGAGAAAACAACAAACAAAAAACATAGGCCTTCCATAAGAGCTGTGCTTGCACAAGTTCTACACGATCCTCTTCCCTAATATCCTCTGCGTCTCATTCGTTCTCATCCACCCAGCACCAGACGTCATTTGGACGTTGTTTTTTGGGCTAAATCAAGTCAGCCCGTCATGACTTTTTTAGCCCAAAAATCGACGTTGAAAATTGGTCGTTGTTTGGTCCATCGGATTTAGTCCTAATTTAGCCCAAAACACGACGTTGAAAATTGGTCTTTGTTTGGTCCGTCAGATTTAGTCGTAATTCACATCTGGGACATTTGCTCGTGTGCGCGCCTCACCCATTTGAAATATTTTTTACAGACGCCATTTTCTTTCCTCGTGATGTGGAGCATATGAGGACGGAAAACAATGAAATAAAGCGTTTAACCTTACGCACAAAATGTGTTTTGTAATATCATATTGTTTTATAATGATATTAACGTGCTGTATGCTGCTAAACTTTTCTCAAAGACTTTTTTTTTTCACTCCTGATGTGGAACAGATGAGAGCGCTGTGCAATTATCGTTACCCATAAACTTTTTCTTAGAGAGATAACGTTATTTCCTTTCACTCGCGATGCGGAGCAGACAGGCCAGTTGGTTTTATCAAGGAAAGTTTTTAACATGGAAAGTTAAGTGTTTTATCTCATTTAAAACATGTATTTTATAACGTCATATTGATTTATAGCGAAATTTATGTGTATTCATGTATTTAAACTTTTTCTCAGAGTGATATTTTCTTTCACTTATGATGCAGAGCAGACAGGGATGTTGGTTTTATCAAGGAAAACACAGAAAGTAAGTGTTTTACCTCATTTACATTATGTATAATATTATTTTGTGACCACATTAATATGTTGTGTGCACCCAAACGTTTCTCAAAGTGATATTTATGTGTTGGTTTTATCAAGGAAAAGTGTTTTACATAATTTACATTGTGTAATATTACTTTATGATGATATTAATATTCTGTGTGCACCTAAACATTTCTCATAGATCTGAATTGCTATGCAGTGCTGAGGTGGAGGTCGCTTTTAACAGGGAAACACTAGAAGTAAATGTTTTATCTCATTTAAAATATGTATTTTATAATGTCATATTGATTTATAGTGATATTTATGTGCTGTGCTCTCCTAAACTTTTTCTCAAAGAGATATTTTCTTTCAATCACAATGCAGAGCAGACAGGAAAGTTGGTTTTATCAAGGAAAATGCCAAAAGTAAGTGTTTTACATTAGCAGTATTAACATTAAGTGACATGACATCTGACGCACGGAAGCCATTGGCACAGGCCACTGCTCAGTGACACATTGAGTGACACTTTCGGTTTTCAGTGACGTGTCACAGCAGAGTGGCATGTGCCAGTGACGTGCCGATGGATTGTGTCAGTGTCACTGTCACTCTTGCGGAACATGTCACTGCTGTGGCACCTCGAGTGACACTGCCGCTGTCATCTGGAGTTTAACTTAGAACAATAACTTTAACAATACAGAATTGTGACAAGGCGGCTGTACAGCATTAAATAAGAAATAGTACATCAACAGTGCCAAGGGCAACAATAAACACTCAATTTTCAGGTAAAGGTAGTTAATCAAATGCAATAAAATAAATACAATATAGTGTGAAGAAAAAGTGTCCCCAACTAAGCAAGCCAGAGGCAACAGCGACAAGGAACCAAAACTTCATTGGTGACAAATGGAGAAAAAAAACCTTGGGAGAAACCAGGCTCAGTCGGTGGGCCAGTTCTCCTCTGGCCAGACACAGAGGACTCACCAGGTCCCGTGGTCTTGTGCCGACAGCCGTGTAGGTGACGAGGTTTTCACTGGGGATCCGTCTCTGGGGCTCATCTAGTCGATGTGGTCTCCGCTGACATTCAGTGCTCTAAAGGTCGTCTCTAGGTGCTGATCCACCATCTGGGCTGGGTTCGGACTGGATCTGGTGGTTAAGGTGACCTCGGAATAAGAAAGAAACAGACTAATATTAGCGTAGATGCCATTCTTCTGACGATGCACTGAGTACATCGGGTGTTATGGGAAGTGTTCCCGGTTCCGGTTGACCTAATTAGTGCAGCCTAACAATCCTTTAATGGATTTGAATTATAAGAATGTGTTGATGTGTTATGTGTAAGCAAAGTTAAAGAGATGGGTCTTTAATCTAGATTTAAACTGACAGAGTGTGTCTGCGTCCCAAACAGTGTAGGGTAGATTGTTCCAGAGTTTGGGCGCTAGATAAGAAAATGATCTGCCGCCCGCGGTTGATTTTGATATTCTAGGTATTATCAAATGCAAGAGCTCGCTCAGGTACTGAGGAGCTAAACCATGCAGGGCTTTATAAGTAATTAGCAAAATTTTAAAATCTATACGATGTTTAATAGGGAGCCAGTGCAGTGTTGACAGAACCGGGCTAATATTATCATACTTTTTGGTTCTAGTAAGAACTCTAGCTGCTGCATTTTGGACCAGCTGGAGTTTGTTTATTAAGCGAGCAGAACAACCACCCAAAAAAGCATTACAATAATCTAACCTTGAGGTCATAAACGCATGAATTAATGTTTCAGTATTTGACATTGAGAGCATAGGTTGTAATTTAGATATAAAATGCAGTTTTGCAAATACTAGAGATGTGTTTTTCAGAGGAAAGACTGCCATCAAATAGCACACCTAGGTTCCCAACTGATGACAAAGAATTGACAGAACAGCCATCAAGTATTAGACAGTGTTTTAGGTTATTACACGCTGAGGTTTTAGGTCCAATAATTAACACCTCTGTTTTTTTTTTAGAATTTAGCAGTAAGAAATTACTTGTCATCCAATTTTTTAACTCAACTATACAATCCGTTAGTTTTTCAAATTGGTATGTTTCGCCAGGCCGCGAAAACATATAAGCTCTATAAGAAATATAGAGCTGAGTATCATCAGCGTAACAGTGAAAGCTAACACCATATTTCCTGATGATATCACCCAAGGGTAACATGTAAAGCGTAAAAAGTAATGGCCCCAGTACTGAGCCTTGCGGTACTCCATACTGCACTTGTGACCGATATGATACCTCTTCATTTACTGCCACGAATTGATGGCGGTCAGATAAATACGATTTGAACCATGCCAATGCACTACCACTAATGCCAACATAATTTTCAGGTCTGTTCAAGAGAATGTTGTGGTCAACAGTATTGAATGCAGCACTAAGATCCAGTAGCACTAACAGAGAGATACAACCACGATCGGATGACAAGAGTAGATCATTTGTAACTTTAATAAGAGCAGTCTCAGTACTATGGTACGGTCTAAAACCTGACTGGAAATCCTCACAGATATCATATTTCTGTAGGAAGGAAGATAATTGTGAGGATACAACCTTTTCTAATATCTTTGACAGAAATGGGAGATTCGAGATAGGTCTGTAATTAGTTAATTCGTTGGGGTCAAGTTGTGGTTTTTTAATGAGAGGCAGCCAGTTTGAAGGTTTTGGGGACATATCCTAATGACAGTGATGAATTAATTATATTCAGCAGAGGATCTATGCGATCTGGAAGCAAGTCTTTTAGTAGCCTAGATGGAATCGGGTCTAGCATACAAGTTGTTGGTTTAGATGATTTAACAAGTTTATACAATTCTTCCTGACCTATAGTAGAGAATGAGTGGAATTGTTCCCCAGGAGATCTATAGCGCAGTATCTGAGGCGATACTGTAATTGACGGCTGCATGGTGACAATTTTGTCTCTAACAGTATCGATCTTGGAAGTAAAGTAGTTCATAAAGTCATTACTGCTATGCTGATGGGCATAGTCAGTGCCTGTTGGTTCTTTATTTTTTGTTAACTTAGCCAGTGTATTTAATAAATACCTAGGGTTATGTTTGTTATCTTCTAAAAGAGTCGAAAAGTAATCAGATCTAGCCAATTTTAAAGCTTTTCTATACGATAGGGTACATTCATGCCAAGCAGTACGAAAAACCTCTAATTTTGTTTTCCTCCAGCTGCGCTCCATTTTCCAGGCTGCTCTCTTTAGGGCGCGAGTGTGCTCGTTATACCACGGGGTCAGACTGTTTTCCTTAATCTTCCTTAGGCACAGAGGAGCGACCGTATCTAGAGTCCTGGAAAAGAGAGAGTCAATAGTTTCTGTTACATCAAGTTTTTCTGAGCTATTGGAAATGCTGAGGAATTCAGATAAGTCAGGAAGATTACTTAGAAAGCAGTCTTTTGTAGTAGAAGTGATGGTTCTCCATACTTGTAATAAGGAGTTGAATTTACAGTTTTAGTTATCTGGAGAACACAGGAGACTAGATAATGATCAGAGATATCATTACTTTGCTGCAGAATCTCAACGGCATTGACATCAATTCCATGTGACAGTATTTAGTCTAGGGTATGATTTTGACAATGAGTGGGACCTGATACGTGTTATCTAACTCCAATTGAATTTAGAATGTCTGTAAATGCTGCTGCCAGTGCATCGTTTTCATTATCAACATGGATCTTAAAGTCACCTACTATTAAGACCTTATCTGTAGCCAACACCAGCTCAGATATAAAATCAGCGAATTCTTTAAGAAAATCTGTATGGTGCCCCGGTGGCCTGTATACAGTAGCAAGTACAAACGTCATGGGGGATTTATCATTAACACTTGTTTCTCTGGATAATGGCTCATGTTTATAACAGTAATCATGAGGGGTAGACTCGTTTAAGATAATGTAATCATCTGGTTTTAGCCAGGTTTCTGTCAAACATAGCACATCTAGGTTATGATCAATGATCATATCATTTACTAAAAGCGCTTTTGTAGAGAGGGACCTGATATTCAATAGGCCAAGTTTTATCATTTGTTTCTCTGTATTATGTACATTTTTTATTTGTTGAACGTTGATTAGATTGTTACTCTTAAATCGGTTTGGACGTCTTTTGTATTGTCTAGCTCGGGGAACAGACACAGTCTCTATAGCATGATATCTAGGTGAAAGGGTCTCTATGTGCTGAGAAATAACTGATTTTGGTGACGTGAGGCGGCTAGCAGGCGTGTGGATTATCCAGTCTGTCTGCTTCCTGACCTGGGCCCCAGTTAGTCAACTGGAAACTCTAAGACTATATGCCATATTACTAGAGAGAAGAGCGGCACCACCCCTGGAGGAATGAAGACCATCTCTTTTCAACAGGTTAGGTCTGCCCCAAAAACTTGTCCAATTGTCTATGAAACCTATGTTATTCTGCGGGCACCACTTAGACATCCAGCCATTTAGTGACGACAGTCTGCTATGTATCTCGTCACCACGATAAGCAGGGAGGGGACCAAAGCAAATTACAGTGTCTGGCATCGTACTTGCAAGTTCACACACCTCTTTATTATTTTTAGTGATCTCCGACTGGCGAAGTCGAACATCATCTGTGCCGACGTGAATAACGATCTTACTGAATTTATGTTTAGCATTAGCCAGCACTTTTAAATTTGCCAAGATGTCAGGCACTCTGGCTCCCGGTAAACATTGGACTATGGTGGCTGGTGTCTCTATTTTCACGTTCCGTACAATAGAATCGCCAATAACTAGAGCACTTTCATCAGGTTTCTCAGTGGGTGCGTCACTGAGTGGGGAGAACCTGTTTGATGTTCTGATCGGAACGGAAGAGCGGTGTTTTGACCTGCGACTATGCCGTCTCACAGTCACCCAGTTGCCCTGCTGCAAAGGCAAAGTTACCGGAACCGACCATGTACAGGACTCCCTGAGCTAGTCGCATCCAAAGCCGTATCTAAGGCCCTCACATTCTTACTATCCTCGATTAAAGTTTGGATGCGTGTCTCTAGTTCTGAAATCTTCTCTGTCAGCCTAACTATTTCCCTGCATTTATCACATGTGAATCCCTCGCTGCCGACAGAGATTGATAAGCTAAACATATAGCAGGTGCTGCAGGTTACCAGAAAAGGAGAAGAAGCCATTACTCACCGTAGTTGTAGAACGATTTGAACTCACCACTGTTGTTTGATGAACTTGTGAAGAAAAAAGCAGGGGGAGAAAACAACAACGGTTGTAGAGGCGGATAGAAAAAGTAAAAGTGAATGGCAAGCTAACGGCTAACACACTACAGGCGCGCTGCACTCGCGGTTGTAGAATAAAAACGAGCGATCAACGAGAGTGAGGGGAAAAAAGGAAAGCGGTAGTAGACATGAATAGAGACGTGAGTGGGAACGCAAATGGTAGGCTAAGCATTTCTTGTTAAAGATATTGTTTTTTTTTCTTCTAGTGTTTTTTAATTGCAGGTGATTGTTATATAAATACTGTGTTTGTTTCATTTATATTTTGTGTAAAAGTCTATTCAATATGAAACACTTA
The DNA here is from genome assembly GCA_036247105.1 of Cirrhinus mrigala. NCBI lineage: Eukaryota > Metazoa > Chordata > Actinopteri > Cypriniformes > Cyprinidae > Cirrhinus > Cirrhinus mrigala. The sequence continues at coordinate 536,509 of JAMKFB010000702.1, read as the reverse complement.
TAAATAAAACAGCTGATTATAATTGGTCATACAACTATGGTGAATGTATTTCTTCAGACAATAATTAAATCTTATTTAGTTCTATGCTGATTTTTTTGAGTGCTAGCTTGATTTTATGCTATACTTCATACTATAATTTATTTGTGAAACCACTTTAATCATTTTGTTTTAGACTCTTCTACGATATATTATCATTAACAACTAGAATAATTTAAGTTGTATCATCTAGCCTACCTGATTATGATACTAAACTTACCTTGAATTGAACCTTGTCAGTAAGTGAAACAAACGGATTAATTAGTAATTAGGTCAAATGGACACCAGCTTGGTCAGGCTGGGAGACCAGCTAAAACCAGCTACTTCCAGCTTGAACCAGCTTAAACCAGCCTGGCCAGGCTGGGAGACCAGCTAAAACCATCTACTTCCAGCTTGAACCAGCTAAAACCAGCCTGGGAGACCAGCTAAAACCAGGCCAACCAGCCTAAGCTGGTTTTATCTGTTTTTTTCAGCAGGGAAGACCTCGACCAGAGTCGATTAAAACCATCAATCCTGATTCTAGGAAACGGTGACAACATTCTAAACAAAGTTAATCTCTTGGAGAGGATCGAATTCTGAAAAGGACGTCTGACGCTGTGCAAAAGCTGATGGAGCGTGACTGGAGTTCTGGTGCTGCTGCGAATGATCAGTTGAAGTGCGGCTGCACAGCGGGAAAAACGTGTCATGTAATAGACTTCATAGGCTCTACGTTTAAAACAAATTACCGAGAACAAATGATCAAACTGATGCATACGGTCATTAAGCATGCGTGCAATCTGAATCATGATTGTACGGGGGATACCAAACGTGTAACAAAACCTCAAGGATGAAATGGATGTTGAAAAATAATCCATGGCCTGATTTAACAAATGTGTTTATTTACAGCAAAGAGCCAATCAGTGTAATCACCAGAGAAATTCTGGATGAAAATTCAGAATCCATGTTATGTGAAATCGTTGGAGCGCTCGTCGACTTCATACTGGGCCAAAACATACTGGCCTTCAGAGATTTTCTTTTCTGGCTAGACCACCTGTAATGTCAGTACTGTTGTTTGTTTGTAATGGCTATTTTTTTCTTCACTACTTCAATCTATTCTTCACTATATTGGCAAAATAAAAGGCTGAATCACTTAACTCAATCTTTTCTCCGAGTTCAATTTTTGGATTTTGCCTTTTTCTGAAGCGAGTTACAAATGAACAATTTTACAAATTGAAATTTTTAATCAGTTGAATAAAAGAAAAACGAGTAGACGGAATAGAATGTAAAAGGAAAAGTATTATTAAGAAATGATCTTACGATCTCTGATCTAAACTTGTTTACTATTAATAATATAATGTAAATGTCTGGAATGAAGACGGAGTTTAAACGCGATATTTTCTTAAATCAACCAAATTCACAGAAATATTGACGTATATGAACAAAGAGGCCCACTAACGTGACAGCAAAAACTAGAAAATAAAGTGTAAGGCTTGACAATTACAATTGGGTGTGAAAATAAGATAAGGATGGTGAGACTGCGGTAAACCAATTCAGGCAGAAAGAGCGAACAAAATCAAGGAAACATCTAAAATGGTCGTGGTTTCAAAGTTTAATGCTATGAAAAACTTTGCGGTTTATATCTCACAACGGTGTGACGAGGTATAGCGCACTAGCATGGATAAAGTCAAGATATCTAGCGATTTTAAGTCTACTTACCAGGGGTCAGTCTGTTGTGTCGTTAGGCTATATTATAAAGGTTTGTACGCTTATATTAATTTCAGTGTATTTATAAAAGTTTTCACCACTTACACGCATCCCAACCACCTGAAATCTGTTGTTATAAACCTCATGCCTGACACTTTTGCAACCGACTAAAAAAGAATAAGCTAAACAAACAATGAAGGATCACGAACATTGTTCACTTAAATGAACAACAGACAATAATCACCAATACGTGTTCACACAGTTAGCTTTATTTAAATGTTTTACTAATATAAAATTACCATGAGTTGTTAGAAAAGAAATGACAGATGAAAAGAAAGCTGATGAATCAGTTCATTGAGCCAAACTGTCCAAATGAATCGTTTCGCAGAAATGAATCAGACTCTGCGTCACTAAACAGATCACAAAAAAATGGGGTTTGTCACATCACAACACGGAAGGAGCGTATACTTCACTACCCAGCCAACATTTGTATGTGGGGCCCATATGGGTATGAACTGGGCTGAAAAATGGGCCCCATATAGGATTGTCCGCGGGTTCCATAATGGCCCCATGTTAACTGCCCAGATGGATTTCATATAGGATTGAACTTGTCACAAAGTGGGACCCAACTGGGCAACATGCACAACACCCATCTTGGTCCCAGCTTTAACCCAGCTAACATTTGATTGTGGGGCCCATGTGGGTTTGACATGGGTTGAAAAATGGGCTCTATATGGGATTGTCCGTGGGTTCCATAATGGCCCCATGCCAATTGCCCACATGGATTCCATATGGGATTGCACTTGCCACTTGGTGGGACCCAACTGGGAAACATGTGCAAGACCCATCTCGGTCCCAGCTTTAACCCAGCTAACATTTACATGTGGGGCCCATGTGGGTTTGAAATGGGCTGAAAAATGGGCTCTGTATGGGATTGTCCGTGGGTTCCATAATGGCCCCATGCCAATTGCCACATGGGTTTCATGTGGGATCACACTTGCCAACAGGTGGGCCCCAACTGGGCAACATGTGAAAGACCCATCTTGGCCCCATCTTTACTACATAGGCTGAAATATGGGTTTTAAGTGGGTTTGTCCACGGGCTCCATGTTGGCCCCATGCTACATAACCATGTGGGTTTTATGCAGGATTTACCTGGGCTTTAGGTGGGGCCCATCTAGGGAACATATGCAAAACCCATCTGGGTTCTATCTAAATATGGGTTTTACATGGGTTTGTCCACGGGTTCCATGTTGGCCCCATGCTACATAACCATGTGGGTTTTATGCAGGATTTACCTGGGCTTTAGGTGGGGCCCATCTAGGGAACATATGCAAAACCCATCTGGGTTCTATCTAAATATGGGTTTTACATGGGTTTGTCCACGGGTTCCATGTTGGCCCCATGCAACATACCCATGTGGGTTTTATGCAGGATTTACCTGGGCTTTAGGTGGGGCCCATCTAGGGAACATATGCAAAACCCATCTGGGTTCTATCTAAATATGGGTTTTACATGGGTTTGTCCACGGGTTCCATGTTGGCCCCATGCAACATACCCATGTGGGTTTTATGCAGGATTTACCTGGGCTTTAGGTGGGGTCCATCTAGGGAACATATGCAAAACCCATCTGGGTTCCATCTAAATATGGGTTTTACATGGGTTTGTCCACGGGTTCCATGTTGGCCCCATGCAACATACCCATGTGGGTTTTATGCAGGATTTACCTGGGCTTTAGGTGGGGTCCATCTAGGGAACATATGCAAAACCCATCTGGGTTCTATCTAAATATGGGTTTTACATGGGTTTGTCCACGGGTTCCATGTTGGCCCCATGCAACATACCCATGTGGGTTTTATGCAGGATTTACCTGGGCTTTAGGTGGGGTCCATCTAGGGAACATATGCAAAACCCATCTGGGTTCCATCTAAATATGGGTTTTACATGGGTTTGTCCACGGGTTCCATGTTGGCCCCATGCAACATACCCATGTGGGTTTTATGCAGGATTTACCTGGGCTTTAGGTGGGGTCCATCTAGGGAACATATGCAAAACCCATCTGGGTTCTATCTAAATATGGGTTTTACATGGGTTTGTCCACGGGTTCCATGTTGGCCCCATGCAACATACCCATGTGGGTTTTATGCAGGATTTACCTGGGCTTTAGGTGGGGTCCATCTAGGGAACATATGCAAAACCCATCTGGGTTCCATCTAAATATGGGTTTTACATGGGTTTGTCCATGGGTTCCATGTTGGCCCCATGCAATTTACCAATGTGTGTTTTATTTAGGATTTCACTGGGTTTAAGGTGGGGCCCAACTATGAAACATACACAAAACCTACCTAGGTCCCATCTTCAAATTCTATGTGGGAACTACATGGGATAAATTATGGCTTGCAAGTGGGATTAAAAAAAAAGTTTTAAAGTTTTAAAGCATTAGCATACAGCAGTACACAGTGAGATTAAAATCTTTTCAAATTTCAATTTTATTGAAACTACCCATCATATTATGCTATATTCTGATACCTAATTGTTAAAATTATGTAATTGTTAAAGTTAACAAACATTTTGAACTTGTATTTGAACCAGTGTTTACTGAAAGCTTTGAACATTTGCACATAGAAAATGGAGACAGAAGCAGCAGCAGCAACTAAACATTTTTCAGTACTGCTTACACTGCAGACAGACATTTGTGCATTCTAGACACCCTCAGTCTTCCTCTGTCTCTTGTCCCAGTAAACCATTTTGAGAGTTCCCTCTCAGATTCTTGCTGGTTGATCTTTGACATCAGTGCAGTATTCTTAAGAGCCTCTGCAAAACAAATATATATACAAATATATTTAAAAATAGGACATTTTAAAATTTGCCAAGAAGATGAGGTATGAAGATGCTGCCCTCCACTACAGTAAGGAAAACAGAGTAAAAGCAAAGGTGCTTGTTTACAGGCTATTCCAATAGACAACTTTTCTACAATGTGTTTAGTAAACGTGAAATATTATGTTACTTACACGTTAAAATACTACAAAACAATAACTTTTACTTGGAGCAACTCAAGGGCAAGTAAATGACGACAGATTTTTTGTTTTTGTCAGCTATCCAAAATGATGCACAAAATGAGCTGATGTTGTTGTAATATTATATTAAAGAACATCATAAATGACTGCAATGTCAATCAAAAATTCTCTTTCTACTTATCAACTGTGAAGTGGTGTAGGACAACATTGTCCAAGTGACTGTTTCAGACTCTGATTTGCAGACACCTTGTTTTAAGCATGAGAAAGGGTATTTTTATTGCTTGGTTAGTATAACCAGCACAACACAAAGCTTTGTGGCTCATCGTCTCGTAATCAGGATTCGAAAAAGATAAGATGTTAAGTTTACTTTTTAAAACAAATGGATGGTTACACCATGTCAACACCAGACGTGAGCAGCGTGGTGTGGCGGAGCACGGCACAGCGTGACTAAATACAACAGAAACTATTATAACCAGTAGCTGTATTTGGAAACATCTAATGGAAACATCTACAGTACTGTGCAAAAGTCTTAGCCCACTAGTATTTTCACCAACAAAAAAATGGTTTTAAGTCAGTTATTTCTATCTTTTGCTGTAGTGTGTCAGTAGGAAATATCAGTTTACATTTCTAAACATTCAGTTTGCCATTAATTGTAATAATCCAGTGAGATTTTTGTTTGCACAAGGAGTCTGACAACAGCCAGTGCTCCACACAGAGATCTGATGTGACCATCATCCAGTCTGTCTGGAATGACATGAAGAAACAGAAAAACTGAGACAGACTAAATCCAGAAGAACTGTGACAACATCTCCAAGTTGCTTTAAGAAACCTACATGCAAAGCTACCTGAAAACTTATGCACAAATGTACCTAGGGCAAAAGCTGTTTTAAACTCAAATATGGTTTACCAAATGTTGATTTAATTTAGTTAATAGAAATTAATTGATAAAATCTATTTATGGCATTAATTTTGACAGCATCCTCATTTTACAGCATTTTTACACAAGTGCCTAAAACATTTAACAGTACTTTGCAGGTAGGTTTCTTAAAGCAACTTGGAGATGTTGTCACAGTTCTTCTGGATTTAGTCTGTCTCAGTTTGTTCTGTTTCTTCATGTCATTCCAGACAGACTGGATGATGGTCAGATCAGATCTCTGTGTGGAGCACTGGCTGTTGTCAGACTCCTTGTGCAAACAAAAATCTCACTGGATTATTACAATTAATGGCAAAATGAATGTTTAGAAATGTAAACTGATATTTCCTACTGACACACTACAAAACTAAAACCATTTTTTTGTTGGTGAAACAGTACTGTATTTCGCAAAAAGTCCCATGTATCGATTTTTTTTTTTTTTTTAAGCTCGCATGAGGTGGTTTTACAGGCAATTTAAAAAGGTATATTTTGCAAAACTGCAATTAAAACAGCTTTTTTGCATTTACAGGCTACCTTGCGTACATAAGTCACATTGATCTTTTTTAATGTTCTATAACCTCAAAAAAAAAAAAAAAAAGAACACCTCATATGTGGCTGCTTATACAAACATTGACTACACAATACTTGAATAAGGGGCTTTCCTTGCCATTAAAGCTTGGATAACCTTTTACTTACACTGCACAAGTTTGCGGAACTGATCGCGGCTACTCTAGTCAAAGCTTGTGTTTACACCAGCTCTCCATGCTGCACCTGTTTAGATAGTTGCCTATGTCTCCTACAATTAAAATTAATGGCTAGTGCGGTGGCTGTGACATACGTAAACCTATGAACATCCATCGCCATGACTTATCGTGAGATGAAAAAAAAATACGTTTTAGTCTCATAACACTGGTTAATGAAAACGCTGTAATTTTGCAACATTGTTTTATTGACAACATCGCAAAAGTTTTGTGCAAATCCGTGATGGAATTGCACCTAGTGTGCTCTCTACACTGGATGCGGCGCGGCACGACATAACAAATCCCCGCTGGCAAACTGATGCCTCGTTTTATTTATGACATACTGACAAAGTTTAAAGGGGTCATCGGGTGCCCATTTTCCACAAATTTATATGATTCTTTAGGGTCTTAATGAGAAGTCTATAACATATTTTGCTTAAAATTTCTCAGTGGTAGTGTAAAAAAACCCACCCATTTTACCATGTCAAAATCAGCCCTTTTTAGAGTGAGCCATTCTGTTGCATGTTCCTTTAAACGCTAATGAGCTCTGCCATTCCACCCCTCTCTTCTGTGGGGTGACGATCAGTAATGTTTACTTTAGCCACATTTAACCGCAAAACTTGCTAACTAGCACATTATTAGGAAAAGGCGAATTCCAAAGATGCATAAAAAACTCCCATATACTCACTTCTGTTGTAGGTGAAACTAGATTACAAATGATTCGCGTGAACATAGACGCATTTATGTAGGCTGCCGGGCACATTTCCTTCAAAAACAAAAGTAACGTTAATCCTCTGCATCTTCAGCAGCTCAGATGTCGGGAGTAAATGATGAGTGCTACTATGCGCATTACTGCATCCAACAACAGAACACCTCAATTGCTCAATCGGAGACAGTCTTGCCTTCCCCTACACCAGAGTCGAAACAATAATGGTGGTCGGACTGTTCTCAGCGCTCACTCGGCTCATTTAGGGTGGGTTTAAGATAAAACTGTCATGTCAATCAACTATCGTAGAAGCGGCCTTGGTCGGTGTGACGTCACACAGACAAGACGCTGACAATGACCTTATTTGAAAAAAGGCATATTATCTAGATTACATTGGATTTTTCCCATATTAAGATTAATAAAATACCACTGGGTGAATTTATATCATTATAGGGTGGTTGTGTACACACACTGTCAACACATTTATGTTCAAACTTGTAAAAAGGAGTTTTGCATCCGATGACCCCTTTAAATGATTTTCAGCGTTCGCTTGGTCACATCTAGTGTAGACAGACTGTCACGCCATGACAACTGTCACCTCTGTTGTAGACACGGTTAGTCATATACGAATAAGATTAAGTGGGGTTTGGATCAAGATTATGATCTTTAAATGATTAATCGCGCAGCTCTAATTTCTGATAATGTGTCTCCATCTATTTATGATAATATTTGAAGAGAAACGTTACACATTTAATTCAGAATCATAACTATACATTCTATTAAAGGTATAGTTCACTCAAAAATAAAAATTCTGTCATCATTTATTCACCTTTATGTTGTTCCAAACGTTGGTAACTTTGGTGACAGTTGGAGGGCCCCAATGATTTCCATAGTATTTTTTTTTTCCTACTATGGAAGTTAATGGCTACTATGAACTGTTTGGTTATCTACATTCTTCAAAAAATCTTTTTTTGTCTCCAACAGAAGAAAGAAATTCATACAGGTTTGGAAAAACATAAGGGTGATGAAGGGTAAATGATGCCAGAACTTTCATTTTGGGGTGAACGTTCCCTTTAAGAAAATTATGTAAAATCAAATTAAGCAAAACCACTACATTTAGTAAAACCAAAACATCTCACATATCACAAAAAGTCAGTGAATTCATACCAGAAGTGAGGATGCAATGTAGCAGATAAAGGACAATCCTCCTCCAAATTGGCAGTGATCAGCTGGATCCTTGGTGAATCTGTAGTGGGTGGGCCCGACGAGTCCTTAAAAAAAAAAAAACATTTCTTTTTTTTTTTACCATTTCTTTAAACATTCTTAAACAAAACATATTTAAATTGTACTGAAATTTGCCATTATCAGCCATTTTGGCAACATAAACAAATTGTCAGCTTTGAAACTGTTAGTTATGATCGAAACATGAACTTAATGCATAACAATCCCATCAGAAAAATGTAAATCCCCAAAAGAAAGACAAAGAGGATTCACAAAAAAAATGGACTCTTCCCATATATATCTTTGCAAGGTAAATACAACTGTATCTTTAAAAAAGCCAATTTGTACACCACAATTACATCTAATATAATAGAATTTTACCTGCAGTTGCATTACACAACACAAACATTACATTCTCATACAACACTCTCAACTCTCCCATATATTCCAGTGTTTTCGAGTGTAAATTACAGTTTAATCATTCACTTCACTTATTCCAGTGCTCCTTTACTTCTCATGAGTTTGAGTTTTAAACTAAACATTAATACACACAAACACACACCAACTTCAAACACTAATTTACATTGAAATATGTGCTAATATAGCCAGCGCGCTAATATGCTAATCGCGATTAGCCTCTCCCTTTTTCCTCTCACTCACATTCATTAATTATGGGCACAAATCATAACTTTATGATGGTTTGACTGAAAAATGTTTTGTTACCTGACATCGCCATGTTTTCGGGATCTCACACATCCAGTCTGCCCCTTCCTCTGTGTTCACATTCCATCTTCTGTTCTCCGCTGACATGTCACAGTTCGAATTAACAGTTAGTTTACAATGAATTTAACAGGCACATAATCAGGAACTGAGCGAGCGAGTAATCTTACGGATCAGTAGCATGTACATCACCAAACTGATTAGTATATTTTCAAACTGCACGAGCAAAAAGGCGCGCGAGGCTGTCATTGGCCAGTTTTGTGAATGACAGTCAGATTAACCAATCTTGATGAAAGCAACCAGGTGAAACAACCAATAGAAATTGTTTCAGAGTGGTAATGGAAAATAAACAGTTTTCTTTTTTTTTTTAAACAAACGTGTGTGTATTTAGTTTTATTTACTTATTTATTTATTTTTTGGCTGTATTATTTGATTAATTGGTCAAACAGTGTTTTCACTGCTCTTTTGAGATTAAAGCTGTATCTATTATAATTATTGTTACTAATGCTAATAATTAAAATTGTACATATACATTTGGATTTTGAAGAGGTGTTTTGATCAAAATATCATAAAATGCTAATAAATAAAATATTAATCATCATAATCATTCAAAAGGCAGATATTTCTTGTTAAAGACATGACATTTATTCAACATACAGATCTGTTTATTTATTTATTTATTTTAAGATTTAAATAGTTAAAAACAAATTTGAATGATTTAGCATTATACATTATCAATTTGTGTCAATGTTAAAACAGCAGCTGACATTATTTCAATCATATTTCAACTTTGAAGGTCGGTCATGTGCCGACTAGACTGAAAAGAAAAGTCTGTACTGTTGGTCCAAAAAGAAAACTGAACACAAAACACAATATGCTAACTGAATGAAACAGCACTTTATTCTGAACCCCTGTATCATATGCTGCAAATACGATTTCTGGATATACATTGGATTTTTCCCATCAGAAACATAAATGTCCCTTCTGTCTTTCTTCACTTGGGCTATTTCATTATCTGTTACCAACCAACTGATTATAAAACTCTGGAGTACTTCTGTGGAATCAGGCAGCAGCTGTTGCTATGGGTTTTAGTTCTTCTACCAATCTCAAAGCCACTATAATCCCATTATTTTGATAGATAATTAGCCTTCTGTAACCCATTCTTCATATTGCACAGTGACCATTTTCTGGATATTTTGAACCATTTGCACAGATTTTGAAATAATTATATGGAGATAAGCATTTGCTTTGTAGGCCAATGCTGATGGCATATTGGGTCTAACTTGATTTGTATATTCCAGGGCTCTTCAACTCCTGACTCTTGAACTAGTCCTGAGAACTAAATGTACTGCTGAGTTTAGTTTTATCTCTAACCAAACACACCAAACAAGCTAATCACAGTGTTCAGAATGATTTGTGAATTAGAGTCAGGTGTTTAATTAGTGTTGAAATTAAAGTCTGCTGTACACTGGCCCTTCAGGACTGGAGTTGCAGACCAATAGCCTACTGACCTTATGTAGCTGCATCCCTTTTTAGTGCTACATTTGCTGTCTTCTGGTTGTATTTCCAAGGTGTTCTAACAGATTTATGAATAAACCTCTCATTTTAAAATCTTCCTGGTCTACTGACATTTGATAAGACATTTGCTTTAAACATTACAGTGTTTACAATAATTTTTGTTAACTCTACAATACATAAATCCACTTTACTAACTAAATTACTTAGACAGAAATGCCATAGAAATATACAGAGCTACCGCACAAACTGAAGTTTAAAGACAATATTTTAAAGATGGTGATGCACTTCTTTCTCTAGAGAATAAGGTTAATACTGTACCCACATAGATACCACACCCACTGCCCACTCTGCACCTAGTACCTATATGTGTACTACCTAGGGCCCATACAGTCAGCCTATATGGGACTGATTATGTTTGCTCATGTCTTACTCAGAATGCTTATGTCTTACCCAAGAGGGTGCCCTATTTGGATGACCAGACATGGCACTACCCGGGGACACGTTCAGCACATAATTTCTAAATTGCCTAAAATAACCAGGTGTTGGTTGTTTTCGCTGCGCTGATTGATTATTGTACGACATTAAAGTACCGCAACAACTATAGAGAGCAGAGCAGACGCTCCATCCTTTCGAATCATTCTCACAGTACTTTGTTGTCATGCAATGATCCATTGCCGCAGCACAAACAACCAACCTGGTTAATTTAAGCAATATAGAAATCCTGTGCAGAATGTGTCCCCGGAAAGTGGCACGTTTGGTCACCCTACCACATATTAGTGATGGGAAGTTTGGGTCATTTTACTGACTCTCTCGTTTGATGTCCTTCATCAAAATAAATGAATCTTCACTTTTACCAACCAAATTCCCTGAAAACACCTACCTATGGAATCTTGATCATATTCTAAATGAGGAAATTATTATAATGCACCTAGACATAATTTGTAGGGAATATGAATAATTACTTTACCTTCAGAGTCTTTCATTCATTTGTCACATAACAGACGCAATAAACAGATCATCATCACAAATGACCCATCACTACCCCATATGTATTTCCCCATTCACAACCCATACAAAGATTACCTATGTGGGTACTACCTTGGGCCCATGTAGGCAGCCTATATGAGACTGATTGTGTATGCCCATGTTCTACCCATATGGTTTGACCAAGAGGGCCCTATATGTGTTTCCCCATTCTGAACCTATATAGAGGTAGCCTTTGTGGGTATTACCTTGGGCCCATGTAGGCAGCCTATATGAGACTGATTGTGTCTGCCCATATTTTACTTACATGGTTTGCCCAAGAGGGCCCCATATGTGTTTCCCCATTCAGAACCCAAAGAGAGGTAGCTTATGTGGGTCCTACCTTGGGCCCATGTAGGCAGCCTATATGGGACTGATTATGTTTGCCCATGTTTTACCCATATGGTTTGACCAAGAGGGCCCCATATGTGTTTCCCCATTCAGAACCCAAGGAGAGGTAACTTATGTGGGTACTACCTTGGGCCCATGTAGGCAGCCTATATGGGACTGATTGTGTTTGCCCATGTTCTACCCATATGGTTTGACCAAGAGGGCCCCATATGTGTTTCCCCATTCAGAACCCATATAGCGGTAGCCTTTGTGGGTACTACCTCAGGCCCATGTAGGCAGCCTATATGGGACTGATCGTGTCTGCCCATATTTTACCCATATGGTTTGACCAAGAGGGCCCTATATGTGTTTCCCCATTCTGAACCTATATAGAGGTAGCCTTTGTGGGTATTACCTTGGGCCCATGTAGGCAGCCTATATGAGACTGATTGTGTCTGCCCATATTTTACTTATATGGTTTGCCCAAGAGGGCCCCATATGTGTTTCCCCATTCAGAACCCAAAGAGAGGTAGCTTATGTGGGTCCTACCTTGGGCCCATGTAGGCAGCCTATATGGGACTGATTATGTTTGCCCATGTTTTACCCATATGGTTTGACTAAGAGGGCCCCATATGTGTTTCCCCATTCAGAACCCATATAGCGGTAGCCTTTGTGGGTACTACCTTGGGCCCATGTAGGCAACCTATATGGGACTGATTGTGTTTGCCCATGTTTTACCCATATGGTTTGACCAAGAGGGCCCCATATGTGTTTCCCCATTCAGAACCCATAGAGAGGTAGCTTATGTGGGTACTACCTTGGGCCAGTGTAGGCAGCCTATATGAGACTGATTGTGTTTGCCCATGTTTTACCCATATGGTTTGACTAAGAGGGCCCCATATGTGTTTACCCATTCAGAACCCATATAGCGGTAGCCTTTGTGGGTACTACCTTGGGCCCATGTAGGCAACCTATATGGGACTGATTGTGTTTGCCCATGTTTTACCCATATGGTTTGACCAAGAGGGCCCCATATGTGTTTCCCCATTTAGAACCCATATAGAGGTAGCTTATGTGGGTCCTACCTTGGGCCCATGTAGGTAGCCTATATGCATGTAGGTAGCCTATATGGGACTGATTGTGTCTGCCCATGTTTTACCCATATGGTTTGACCAAGAGGGCCCCATATGTGTTTCCCCATTCTGAGCCCATATAGAGGTAGCCTTTGTGGGTACCGCCTTGGGCCAGTGCAGGCAGCCTATATGGGATTAATTGTGTTTGCCCATGTCTAACCCATTTGTTAAACCCATATGGGCCCCATTTGTGTTGCCCATTTCGAGCCCAAGCACTCATTTCCCATTTGTGACCCAACTAGGTCCCACATAGGGAGCCCATCTGTTTTTGCCCATGTGGGACCTACTTAGCTGACCCAAGTGGGCCCCAGATAAGATGCCCATTTTGGGACCATGCCCACTTGGTACCCATGAAGACCCAGCAGAAACCATGTGGGGCCCACATACACATGTTGGCTGGGTAAAGTTGTGGAAATGTGAGTCTTTTTATATAGGGTATCTTAGTGTGCGTATAATCAGAAGTCCAACGATTTTGGGGGCTGCCATATATGAGTGGTTTGGGATACATGTCCCCAGCGGCCATGTTTGAAGACCGAGGTGTATGCTGGGTAATGTAGTTTAGCGTTTGAGTGAGGTATTAGTTACACGTGTTTAACAACTTTGTAAAAACAAAAACAAAGAACTGTTAAAACATATTTAGACTAAACAATTATATTGAAGAGTAATACAAGACACATATGCTAAAAAAGACTTGACGTGTGTGCTGTAATGGAGCAACCGTTGTGAAGCGAGATACCAAATAAACCAAATAATTGTCTTTATCTTAAGAAAAAGTACATATGGTCTTGCTCTAGCTGTCTAAATATTCAGTCTCTCCCTCTGTATGTTGAGTGTGGCCAGTATTTTTACCGATTGTTAGTTCATGCCTGTATTTTTTAAGTTTCATCTTCAGCTATGTAAGCAGGAACTTGTAAAAATATGTTTGGCATTTGATAAGTTGGTCAATCACTCATCCATAGCTTTAACCTACTGTGGTGTTATAATAAATTTTCTGCAATGGTTGTACTTGTTAGAACGCTGTTTGTCAAACTAGTTTTAAGTGATATTATTCATATTAAACAGGTTAATGAACTCTTTCAGCATCTATACTTGTAATAATGCATAAAATAATTTCATTAGTGTCTCAGCTACAGCTAAATGATAAAACAAATTTAAGGATGTTGTTGGCAGTTTGTGGGTGTCTGAAAAAGCTGTGTGTGTGAGAGAGAGAGAGAGAGAGAGAGGAAGAGTTTGAAAGAAAAAAATGTTTTGGGCTAAAGATGTGATTTTACTAGAAACTAAGCACTCTAACTTAGAAACATAACACTGTTTTTTTTTTTTTTTTTTTTCCAACAAACTGATTGTCGGCACTTAAAAAAAAAAAAAGGCACATTTTTAGTGTTTTGATTAGAAAGTCAGATATGGTATATATAAAGTAAGTCATTTTTTATTGATTAATATGATACAATCATGATGAATTTACAAGGTTCCCCTTCAATCGTTCTCTACGACATTATGTCAATACTGACGTATTTGGGGTCTCCCTTGGGAGTCCAATCACCTCCGATCTTTAGAAGAAAAATTTGGTGAGTGGAATTTGCATGCCACGCCACACCCCCGTACATACGGGTATATAAGATAGCGGCGTGCAACCACCCATTCAGATTTCTGCTTCGGAGCCTCTCACCGGTTCTTGCGAAGAGAAAAGAAGAAAGAAGAAAGCTGTCGCTCTTGGCTGTGCTGGAAGACTCAAAGACCTGTGCTTTCTCCTTACTTCTCCAGCGAGGGTACTGCCTGAGTGCACGAGCATGCCGCGGTTCTTCCCTGGGCAACCAGCTAAAAGAGCAAATTTTCTCAGCTTACACGGCCGTTGAAAGCCTTGTCATTCGATATGTCTTTCCGACCGTGTACTTCTGGATGCGGTAGTTTCCTGACTCCCTCTGAGGGACAAGATCGCTGTCTCACATGCCTGGGCTGTGAACACGCTGAGATGGCGTTCATGGATGGTTCATGCCCTCATTGCGAGCGTATGTCCATGGCTGCACTAAGGTTACGCCTCTCGTGCTCGAAGAGGCTCCCTTCCATTCCTCCCCGGCCGGCTTCGTCAAGCTCTAAAATTTCGGCGTCGACGCTGGTTAGGAAGAAGGGTAACCTGATGGTTACAGTTCAGAATGCTCCGACGGGTCAGCCCCCTCGGAGGTCCGACTTGTCACGCCGTCCTGTCAAGATGCTGAAGGGAGGCGCCGGTTCGTCCCGCGGCGAGCCCAGTGTCTCCTTCGGTGCTCCTGAGGAAGATCGGATGTCTATCGCGGCATCAGAGGAGGGGCTTACGCCAGAAGAGGCAGAGGAATCCGCAGAGCAGCTCCCCTCAGCGGCGGCTGCCGATGCCGAACTGGCGGCCATGCTCCTCCGGGTGGCCAAGAGCATCGGGTTGGTTGTGCGTAAACCGCCTTCCCCCGAGCCCTCTTGGCTTGATGATTGGTTCCCTGGGGTCCCGACGCAACTCAAGTCAGCTGCGTCCGGCCCCAGTTCCTTTCTTCCCGGAGGTTCATGAGGAACTCACCAAGACGTGGAAAGCGCCTTACAGCGCCCATACACGTCCGAGTTCCTCCCTCCTCACTACCCTCGAAGATGGGGCAGCCAGGGGGTATGCGGACATTCCCCAGGTGGAGTGTGCAGTTGTGATGCATTTATGCCCACAAAATGCCGCCACCTGGAGGAACCGGCCGCGTCTCCCGTCCAAAGCCTGTAAGCTTTCGTCGGCTCTCGCTGCGAAGGCTTATAGTGCTGCGGGCCAGGCTGCCTCTGCGCTACATGGCATGGCCATCCTGCAAGTCCACCAGGCCCAGGCGTTGAAACAGCTGCACGAGGGTAGGCCTGACAAAGGGGTAATGCAGGAGCTGCGCACGGCGACTGACTTCGCCCTCCGGGTGACCAAAGTCACGGCGCGGCCCCTTGGTCAGGTGATGGCTACTATGGTAGTCCAGGAGTGCCATCTCTGGCTGAACCTGGCGCAGATGGCCGACGTCGACAAAGTTCGCTTTCTTGACGCGCCCGTCTCCCAGGTCGGCCTCTTCAACGACACTGTCGAGGACTTTGCCCAGCAGTTCTCGGCAGTCCAAAAACAGACGAAGGCGATCAAACACATCTTGCCGCGGCGTGAATCCGACAAACCGCCAGCGGCTAACCCCCGTGGCTTCTACATCTGCTCCGCCTCCAACAGCTAAGGAGTCTACGGCTCCTCAGCAGGGGCGTCGAGCTGGCCGTGGGAGAGGGACGCAGCCTGCTCCTCAGGCGTCCACATCAAGAACCAAGAAATCTGCGAAGCGACCCTGAGACGGGCAACCCAGAGATGGGAGAGATTGCTCTGCGGAGGACCTCAACATCTGCGCCCCCACCTGGGGGGAGGGCCGGGGGCTTGTACCTTTGCTGCCGCGGTACCCACCCACTCACAAAAAGAGCAATTTTCTCTGTCTCTGGGTCTTTCTCCCCGGGTTCGAGTCCTGAGCGATGCTCTGCTTCCTCAGACTCGGGCTCGGAATACAGGTTTACTCCCGCGGGTTCAGGAGCAGAAGACAGATGCTTCTCGCAGCCTGACCCTCTTGTGGGACACGACGCCTTCCACGAGGAGTCACCTTCTGCTCCATGGCTGCACCACCGTCGGTACGTCTCCCGTGCCATTGATCCCACTAGCATGCAGGTTGGGGGCGTGGCTATCGCTTCCTAACCCATCACGTTGGTTGATCCGGACGGTTCGACTCGGCTATGCGATCCAGTTCGCAAGGCGCCCGCCCAGGTTCAGAGGCATTCTGTTCACATCTGTCCGTTCGGACATAGATGCCTCTGTCCTGAGAGCGGAGATTGCGGTTCTTCTGGCGAAGAACGCAATCGAGCCGGTCCCTACAGCCGAGATGAAATCAGGATTTTACAGTCCTTATTTCATCGTACCGAAGAAGAACGGTGGGTTACGGCCCATCCTGGATCTTCGGGTTTTGAATCAGTCCCTGCACAGGCTACCGTTCAGAATGTTAACCCTGAAGCACATTTTGTCATGCATTCATCACCAGGATTGGTTTGCAGCCATCAGCCTGAAGGACGCGTACTTTCATGTCTCGATTCTGCCTCGACACAGACCGTTTCTTCGGTTTGCTTTCGAGTGCATATCAGTGCAAAGTCCTCCCCTTTGGACTAGACCTGTCTCCCCGCGCATTTACCAAACTCACGGAGGGTGCCCTTGCCCCACTTTGGGAGCGGGGTATCCATATTCTCAGCTACCTCAACGACTGGCTAATGATAGCTCACTCGCGAGATTTGTTGATCGAGCACAGGGATCAGGTGCTCCGGCACCTCAGTCTCTTGGGGATTCAGGTCAACTGGGAGAAGAGCAAGCTCTCCCCTGTGCAGAGCATCTCTTTTCTCGGGATGGAACTGGATTTGGTCAACATGATGGCACGCCTCACAGAGAAGCGCGCGCAGTCAGTGCTCGATTGTCTGAACATTTTCAGACACAAGGCAGCGTTCCCTCTAAAACTTTTTTAGAGGCTCCTGGGGCATATGGCAGCTGCAGCCGCGGTAACGCCACTCGGCTTGCTTCATATGAGACCACTGCAGCACTGGCTCCATGGCCGGATCCCGAGATGGGCATGGCACCGTGGCACGTTTCGGGTTGGCGTTACCCCGGAATGTCGCCGCCTTTTCAGTCCGTGGTCAGATCTTGCGTTCCTACAAACAGGAGTGCCCTTAGGCCAGGTCTCGAGGCACGTGATTATCAACACAGATGTCTCCAGGACGGGCTGGGGTGCCGTATGCAACGGGCAGGCAGCTTTGGGCTTCTGGACAGGACCCCGACTGCAGTGGCACATCAACTGCCTCGAGTGCTGCGAGGGAAGCATGCGCTAGTCCGCATGGACAACATAGCGACGGTAGCCTATATCAACCATCAAGGCGGTATACGCTCCCGTCGCATGTCGCAACTCGCCCGCCATCTCCTCCTGTGGAGTCAGAAGTGGCTCAAAACGCTACGTGCCATTCATATTCCAGGGGAGCTAAACCGTGCAGCAGACGGACTCTCACGTCAGCTCACTCTCCCTGGAGAATGGAGACTCCACCCTCAGGTGGTCCAGCTCATTTGGAGCCGATTCGGGGAAGCTCAGGTAGATCTGTTTGCTTCTCCAGAATCCGCCCACTGCCAGTTATTCTACTCCCTGGCCGAGGCTCCCCTCGGCACGGACACCCTGGCTCACAGCTGGCCCCGAGGACTTCTCAAGTACGCCTTTCCCCCAGTGAGCTTCCTTGCACAGACTCTGTGCAAGATCCGGGAGGACGAGGAGCAGGTCTTGCTGGTTGCGCCTTACTGGCCCACCCGGATCTGGTTCGCGGAACTCACGCTCCTCACGACAGCCCCTCCCTGGAAGATTCCCCTGAGGAAGGACCTTCTTTCTCAGGGGATGGGCACTATCTGGCACCCGCACGCCGATCTTTGGAACCTTCATGTGTGGCTTCTGGACGGGACGTGGCA
Source organism: Cirrhinus mrigala (assembly GCA_036247105.1). Taxonomy (NCBI): domain Eukaryota; kingdom Metazoa; phylum Chordata; class Actinopteri; order Cypriniformes; family Cyprinidae; genus Cirrhinus; species Cirrhinus mrigala. Next base: position 517,973 of record JAMKFB010000702.1, on the reverse strand, counting down.
GGCCTCTCTGGCCTTCCCCAGGCCGTAATAGATATTATCACTCAGGCTAGAGCCCCCTCTACGAGGCACGCTTATGCACTGAGGTGGGGTCTGTTCGTCGACTGGTGTTGCTCTCGTCGAGAGGACCCTCTGAGATGTTCGGTCGGAGTGGTGCTTTCCTTTTTACGAGAAAAGTTGGAGCGGAGGCTGTCCCCCTCCACTTTAAAGGTCTATGTGGCAGCCATCGCAGCGTACCATGACGCGGTGGATGGATTGTCACTTGGAAGGCATCACCTGATCGTCAGGTTCCTGAGAGGTGCGAGGAGGCTAAATCCCCCTCGTTCGCACCTCATCCCCTCTTGGGATCTCTCTGTGATCCTTATGGGCCTTCGGGGAGATCCCTTTGAGCCGCTAGAATCAGTTGAGCTTAAATACCTGTCGCTTAAGACTTCGCTCCTGATCACGCTCACCTCCATCAAGAGGGTGGGGGACCTGCACACATTCTCAGTTGACGAATCGTGCCTTGAGTTTGGTCCGGCTGATTCTCACGTTATCCTGAGACCCCGGCCTGGTTATGTGCCCAAGGTTCCCACCACTCCTTTCCGAGATCAGGTGGTGAACCTGCAAGCTCTGCCCTCGGAAGAGGCAGACCCAGCCTTAGGGTTGCTGTGTTCCGTTCGAGCTCTTCACGTCTATGTGGACCGCACCCGGAGGTTCAGACACTCTGAGCAGCTCCTTGTCTGCTTTGGGGGACAGCAGAAGGGGAATGCTGTCTCCAAGCAGAGGTTGACCCATTGGGTGGTTGATGCCATCACCCTGGCATACCAGTCCCAGGGTGAGCCGTGCCCCTTAGGAGTTCGAACCCACTCCACCCGGAATGTTGCCTCCTCCTATGCGTTGGCGCACGGCACCTCTCTAGCAGACATCTGTAGAGCTGCGGGCTGGGCGACACCTAACACCTTCGCAAGATTTTACAACCTCCGCGTAGAGCCAGTCTCCTCCCGTGTCTTGAGGTAATTCGGACTCGGGAGGACGGCTCGGTGTCGGCTTGCTGCGCCACTCCATTGGATCAGCGCGCCTTTCCTAGTAGTTCCCCCTGGTGAACTCTGGGTCCTCCGTGCCCTCCAGTTACGAACTAGGCGGAGTAGTTCATTACTGTGCTGGTAGGGGATTCCTTCCCTGTGGGGCCCCGTTTAGCTGGCTCCCAGGGCGTTGGGCAGGTTACATATTGAGTACATTTGGTCTGACACGCTTGCCTGTTGGCATTTGTCCTCAATTACGTAACGTGGTTCAGGCTTGTGGCGTTTTCCATAGGGACCCCAAATACGTCAGTATTGACATAACGTCGTAGAGAACGACTGAAGGGGAACATCTCGGTTACAACTGTAACCCTCGTTCCCTGAATGAGGGAACGGAGACGTTACGTCCCTCTTGCCACAATCCTGAACTACGCTGGAGACGCCGGGTGATTTCTGAATGAGTGGTTACACGCCGCCATCTTATATACCCATATGTAAGGGGGTGTGGCGTGGCATGCAAATTCCACTTGCCAAATTTCATTGGCTTTTTCTTCTAAAGATCGGAGGGGATTGGACTCCCAAGGGAGACCCCAAATACGTCAGTATTGATGTAACGTCTCCGTTCCCTCCTTCAGGGAACGAGGGTTACAGTTGTAACCGAGACGTTATGTATTTATACAATAATGTTTCATGAACTCACAGGTTACTGTATACATATTCAAGAGAATAACCTCGGTTGTCAATGTAAAGTTTTTTAGTCTGCATTACAAATATCTTAAAAGAAGATTCTACAAATGAAAATATATTCTATTTTCATTTGTTTCAGGACACTTTTACACAAAAACATGCTTTTTAAACTGTTTTAACAGTAATATTGAACTTTACAAATATTTTACACATACTTAACATCTTAACACATCTGTATCAGTAAGATATTAATGTCATCACAAACCGTCAGACACACCAGCTTGGGTGATAAGATGGGTCTTATCGAATACTTCATCATTTATTCTATCAATTATTTGATCAAATCTTAGTAAAATAAAACTATAAAAGACACAGTTGTTTGTATTTTAATAAAATAAAGCATTAAAGTGTGACAATAAATAAGTTTCATTTAAAAAGCATGGATAATACAGTTTTAAAATGAGAAAGAAAATCTAATCTGATATAAAAATGGGGTCACTTGTTGCACTTTGTTTAAGACTTCTTTTGTTGCAGACATGCTTACGACAGCAAATTTTTAGTCTATTTAGGTTTGTAAGTGTCTCTTGCACTCATCAGAGGATCATTTGACAACTTCTAATCCTCATCATGGCTTTAGGTGTGAAAGATCTAAAAATCTACAAAATGTAACTTATTTGTTAAAACAAAAGTTACATCGTTATTTAATCATACAGTTTTCCATCATCATGTGAATTTTGGGTGCATGTTTGTGTTTGTTATGTTTGTGTTTGCATTTACGTTTGTGTTTGCATTTGAGTTTGCATGTATGTTTGTGATTGCATGTGTATTTGTCTTTTTGTGTTTGCATTTGAGTTTGCATGTATGTGTTTGCATGTGTCTTTGTCTTTTTATGTTTGAGTTTGTATGTATGTTTGTGTTTGAGTTTGTGTTTATGTTTTGTGTTTTTGCATTTGTGTTTTTGCAGTTTATGCATTTATGTTTTGTGTTTTGCATTTATGTTTGTGTTTGCATGTTTGTTTGTGTTTGCATTTGAGTTTGCATGTGTCTGTCTTTTTGTGTTTGTTTTTGCAAGTATGTTTGTGTTTTCATGCGTGTTTGTGCTTAAGTTTGTGGGTGTGTGTGTTTGTGTTTTAGTTGCATGTATGTTTGCGTTTGCATTTATGTTTGCGTTTGAGTTTGCATGTATGTTTGTGCTTGTGTCTGTGTGAGTGTTTGTGTACGTGTCTGCGCTTGTGTTGAGGATTGAAAAATCTAGTAGTGAATATAAAGAAATAACAAATGTAACTAAACGAACAATATTCACTAAAATGAAATAAGAATTTTTCAACAGCATACACCGGTTTGTTAAACAATCACCTTCATCCCTATTTAAGTGTGTTTTTATCAACTTCTCCTTTATCTATCTAACCTCATCCTGAACATCAGTTTGAAGCCACATTCACCAGATCCACATTATAAACAATCTCACCAGATGCCATGCAAATCCAGCTGTGTGTTGTAAAAAGGTTCAGTGCCTTTGACCTACTGAACTTTTTGGCAAAATTTACAACACCAGTAGACCCAGCTGCACTCACAGGTGTATACCGTAAATGGTTGGAATAGATATCCTTTTGATTACTGAACATCTTAGAAAAACATCTGTTTTGATCACTGAACTTTACCTGACACAGCCCCACAAAAGTTAAAAATGCCAGATCCCCTCAATTAGACTGTAAATGAGTCGCAAACCCCAGAAACCATCTTTAGAGTTTTACAACATTGGCTGATCTGATAAGCCATGCATTGGCGATCGTAGACCCCACTCACCAACCTCTCTGGTTTATTGGGCTGTGTGATACAAGCTATTTACATTTCATGTGATGTTAAGTTTAGACGATTAACTACATGCACGTGAACGTGTGTTTTAACTACCAGTCTTACGGGAAAAAAATCAGTGAGGACTCCTCTCTTGTTTTTATTGCGCAGTGTGAAACAAAACATTTGCAGTCATCTTGATATTTAACTACCTACATGTACATATGTGCTTTCAGCTGATTTAACAGACCGTAAGGTCTACAACTGACAAAAATTAAAGAGTGAATAAATAAATTAAATTAATGATGTGCGAATAACTAAATAAAATAAACTAAAATAAAGAAGCATTTTCCTGTGGCTTGTTTGAAAGGAAACTGGTATGATCTTTAAAATGAAAAACTACTTGTATTAATGTTAAAACGGGAAGAATGCTTTTATCAAATAAGAAATGTCATAGATTTATTAACCCTTTAACTGTCACTCCTATTTTGAACATAGACGTGAAAATGTTAAATATGTTAAAAATCCAAACTTAAATTTTTATAATTCATTAACGAAAACATTTTGTAATATGATTTTGATGTACATTTTCCGTGGTAATGCAATGTCTGATTTGAAAATGGTTTTCAAAGGATCAATTTTGAGATCATAAGTTTTCAATTGATATATAATTTCTACACTATAGAGAAAAAGCCTTCGAAGAAAGTCTTTTTTGTGACAAAGGTCAGAACTCCTGTTATGATGTAGATTTTTGAGGTGCACTCTTGTCATAAATGAATCTATTACTTTTCCTACATAATTTGTAGCACAAACAGTGGCCAAATATCTATTTAGGAGTCTTAGACCTTTCCAACGATATACAATTTTGTCACGATTAGATTAGGATCTATTTGTAATATGGTGAAGTAAACTTAGGTGTCCCAGCTGAGCGGACGGGTGACAGTTTAATAAAAGTCTTTTTTTTAATTTTAAGAATATTATTTTCTTTAATTCTTTTATCATACATTTAAATCTTTGCGTTGGTGGGGAGAGAGTGAGAGTAAGGGTGTTAGAGAGAGTGTTGTGTGTGCCTCACGCACACACAAACAGAAGCAAACTCAGGCGGTTGTGAAAGCTTTGGGTTAACAGAGATGGCTTTTAAAAGTTTTTAGGTTTTTGCAAACCTCTCAACAACTATCTGGCACAAAGAGGTAAATGTAAAATATAATTTTATTCGTTTTCTATATTCATGGTCTTATTTTTAATTTCAGTTATTATTATTATTATTATTATTATTATTATTATTATTATTATTATTATTATTTATTATTTATTATTATTATATTATTGAAAAGCATTTATATACAACTATCAAATTATATGTACGGGTACTTTCACATATATTGTTCACTCAAAACCTGTTAAAATTCTTTATTTATTCTGTTGATGTTCATCTTTCTTCTTTTCCTAGCATTGTCCATACAGATACGCACACACGCAGACTGGGTAGAGAGAGAAAGACAGAGAATGGGGTCTCATGCACGCACACAGGCTGGTAAGAAAGTGAGAGTAAGGGGTTAGAGAGAGAGAGAGAGAGAGAGAGAGAGAGAGAGAGAATTGGTCTCCCACACAAACACACAGAGAGACAGGGCGAGAGAAAGTTTAATCTTTTTTTTTTTTTTTTTTTTTTTTGTAAATCTTTTATTTGAAGTATGGGTCCTTTCTCACTGAAAAAAGGTAAGGGGGATTTTTTTTTTTTTATTTCAGTATTATTATTATTATTTAAAGTCTTTATTATAATTATTTAAAAAAGGGTAAAAAGGTTTTCATTTTGACATAAGCCAGTCCCTATTGACTACTGAGGATTTATTATACATTTATTCTGTTATTTGAGTGACAGAAGTTGAGCTGCAGTATTAATGTCATGAAGAGACTCCAGAACATCTCACTGTTACTGATTCATCATCAGCTCAAAGCATTATGGGTAGAATCTCTCATCAGTCTATTCTGATTCATCAACACAGTTTCACTGATGATCTTCTGTTAACCCAAAACCCAGCATAGAGCGGCTGAGTGAATGTGGTCTGAACTGTGTGGATGAGACTCATTGTGTCAGAGACACTGTAGAAGGACAGAGTTCCTGCACTCACATCCACATACACTCCTGTTCTATAGATATTACCATACACTTCTGTTCTACGACTGATGGACACGACAGGGAGAACAGTCTCTATGTTATTGTGTGTGAATGAGTATCTGTCAGGAGAGCAGACCAAACTCCAGGACTGATCATTATATCCAAACACACACTCATCACCCCATCCCTTCCTGCTGATGCTCTTATATGACACTGATATAAACACACGATCTCCACTCCACTCAATCTCCCAGTAACAGCGTCCACACACACTCTCTCTACACAACACCTGCTCATACACATCAAATCTGTCTGGATGATCAGGATACGACTGAATCCTCACATATTTCACCTTTCTGTTCTCCTCAGACAGAATGAGTTTAGTGTGTGCTGTGTTTGGATCCAGTGTGAGAAAACAGGCATCTGAACACAAGAACAGACACATTTATAACACAACAACAATCACTACAACTGTGTGTGTGTGTGTGTGTGTGTGTGTGTGTGTGTTTGTAGACGTACATTTCTTCGGTCCTGCTGTAATCCTGGATTCTCCTCCATGATCCACACTAGAAAACACACACACACACACACATTCAGACATTCAATAAACTGTTGCTATGCAGTTGCTAAGGTGCTGGAGGGGATTGCTATGCAGTTGTCAAGGTAATTAGGGGGGTTGCTAGAGAGTTGCTATGCAGTTGCTAAGACACTCAATGTGGTTTCTGGGGGGTTACTATGTAGTAACTAGGGTGTTCTGGGTGGTTTCTAGAGTGTTTCTATGAAGTTGCTAAGGTGCTTGGGGTGGTTGCTAGGCTGTTGCTATATGGTTGCTAAGTTACTTGCTGTCTGGTTGATAACGCATTCTGGGTGGTTGCTACGGTGTTGCTATATGGTTGCTAGGGTACTTGGAGTGGTGGCTAGGCTGTTGCTATGTGGTTGCTAGGGTACATGGTGGTGTTGCTAGTAGGGCTGTGTATGTAGATACAGGACTGCAGTGAATTTCAGCAGAATTGAGTGAAACAGCTGTTTATTACACACTGAATACTGTAGATCATTGATAACTACAGACAAAGCAGACAGTTGAGCTCATATATTCATAAAATCATCTTTACATTGCTGGCAGGTGATCACTGCACAAATAATAGCACAATCTCTACTTTAAAAAATAAATAAATAAAAATAAAAGTGTTGTAAACTAATGCACTGTCTTCACTGTAGTGCACACATTCAGTCACACTGAAACTTCAGCGCTGACCCACAAATTGTTACCAAAAATATTTGAACTGCTGAAGAGCTGCATTATCTTTCTCTGCAAGGAGTTTATAACATCATTGTTATTTGAATCAATTAAAGTCACAGCTGCACTGATAAATGATAAACACAACAAAAATGGAAGTAATTCATACATTCAGTCTCGCTCTCATAAATGAAAAAACTTGATGAATAACACTTTTCTGAAAGTAGATTATGAAGTGTTGATCACTAAACTGGGAGTTTATGGTGTTTTCAGAAAGCAGCACTTTCATCTACAGTAGAGAGAGAACACGTGCACATGGTTGCCAGGTTGACAAAAATAGGTAACACATTTAGCAGATATTTCAATATTACAAATGTGAATCTGTTTCAGTGATTACATCTCTTTATATCAGGCAACCTCAGTTGTGTTCCTCTGTGACCAGATTCAACTTTGTAGTAGCCTATAATATACTCTATTCACTGTTTTTCTGTTTTATTCAAATTAAGTGCAGTCCACTGATACAGAAACAGCTGCATCAACACCCTTATCAAGTAGTACATTGTCATATGTATTGAACACAGCCCTTGTTCATTGGGTCTTGCTATGCTGTTGTAAAAAATAAATAAATATAATTAAATAAATTGTTGTGAAATGTTATTACAATTTAAAATAACTCAGAATGATTTTAAAAATAAATCAGAATGATTTCTGAATGATCATGTGACTGTGAAGACAATGAAGACTGAAGTAATTGCTGATAAAAAACAACAACTTTGCATCAGAGGAGTACATTTTATTTTTAAAGTATTTTAAAATAGAAAACTTATTTTATATTGCAATTATATTTCAATTTATATTACTGTTTTATCTTTATTTTTGATCAAATAAATGCAGCCTTGATGAGGAACTTTAAAAAAATAAAAAATTAGAATCTTACTCATCCCGAAGTGTTTTAACGAACTGGCCTTTTATCGGGAAAATCTCTTTGGTCAGCTGCTCGTCGTCAGGCAAATAAGTCAGGGGATATGAGGGGCGGTATTAACCTCGACCACTTTCGCTCGTTGGAATACTCGCCTGTAAAAACTTTGTCAACTCTATCAAAAACTTTAGTCTCCTCTCCTGTTAAGTTTGCACTACTTAATGCCAGATCTCTTTTATTTGAACTTTTATTCTGAATGACTTTTTTAGCTCTAGGGACTTGGACTTCTTATTTTTGACAGAGACCTGGCAAAATGCTGGGCATGTCATCCTTTTAGGAGAACTGTGCCTTTCATAATACTCCAAGGTCTGTTGGCCGTGGTGGTGGTTTAGTGTGTTCAGGAACCTTCATCATTGCAAACTTTTGCCTGTTTTGCCTGTTCTGATCATAGTTTTGTTTTATTTGAATCGCTGCAGTTACATCCTGCCTATCCTCCCCCAGAGAGCCGGCATCTTACTTGTGTGATTACTGCTTTACAGTTAAGCAATTTGAAGAGATTTATGCTTCCTCATATCTCTCTCAAATTACAGATGTGTTAACTAGTACAATGGATCCATCACAGCTGACGGAGATGTTTAATACAACTTGCACTGATATTCTGGACCAGGTAGCGCCACTCAAATCACTGAGCTCTAGACAAAGGACAGATATCCAGCCCTGGCTAAATGATCATACCTGCTCTATTAGGCAGCAATGCAGGAAAACATAGCATAAGTGGAAGAAAGACAAACTTAGGGTCTTGTATGAAATGTTCTGTAAATCCTTAACAAGGCTATATTAAATTATTTCTCTGAAATAATTGTTAAAAATGCCCATAAGCCTAAGGTCATTTTTAGAACAATCGATTCGGTCCTGAACCCTACAACAGTAGGCTACTCTGGTACACCGGAGACTTGCAAAAAGTTCCTTGAATTTTTGTGGATAGAAATCAGGACATTAGAGCGCAAATATCCCTACCTGTTGTGGGTCATTCTGAACCCCTTTTGTCTTCTAGTTCTTTCAGACATTTTGACTTTGAGTTTTGAGTTTCACTTAGTCAGTTGCAAGATATAGTTTCTTGATTGAAACCTACAAATTCTCCAGTGGATGTCATTCCGTCATGTTTTCTTAAAGATATTTTTGGTTGCCCCTATTATGTTGGCTATAAATAGCTCTCTGACCAATGGAGTGGTTCCCACAAGTTTCAAACATGCTGTGTTAAAAGTAACAAATTATATACTATGCTGCTTGGACGCAGGAGACAGGGTCTTAGTTTTTTTAGATCTCAGTGCAGCTTTTGACACAATAGATCACTCCATTTTATTAAATCATCTTGAGAGAGTTGTTGGCATTCAGGGGGCAGCATTAAATTGGTTCGCATCATAAGTACATCTCAAAAAATTAGAATATTGTGAAAAAGTTCATTTTTTGCTTGTAACTTATTGCAAAAACTGAAACTTTCATATATTCTAGATTTATTACATGTAAAGTAAAACATTTCTAAAGTTTTTTTGTTTTAATTTTGATGATTAGAGCTTACAGCTCATGAAAGTCAAAAATCCAGTATCTCAAAATATTAGAATATTTACATTTGAGTTTCATTAAATGTCCATCCCTACAGTATAAATTCCGGGTATCAGTAACACTTTATAATAACGTTCAGTTGTAAGTAATTTACAAGCAATTAGTTAATGATGAAATAATCATTTACAAAACATTAATAAAAGATTACTAAGTGATATGCTAACAATTCGTGTATGTTTTGTTAATTCATTTACAAGTAATTAGTTATTAATTAACTAATCATTTACAAAACATGACTATGCATTCATAAATGATTAATAAGTGATGTTAGCATCTATGCTTTGTAGATTAATTTATAAATCATTTACAAGTGATTATATAATGATAAACTAATAATTTACAAAACGACTATACGTTTACAAACGATTAAGTAATATGCTAACGATTTACAAATCTGTCATAAGTTATCTTTAAAAAAATAGCATATCATGAAATAGTCAAACAGATCCTTAGTCAATGGTTAATAAGTTACTAGTTAATGTATTAATCAATTATAAACAATTGAAATGTCAATCATTGAAATGTTTACCCTCCATTGAAGATCACATCATGAATAAATAATTTACAAATCTTTATGCATCCCCTAATCTAAAGTGTAAACAATTCATCAGTTGTAAATATTTTACTCATCATTCGTAGATCTTTCCCCACCAGTGTGTATACCCACACAGCCTGTAACTGGCAGGTTTGTAAAACATTTACAACTGATGAGTAGTTTACTCTTTAGATTAGGGGATGCAGAAAGATTTGTAAATGATTTATTGATGTGTTTACACAACAGGTTTTGAATATTTGTTGTGCGTACTGCAATGTAAGGGCTGACTGGTCAGGGTAAAATGGTAAACACATGGAGTATTTTAACGCTGTGCACCTGATTTGATCTTCATTGGAGGGTAAAACTGGTTCACATTATTACTTGATCCCACACACACTCCACACAGAACACAAGTCTGTGCTGATGAGAGAAAGGGTTTACACGTTTATTCACTCGACAGCAAATCATTTATTATTATTTAAAAAAATAAAATAGTTTTAGTATAATTGATTTTTTGTGCTTTTTAACATATCACTTATTAATCATTTATAAACACATAGTCATGTTTTGTAAATGATTAGTTCATCATTAACTAATTACTTGTAAATGAACTTGTAATTGACTTGTAAATTAATTAACAAAACATACACAAATTGTTAGCATATTGTCACGAATCTGGTCGGTGTCCCGTTGTCCACTCACCACCAGATGTCAATCTCGCCTCACCTGCACACTCAGACTGTCACTTTGCATCTCGGACTGCATCTCCCATCCTCCACCGCTCTGATTGCGTCAGCCCCCGTGACCAATCAGGCGTTCTATAAAAACCCCGGTCCTCCTCAGTGCACTTCACGGTTGGTTGATTTATTGTATTGTTGTTATTGTTAGCGTTTCCTAGTTTCCTCGTTCCTGGTTCCTGGTTTTGTTCTCCCGCCTGGTTATCTCGTCTGGACTGTCTAGCCGCCTGCCTTTTGGACTCTTGCTCTCGTTTATTGGATTGTTCTCTCCTACTGCCTGTGATATTCCTGTCTGCTCCCGTCTCGACCCTGCCTGTACGACCATGTCTTTGTCTAGTAGTTTCAATAAAAGCTCGCATATGGATCCGCTCGCCTCACATCTCTCTCTCCGCGTAACACATATCACTTATTAACCATTTGTAAATGTTTTGTAAATGATTATTTCATCATTAACTAACTTATAAATGACTTGTAAAAACTTTTACTATGATCTACTCAATTTTTTTGGTGAAACATTTTTACACTGAAAAATATTAAGTAAATTTTAAAGTTGTGAAATCATTGAAATATACTTTAAGAATCAAGTAAATGTAACAAAAAAATTAAGTAGATTCAAATCATTGGATTAATTAATATTTTAAATAAAATTGAGTAAATATGATTAAAATCTTTTTGCAATGCAATAGTAATTCAATAGTAAATCCGAAACAAAAAATTGAGAAGATTTAATTTATATTTTGTATATACAAATATCCTAGATTTACTTTTTTTTTTACTTATATATTTTTAATTGTATTTACCATTTATTATGAGTACTTTACAATAAATTTAACAAAATTAAATGACAAACAAAGCACAGTATTTTAATTAAAGTTTTATTTGTCATATTTGACCATAACTGCAATTCAACCATACTTTGTAAATGACAACTTGTTATATATTTTTTAGCCACTGAACTGTGGACTCTTACAAACATACAAAATTCATCAAAAATAACATTTAAGTTTAGGCATTAACCATTACTTGCCAAATTAGACCAAAGATAAAAACATGTCATTACAGGGTTAGTTCACAAAAAAAAAAAAAAAAAATACAATTCTGTCATTCATTACTTACCCTAATGTTGTTCCAAACCCGTAAGACCTCTGGTTCATCTTCAGAACACAAATATATTTCTGATGAAATCCAAGAGCTTTCTGATCCTCCATAGACAGCAAGGGTCCTACCACTATCCAGTCACAGAAATGTAGTAAGGACATTGTTAAAATAGTCCATGTGACATCAGTGGTTCAACTGTAATTATATGAAGCTACGGGAATGCTTTTTTGTGCGCAAAGAAAAGTAAAATAACTTTATTTAACAACTATAATTGAACCACTGATGTCAAATAAACCATTTTACTGACGTCTTTACTGCATTTCTGGGCCTTGAACTTTTCAGTTCCCTTGCTGTCTATCGAGGGCCAGAGAGATCTCGAATTCAATCAAAAATCTCTTTCTTTGTGTTGTGAAGATGAATAAAGGTCTTAGTGGTTTGGAACGACATGAGGGTGAGTAATTAATGATATAATTTTCATTTTTTGTGTGAACTCTCTCTTTAACTATAGTTTAACCTTGCAAAAGAAAAAAAATCATCAAAAATTACTTGACCTTACAAAAATTAAACGGCCTGAGGCTGAGTACAATTAAAACCTGACATTAAAAACAATACCACCCGACCAAAATGCATTTTTACAATTATACAACACATGGACGATGGAAAATAATATATATAATAAGGTATTTTTTTTCGTTTTTGTTTAAAGTTTCAGTAGATCCAACTCCAGGAAAAGGTTTCGGAAGACCTCCAAAGTATATTTAAAGGGTTAGTTCATCCAAAAATGAGTATTGGCAGTGGGTGGGTTGTAGTGTTCAACAGTCCAAACAAAAATCAGATAAAGTGCATCCATCCATAATAAAAAGTGCCTCACACTAGCCCAATGCCATTATAAAGCCTGGAAGAGCCAGAACAATTTTTAATATAACTCTGATTGGATTCGTTTGAAAGAAGAAAGTCATATACACCTAGGATGCTTTGAGGGTGAGTAAATCATGGGCTAATATTCATTTTTGGGTGAACTAACCCTTTAAAGTTCTTGGGGTATCGCAGGTCCAAGGCATATGTCAATCCCACAAGACAGGAGCAGGCTCTGCTTCGATCATGGAGTTAGTTGAGGACAGCTAATTCTTCTTGAACACCAATAGGTGGATCAGCATCATCCTGAAGACACAAATATAAAGAATAACAGGTTAGAGCTAATATTCCCCTCTATGTTACAAGACAAGGACACAGACAATATGGTTCATATCACCTGGAGAAACAGACCATCATCAAGGTGCTACAAATCATGACTAAAAAGTTAAATCTCAAAGATCAAGTTTAACAACCCCCAAGTGTTTTTTTTAAACACAAGCCCCGTCAGAATGCCCATCTTGTTGTTAAAGAAGTAGGTGCCATCCAATATGTAGATGACATTTTTCTTTTAAAACTGTGCTCCTTGGTGATTCATATAAAGCAAGTTTAATATAATGCAAACCATTTTATGAAACCTTATTAAAGATTTTTTTAACATTTCATATGTTATTAGATAAACTTGTCAGTCATGTTTTGTTAAATGTGTTTCTACATTTATAAATATAATTATACTGAAACATTATAGTAAACTGCACTTACCTCCTGCCTTGTGTTAGAAGTTTTTGGATGATGATGTCAGTTCTGTAAAACAAATGTTCAACAGTTTTGACCATGAGATTCATAGATTTACACTACAAATTAATAACAGCAGGGTAGTGGTTGACTGCCCCTTTTTAAAAATTAGCCAGTGTTACAAATAAAAAAAAAACAAAAAAAAAAAAAAAACATAGTTACTGTAGTTAAAACCATGATAGACACAAATTAACTATGGTATCAAACATTAATACATTAACCATATCTTATCCATGATATTTGTACTAAAACTGTCCAATACAAATAGGAATCAAACTGCCAAAACTTTACTACAATAAAACCATGGTTGATTTTGGTAAGGGTGGAGGAAAAAAAATTGTCCCTTAAGTGTGATAACTTCTTCACTATGTCATGCCTCCGCCATCCGGCTGATGTTTCAGCGGTGCTTTGGTACAAATGTGAGCAGTAGGGGCTCTTGGAAAACGTTGCACCGAGTTTACAGTTGTAATTACGAGTTATACAAAGAGATGGTACGTTAGCTTTTTACACAGTAATATTAAAGTTTTGGCTATTCCGACATCGTGTGAGAACTCACCCAGAGTGACGGCCGATAAAAAAAAAAAGGTTTATTTCAACCGCCGGCTGACACTACAGCGCACCGGGATTTGTCCCATTACACCAGTTACAATTGCTGGACTACGGATAGACTAGTTTAGTCGCTGTTTTCTGTAATTATTCAGTAAGTTACAGTAAGTAACAATGACGAAACCAACTCTGCAGTTAACGTTAACAGTAATACGGCCACTCCCCCTAATACACGGGCAGGCTATGCTGCTTTAAAACAGGAAATTTTACATTTCAAATTGCTGAGCTGTATTAACCGTATTTTAGCTGAATATTTGGTGGTTTAAAAAAAAAAAAAAAAACTACAAAGCCACAGTGATTCTGGTGTTAAACGTTACCACATAACAGCATGGCTGCAACTGCATTGTAAAATTACACTGAATGTTATGTGTGCCCGAAAACACAGCCAATATTTAATTAACTTTTAATACTGACTTACCTGCATTTTTAAAGGAGTCTTAAGGTGGTTTAAGCCTCAGTTTTCTTGTGACCAGCAAGCAGATTTCCCATTGTTGACCGCGGTCGTTGTGTCCACATGATCACGATAGCCACGAAACTTACTCAGTTTCTTAAGTCGATGCAAAATACAAAAGAAATTGGTAGAAAATAAGCAGCAATTTCTGTTTATAAAACTGACAAGTTTTATTGCAACTTTCTCAAATATTTTCATTTAAATGTACCAAGAACATTAAGGACATGTGAAAAATATAATTTGTTAGTTAAATGCTTATTTGTTTTATTAAAACATACTTAAGTAGAACAAGTAAATTTGAGATGAAATAAACTGTGGGATTTTTACTTATTAATTTTGGTAAGCCCAACTCAAATAATTTCTTTAATGATACTCAGAGATTTTATTAAGTTAATACAAGTTTTTATTTTTGTGATATTTACAAAGCCATTGAATTATTTTTTACAGTGTACAACTGAACGTTATTATAAAGTGTTACCCGGGTATCTCTCGTTCTTTGAAACCACACTAATGGGGAGGACTGCTGACTTGGCAGTGGTCCAGAAGACAATCATTGACACCGTCCACAAAGAGTATAAGTCACAGAAGGTCATTACTGAATGGGATATTTTCAAGAGAAAGATGAGAAGCAGTCGATCCAACAATATACAGATGATCTGAAGGCTCAATAGTGCTTCAGCAGTGTCACAGGCTGATCGCTTCCATCCCACAACTCACTGATGCTGCAATTTATGCTAGGAGCAAGGAATTTGCTGTAATATGTGCCGCCGACCAAGTATTGAATGCATAAATAAGTGTACTTTAAAGAACTTGAACTTTTCTGTTCTGCAAATCCATTTTTTGATTGATCTTAGGAAATATTCTAATATTTTGAGATACTGGATTTTTGGCTTTTATGAGCTGTAAGCTGTAATCATCAAAATAAAAAATAAAAAAAAACCTGAAATGTTTTACTTTACATGTAATGAATCTAGAATATATGAAAGTTTCAGTTTTTGTTACAACAATAAGTAACAATAAAAAAAAATGTTACAAACAAAAAATTAACCTTTTCAAGATATTCAAATTTTTTGAGATGCACCTGTATCTTAAAGGTCAAACTTTTTTTAGTTAATATGGGTCAGCAAAATTCATCTTCAACATTGATCACATGTGGCGTCCCACAAGGTTCCATTTTGAGTCTTCTGCTTTTTTCTTTATACATGCTTCCACTTGGCTCTGTCTTTCAGAAATATGATGTCTCTTTATCACTGTTATGCTGACGATACACTATTTTATTTTCCTGCAAAGTCTAATAATGAAAACTCTATTGTAAATCTTATTTCCTGTCTAGAGGAAGTTAAAATCTAGTCAGAAAACGCCTTAAAGTTAAATGAAGACAAATCTGAGGCCATTTCTTTTGGATCATCATTGTGTGTCACTAATATTGGAAGCCAACTAGGTTCCCTGTCTTTAACACTGCACAAGAGAGTCAAGAACCTACGTGTTGTCTTTGATTCCGATCTACTATTGAACAGGCAGATAAATTCTGCCGTCAAAGGAAGCTTCTTTCATCCCTGATCCATCGGCAAATTAAAACAGTTCCTTTCAAAGAAGGACCTAGAAGTAGTGATACATGCTCTAATTACATCACGGCTTGATTACTGCAGTAGACTATATATATATATATATATATATATATATATGACTATATATAGTCTATTTCATTCCTCTATACATCGTTTGCAGTTGGTCCAGAACACGGCAGCTAGACTTTTAACGAGCACTAGGAAGAGAGAGCACAATACTCCTGTTCTCACTTCCTTGCATTGGCTACCAGTTAAATACAGAGTTGATTTTAAGGTCTTGCTGCTTGTTTATAAAGCTCTGCATGGGCAGCACCTCAGTATATTGCTGATCTCCTCAAACCACATTCTGTGTCAAGATCTCTCCTCTCTTGGAACAAATTGCTTCTTTCTGTTCCCCAGTCCCATTTAAAGACAAAGGGTGACCGAGCTTTTGCAAATGCAGCACCTAAGCAGTGAATGCACTTCCAGTTGCCGTGAGATCCTCTCCCACGTTGGACACTTTTAAATCTAGATTGAAGACTCATTTATTCTCTTTAGCCTATGGTCTAGCCTGAGATTATTGGGGGTATACTGTTGTTTATGGTTTATCTTGCATGATTGTATTTCTATTTTATGAGTTTTATTTATTTGTTAATACTTTTTATATTGTTATTTATGTTTTGTATATTGTACAGTACTTTGGTACAACGCTTGTTGTTTTAAAATGTGCTTTATAAATAAACGTGAACTTGAACTTTAAGAAAAGGTCTGTATCAATGATACCAATACTACTGATGTCCCTAAAAAATAGTTTTTTTCTAGCACTCTGTTTCTCGCACTCTCTCCTTTACAGACGTACATGGAAACATACACTTTATCAGTATAGTTTAGCAACTTAAAAGCTGCATGATATATTTTACAAGCGAGGTGACAACTACACTCCACTTAATCTCTCTCTCTCTCCAACTTAGTTATTAGCTGCATAAGTCTGTTATCACCAGCTCAAGCCTCCGTTATTCTAAAATAAGGTTTCTGAATTAGCAACAGAGGCACTGAATGAGATGCATAAGAAGTTAATCCTACTCACAGCAGTGTTTTAAGTACAAAAAATGAAGGAAAGCCTTGAAATGTATCACCTGATCTATGTCTTGAAGTGTGGTAACTGTAGTATAAGAGGAATAATTAGTATAACTCTGGGTGATGTGGCCATGACTCGAAACAGGTGTGCAATATTTTTCTCATAATTTATTTAGTCATTTATTCCTTACATAATTGAGAGCTTTCAGTTGTAACATTTATTAGACTTTACAAAATAACAACTTCTAATTTAAATGAACTTAAAACAATCTTCACCTAAACTCATCATAATAAATGTATATTTGGCCTTTCAGCAAGTGACCGTTCTGGCCACATACATACTGCAGCTAAATTTGGTTGTCAGTTCACCTTTTACTCCTTGATAGCATTCTGTACACACAATTAAGTAAAATACAGGAGTGATAACCGCATTACCTTCTGAAAAATACAGGTAATGTTAGTGACTGACAACCGCCCTGCATTTCAGCCCAGGCCCGATGGGCCCCAACTTTTTCACGACCCTAGGGGCGGGCTTTGGGCCAATTTTCACGCCATAGCTCAGACGCGGCCGGGCATCAGGCCTGTTTTAGGCTCCTCCTTATTTTTATATTTAGGCATCCATCAATTATGATGATGTAAAAAAAAAAAATTGCTGCTCGTGGAAACAACACGAGACTTTACTTTTGCTTTCACTTTCGAGACTCAGACGCCATTAAGTGTCTCAGCCAGCAGCAGTGCTTTCAGTGCAGCTGGAAGAGATTCATGTTCAAGCACAGGCAATAGGCTGAAACCTGCCACAAAGCACCGGCAAAAGTAATTACAAATGAATGTGTTGGGGGGAAATAGTAAGGAGATATTTGAATTATTTATTAATAAACTAGTGTAATCTGAGTCAAATGTTGCAAAGATCCTGATTTACAATCTCCTCTTTGGACGCCTTTAGAAAGAAATGCATCTTTGTGGATTACATAATGAAAAAAGTTTGTGTTTTCGATTTGTTTTATTTCATTAAGCAATAATTTACAGCTTTCTATTTATATATAGTATACATTTATAATGTCCGTGAGGCATGTATTCGCCGAGTTTCGGTTCATTTTTGTGAAGCGCTCCTGTTCAAGAACTAGACAGCAGAAAGCTTTATTTTATAAAAGCACTATTTGTAACGTTTTGTTAATACTGTGAGTGCACACAAATAAAAGTAGACCCTTTACAATTCCGAATGATATATTACTCTTACCTTTGTGATAAAAATGTTAAATTGTAAATTGTTTTTAAATAGTTTCTACTGGGGAAAAAAAAAAAAAAAAAAAATCAAGTGTTCGCACTGGTGCCTTCATGTCAAAACGCTCTTCAGCTTCCACTCTCCGCACAAATGTTTGGATATGCGCCTAATAGTGCACATTTATCTAGGTTTAACGTTTAAACTAGTATTGTTATATACTTAAACGGTTTTACATTTATAGATTTTATTTTAGGCAAGTCGTGATGATTTGAGAAGGCAAACTGATCTAACAAAACAGTCTTCCACTGGCCACTGTTCATTACTTTTTAAAACAAAAACAAACATTTAACAAACAAAACATGCTCGAAACTTTTTTTTTTTTTTTTACTTAAAAAAAATGAAACTAAATATTATTACTTTACTATTACATACAAAATGGAATATCTGAAATAGTAGTATAAGCTGTATTGGGAGAAGGGGGGAAAAAGCTTGGGTCGGACTTTGGCTTTAATGCAGCATGTGCGAAACCGAACTGATCAACTAGTTATTAATGAGGTTTTAACGTGCATAGATGTGTCTCTCTTCTGTAGTATGTGTGGTGAATCCATGGGTGAATCACAGGGAAAGCAGTACCAGAGCAACAGGAGCCTTGACTCGCTCGTGTTGCCAGATCTTATCTATGCTAAAAATAACACCAAAATATAGTGACTCGTGTCTGCTTAGTTTGATAGCTCTATAAACGCTTAAACAACAAGCCCAAAAAGCACTTGAAATGAGTGATCATGGCAACTGACAGCACGCACTCTGTGAAGCAGCATGAACAAACATAAACAAAACACAATGCCTCCGTGCACAATAATTGCGGTTGTCTGAATTGACCTCAGTTAGATGAAATAACCGCGATCAGATGATTATTTAATAATCACGACAGGCCTAGTTGTGAGTGGGGTGTCTAACCCCATCCCTGCCCCTGCGTTAATTGTGTTAAATATTTTTAATACGTTAAACTGAAAAAAAATGAATCGCTACATATATAAATATCTATCTATATATGAAGAGTTCAGATGCAAAACCAGCTAAATTCATCTGACGTCTTTCTTAAAAAAAAAAAAAAAAAAAAAAAATGCATTTTTATCAGACTCAGATGTATAGGTTTCTATGTAAGTACCGGTACTTCTGATTGAGCTGAGGCTGGTATTTTAGTGAGATTGAAGAAAAAATATTTCATGTACGCATAATATGTGTCGAGAGTATTCACTCAGTATCATTATCTCATTTTTGACCGAGATGGCTTTTAGCTGGTTTTGCATCTGAACTCTGCACTATATATATATATATATATATATATATATATATATATATATATATATATATATATATATATAATATATATATATATATTATATATATATATATATATATATATATATATATATATTAGTAGTCAACATTTGAAGTGGATCAAAAAAGTTCTTGGAAGTTGTCCTAGGACAAGAACAGGTAATGTTTTGGTTTTAGGAAAACTTTATATATTATATATATCAAACATGGTTTAATGTCAGTTATTTCTGTCTCATTTCTATCTTCTATCTCCATTAATTGTAAGTAATAACAGCCAGTGCTCCACACAGAGATCTGATCCCACCATTATTCAGTCTGTCTGGAATGTCATGAAGAAACAGATATGGTACAAATAGTTTTTCAGGTAGTTTTGCAGGTAGGTTTCTTGAAGCACCTTGGAGACATTATCACAGTTCATCTGGATAGTCTCAGTTTTGTATTTCTTCATGTCATTCCAGATGATGATGGGATCAGATCTCTGTGTGGAGCACTTAGTTTATGCAAAAAAAAATCTCAATGGATTATTACAATTAATGGCAAAATGAATGCTTGGAAATATAAACTGATATTTTCTACTGAGACTACAGCAGAAGATAGAAATAATACATTAAACCATTTTTTAGCTGGTGAAAATACTAGTAGCCTAAGACTTCCACACAGTATATAAATATTTGTGTGTGTGTGCGTAAAATATGTAAATATGAGTATATGTGTACAGTATATATATAGCATATAGTCACTGAGGAGTTGAAATAGAAAAGTCTAAATCTTCCTGGTAGACATACTTGAGTTTGTCCAATGAGCAGGTTGAATCCAACAGTTTTTCAGTGAGTAGTTTGACTCCTGAATCTCCTGGGTGATTGTCGCTCAGATCCAGCTCTCTCAGGTGTGAGGGATTTGAACTCAGAGCTGAAAACACATAATGACAGCCTTTCTCTGTCACCATACAGCCAGACAATCTGAAAACACAGCAATAGTCCATGTGACAATTAGACAAATCTTTCAAACATTATAACCATGAAATATTCCTATAGGGTTGTGTTTTAAGCAAATATATATGGAAAAAAAAAAAAACACAAATGAAGATTTTGAACTCAAACCGTTGCAGTCTGTCAGTTATATAATGGCAGTCAATGGCTACCAAATCTATGAGTGAAAAAAAACAAACAAACACATATACAAACAAAACATCTCAGGTTACGTATGTAACCCTGGTTCCCTGAGAAGGGAACGAGACACTGCGTCCTCTAGAGGTCGCTATTGGGGAACGTCTCCTACGTGACCCGTGTCTGAAGCTATATACAAAAACTACAAGGTACTGGCCAGTGACAGCCTATGACGTCACTGCCGGCGCTACTCGTCGCTGCTGGCGCGTCATACCAGTGCGACCGCATTGTATAAGAGGGCGCCGGTCGAACACAGCGTCCGCTTCTTCGTCTGAAGCATGTGTCCGAAGCATGGCCACAAGTCTAGAGGATGCAGTGTCTCGTTCCCTTCTCAGGGAACCAGGGTTACATACATAACCTGAGACGTTCCCTTTCGAGGAACTCAAACTGCGTTCTCTAGAGGTCGCTATTGGGGAACGGTTATAGCCACGCTGCCATGCTGAGGGGAGTGCAAGCCGGACACAAAAGGCGAGCACTAAGTACCAGCTCCACCTAAGTCGGGGGAGCTGCCCCAAAGGACGTCCGGGCGGCTGTCAGTGACTTAATCCCTACGGCCAATGGCCTGAGCTGCATACCCAAGGACTTACCTGTAAGATCCAGGCTAAAGACACCTGGCTGAGGACAGAGCTCAGACTTGGAATCAGAAAGACATTCCTTTAAGGGATATAGCCTACAGTCAAGGAAGGTAGCCTAGACCTTGGCCTGTCACCAGGGGGTTTACCTATTGCTTGAGTAACCCTGCTGGAAGGGAAAGCAGCATAGGTCAAAGCACCCCATTCAGAAGTATCGATTTCTAGGCGATACATAGGTCGAGTGTAGCCCAAGACTCCGGGGCTAAGCAACTGAAGAAGGGGTACGAAGCTGAGCGCGTAATCCCCACCATACAGGATTTTAGAAAGAACACAAGAAGCTAGTGTGCGTTCTTACCACGAAAGTGGATTTTAGGATGTGTCCGGCAAGCCTGGACACTGAAATACCATTCAGGGAGGAGCTCTGGGAAGCAGAGAACACAAACCCCAAGAAGAGGGGAAGGTTCTGAGTACTCAGGGAGCCGAATCGTGCTCAACATGACCCTTCCACAGAAAGGGGAGCACTATAGCGCTCAGTATGAGCAGCCTGAAAGGGATGCCCCGGAGCAGAGGAGATATAATTCTCAAGAGAAGAGAAACCTGGTTGCTCAACAGGGTATAGCATGCTCACAGAAGACCCTCAAATTAGAGGGGAGCAAAGAATGCTGACTTACGTCATCCCACCAGGGGCTACTACCTGGAAAGCCAGAGCCATAGGGAGTGGAGGTCCCTCTCTTGGCATAGAGAGGAACATCTGAGTTCCAACTGAGAATGACATGCTCACAAAGACCCTCAGTGAGGGGAGCATTTGTCAAGCTCATGCGATGTCAGGAGAGACATCACTGGGGCAGAGAGAGAAAACTGGTGTCTGCGGGGCTTCTAGAAGGCCCCAGTGGATAGAGCAGCTTCCACACACACAGGTGGCGAAAGCAGAACACATCGGACGGCAGCAAGCGGCCGATCTATCCGATGAGATAAGAACTCCGTCCTAGTAACCAAGGCGAGCATATAGCAGCCACAGGATAGATACCCCGTAACAGAAGGAGGAAACCTCTGTGCAACGTACCTAAGTATCCCTACTAAAGAGGGAGGCATTGCCATGCTCTTCTCCCAACAGGAGGGATATACGGGCAGAAACGAGGTAGTGACCTGTACTGCCGAAAAACGTAAGTCAGGAAGCCTTGGATGCCGGCATGGAGTAATACAGTTCCCGTGCGCATAAATGCGACCGAAACCAAGGCACATTGGGCGACAGCAAGCGGCTGACTAATCCAACGTGACAGCAGTGGGACGCAAAGCAGTTGAAAGGTAGGCACCTAACCCACTGAGAGGAAAGGGCCTACGAATTCTGCCCAGGAGAGCTTGCTCGGATGGTCCTGCATAGCAGGGGAGCACAGCCTGCACATCCCGTGTCGAGAAGACATCGTCATGGTAGAGAAGAGGTCAAAGGACCCGAGTCGCTGATTGCATAAGGCTCCAAGAGGCAAGAACCTCAACACCCAAGTGGGGTGATATATCCCCTAAGCACACAAAATGTGATGGGAGACAAATCACAACGGGCGGCAGCAAGCGGCCGATTATCCGATGTGGTCGTCGTGGAGCATTGGCGATCTCAAGGAAGATACCTGACCCCCCCAGAGGGGGGGAGAATCTTCTCACTCTACCAAGGGATAGTGTGCTCTGGACCACCTCGTCCCATAAGGTGGAAACAACCCTTTTCTGGGACAAGAGGACCAGGAAGGAGCATAGAACGAGATCTAACATCGAGGGGGAGTCGAATCATTCTTAGAAAAATAGGCTGAAACCAACCCATTTTAGACAAAGTGCCCTAAAACCTTCACCTGTAGCTGAGGCAAGCACCAAGGCTAGCCCTCTGTGGAGGGGAGCCTACCAGGGCGCAATGGCTGGAAAGGGACATCATCACCTTCTGGAAGAGGAGTTTCAGCTGCATCCACCCAAGTAATACGTGCTCTAGAACCTTCAGCCCGTAGCTGAGGCGAGCACTAAAGACAAGCCCTCCATGGAGGGGAGCCTATCCAGGGCGACAGCGGGGAACATCCTCACCTTCCACCAGGAGGGGCCTTAGCTGTATTGGCCCAGGCAGCCCGTGCTCTAAACCCCCCAGTTCGCAAACGAGGTGAGCACCAAAAAGGCTAGCCCTCCAAGGAGGGGAGCCTATGCATTCTGGCTATTTTTCACCCAGGTAATATGCGCTCTCCTCCTCAGAGGAGAGTGCAGGCCCTGTTCAGCTAACCCTCAGGTGCGCATGAACAGAGGCCTAAACATGCCCCAAGCGGGCTGCTGCTCCTCAGAGTCAGCACCGCGAGGGGGGTTTTCCTCAGAAAACACCCCAAGCATGAGGAATGGGTGAATAGCTCAGCAGCAGAAAGCCCCTCAAGGCAAGACACGAGAAGGGTGTGATGTACTCAGCCAGGGACGTCAGGGGCATCTTGTGGAGAGACTCCAGAGAGCCTGCCTAGAAGAGGACAGAAGAAAGTCCTGGAGGAAATAAAGGTAAGCAGGGATAAGAACCAGAAACAGAAAGGTTACCCGAGTAGCGATCGACAAGCCCTGGGGGTTGCAGTAATGTGGCAAGGGACCGATTCCACGAGAGCTACCTTGTAGCATCTAGAGATGTCTCTGCAGCGGAAGGCAGATCCTCCAAGTCCAATGTAGGAAGGAGCCGTATCCAGGGGTCCCATCCATGGGGGGGGGGGCGTCCTACCCTGAAACATAGGAGGAACACAGCAGCCCAAACGCACATACTGCAGCACAAAAAAGCTCAATATTTTCCAATAAGAGAGGAAAAGGATCATACTCACCCACATGGTGTATAATGAAGTTTCATGGCTCAGGTAGAGTCCAGACCATCAGTACGGCCGTTCTAGATGGGATAGAACCAACCCAGCACATCATATGGTCCAGCAGTAAAAGACTGCAGTTCTACGCAACAGAGGAATTAAAGAGGGGAGGTGAGCCACCCCAAGAGAGATGTGAGCAAAAGATGTTACTTGCTCTGGTCCAGACGAGAGCGTTGAGAACGCCTTGCCTGAACCACCTCCCTCAGATCCTGGCGACCTCCCCTCGGCCCGCGCCCTTTCCTGCCCGCAGGCGGAGGAGGGGCACGGGCCGCCACACTAGCCTTCTGAGCCTGCCTCCGGTCCTCAGACTGGGACAGGCCAGGACCCCTTTGATGTTCGGGCTCAGACCTGGTCCTTTGAGGAATGAAGGTTTTAAAGGCAGCAGAGCGTGCCTTCGCCTCCTTAAACTTCTCGATAACCGTCTCGACAGAAGTACCAAAAAGCTCAGAAGGCGAAACCGGTGCGTCGAGAAGAAAGCCCTTCTTCTTCCTCCCGAGGTCAGCCAGGTTTACCCAGAGATGTCTCTCCGTAACCACCATGGCCGCCGTAGACCTGCCCATAGCAGTAGCGGCCTGCTTGGTAGCACGGAGAGCCAAATCTGTAGTACGGCGGAGCTCTGCTACCTCATCAGGGGAAAGTCCCTGACCTTTATCCAGGTCCTTCAGCAGGTCAGCCTGATAGGCCTGAAGCACCGCCATGGTGTGCAAAGAGGCCACAGCCTGACCCCCTGCCGCGTATGCCCTGCCATTCAAGCTGGATGTTCTCTGAAGGGGCTCGGATGGCAGGGAGGGAGCCTTAAGAGACGATGCTTCACCTAAGGAGAGATAGCTCGCAAGCGTCTCTTCAATAGGGGGCATCCTCTCATAGCCATGCTCATGCATTCCCTCAATATTCGCATAACTGGTCTGTTGGAACCTATGAATGCGCGAGGAAAATGGCTTATTCCATGCCTTCACGACCTTCATATGCGGGGCAGGAGCTTTGAGAAGGCTCAGATTGCATTTCCTCATCCAAAAGCTCCTGTTCTTCCTGGGTGGAACCCAGAAGAGCACTAGCTGCCGGATCAGACAATGTGAGAGAAATCACATCGTCATCATCCAACAGCTCGCTCTATAGTTTTTGTATATAGCTTCAGACACAGGTCACGTAGGACAGTGTTTCCCAACCCTGTTCCTGGAGGCACACCAACACTACACATTTTCCAACTTTTCCTGATCAAACACACCTGAATCAACTCATCATCTCGTTAGTAGAGACTCGAGGACCAGAAATATATTGGTCAGATAAGGGAGACATCCAAAATGTGCACTGTTGGTGTGCCTCCAGGAACAGGGTTGGGAAACACTGACGTAGGAGACGTTCCCCAATAGCGACCTCTAGAGGACGCAGCTCGAGTTCCTTGAAAGGGAACCAAATTAAACCCTGTGACTCATCATGACACTATCATGAGCCGGGTTTGATTCTTGTTGTCTGTTCTTTTCTTTGTCTTGCCCACTGTCCTAGACTGAGCTGTTCGGGGTCGCGCTGATTGGGACGGCACCTGTTACCTCTTTCTGCTCGTTCCTAGGCTTTTTGCCAGATTATTGTGTTCTGCTACTGTTCCGTCTGTATGTCTAAATCTAAGCTCTGGATCAAGTCTTGTCTACTCATGATTAGTCAGTCGTGCCGTGTCTTGTCACATTACTGACCCGCATTTTGTCCAGCCATCCAGTTGCCTGCCGCTGCTGCTCAATTCCCTTCGGACATCACTCTCCGGACCTGTCTACACAGCCTAGTGTGTCGCCCCCTTGCCCGGGACTGTCTATCCTTCAAGTTTTTCCTTGGTTCCAGTTTTTTTCTGTGTTTTTTCTCCAGTATTGCATACGCCCTTTTGGCCAGTGAACTGCATACTGCCTTAGTTTTCTTTAAGATAAATAAACACCTTGTTTTTGACCAACCTTTGCGTTTGGGTCCTTTTGCCGTGACAGACACACTGACGTCCTAAGACACAAAACGATCGGTTTGTGCGAGAAACTGAACCCAGTATTTATATCATTTTTTACCTCTGATTCACCGCTATGTCCTCCTGTCCTGAGCGCAAATACAGCATCTTTAAACGCAAGCGCCGGAAGCAATCTGCGTATACGTCACTCATTGTCCACACTACACAGAGCCTGTGGGTATGACAGCTATTCAAAATGGTATTTACTTGCGCTTATCCTGATTGTTCAAACCGATGTAAAGCTAAAAGATTGTTTTCTTGCGCAAACTCATGCGGGATTGTTGACTTTTCACTGATTTCCAACTTCTGAGCCTGATCGCTTAAAGTTATGATTGCTTGCTCTTTGGCTGGACATCAACACGTCACGCGCCAGATGCTGTGTATGCGCTCAGGACAGTAGGACATAGCGGTGAATCAGAGGTAAAAAGTTATATAAATACTGTTCAGTTTCTTGCACAAACCTATCGTTTTGTGTTTTAGGATATCATGTGTATCGTCACAGGGTTTAATTTGGTTTTGTTTGTGTATGTTTTTTTTTTTTACTCTCAAAAATCTGGTAGCCATTGACTGCCATTATATGACTGACAGACTGCAACGGTTTGAGTTAAAAATCTTCGTTTCTGTTCTACTGAAGAAACAAAGTCACCTACATCTTGGATACCCTGAGGGTAAGCAGATAAACATCAAATTTTAATTTTTGGGTGAACTATCCCTTTAAAGGCTGATTTATTCCAAAATAATGGTATTTCTGACAAGAAAATGCAACAAATGCACATTATTTAACTTTGTAACTTCTATATACTGATTTGCAGGGCTATACAGTGCAACCATTTCAGTCACATTTGTGACTAAAAACTACTGCAAAAACTACTGCATGTAGTTAGTAGTAAGCAACTACTACTTACCATGTAAAAATATTTAGGAGCACCAGTGCAACTGACTCAATCAGTATATCGTGTTTGCACTTAGGGGGGCTTCAAAGGTTTCTACTTTCAGCACATTTTTGCAGAATTAGGTAATGTATCACAGACATTTCTCATATATCTCATATCTCATTCCTTGAACACGGTGTTAATCAGAATCCACTCACTGCTCAAAACACCAGATTTGTTCAGTGCTCAGTTATGCAAGCTCACAAATCCTCTCATTATAACAAACTAAGTGTAGACATGGTGTACATAAGACATTCACTGTGCAGTGTAGGGAGCTTCATTAATTAAAATTTAACTTCGTGAGATCATGATGAACTAAGGCGAGTGACAGCTTTGAATAACTACTAAGGGAGTTTGCAAATCTGATATTGATTTAATACAACGTCCAATAAACAAGTTAATATTAATAATAAATAAATAACAAATAAAAGGGCAGATGTTTGATACATGTTGTATTTTCAAATCCAGAAAGTCATTGAAACAATGGACCATGAGCTTTTTGCATGAACATAAACATAGTGCTGCACTGTATAATTATATCAAATTATGTCGCAAGCTTTACAATTTGATAAACATACTTTGCTTATTTATTTTATTGAAACCATTTACCCCAGAATCTCCAGCTGACAGTTTGGACTCTTCAGTCCATCAGAAAGAAGCTTCACTCCAGAATCCTGCAGGTCATTGTTACTCAGGTCCAGCTCTCTCAGGATGTTTGAGTTGGAGCATTGTAGAGCTGAAGACAAAGTTTCACAGGACTGCGCAGTGAGATTACATCCACATAGCCTGTGTAAAGAACAAAACAAACAATTACACTGAAAACAAGTCAAAGGCCTTCCTTTAGATTTCAAATGTGTTTCAGTAATTCAGTTCTTTATAAAACACCTGTTACAGCAATGCAGGGATAGAAGAGTGGATCCAATTACAAGAAATCTGTATTAGTTTAACTTAAAGAAAATGTCCAAAAGGATCCAAAGACGAAGAAAAATATAATCACAACAAAACAGCTAACAAACATGCACTATGACCTAAAGAAACCCAGTCTCTCCTGGGTATTGGTGGGTGGCAGGATTTTGATGCTCATTCTGCTGAGTCCAGCACTGGCCAGTTCATTCTGTCACGATATCTGAAGGAGGACTCAAATGCAGAATGAGTTGTGACAGTTTATTAGCAGAATGACTGACAGGACAAAAGAGAAGGTGAGGAGGGGAGCAGTGCACGGTCCAAACAATAGGTGATGACGAGAGACAGGGGCAACAGGCAGAGCGAGAGTGGCCGCTGGGTCCAACCCAGGATGGCAAAGGGCTAGAGGGATGAGAAGGCAGCACAGCTGGAGGCTAGATGTTAGCAATGGTCCCCTGACTGGAACACAGGATATAGCCGCTCCACACACGTGCTCTCACAGGCACTGCACAGGTCTGGCTGCGTTGCAGATGAGGGAGCAAACCAGGAGCTCGGCTTGCAGGACAAGACAGGGCTAGACAGGACTAAAGACGGACAAGAGACAGTATTTAGTGAACAACTTGGCAAGGAATAAACAGTATCACAAACGAGAAGACAAGCTAGCAAACATAGACTATAGCACAGCAAAGTATAACAATGAACTGGCAAAACAAAAGGGAAAGGGAGAAGAACATAAAGGAGCGGAGAACATGAGGAACAGGTGAGAACACTCAGACAAACAAGAGAGGAATGCAAGGACCAGGTGACAACACTCAGACAAACTAAACTAGCAGAGAGCTAAACAAAGGGGCGTGGCAATGGGTAACAAGGAGGCAGGACAAGGGAAGCACATGGCAAACACAAACAAAGACAGCCATGTGCTCAGACACAACACAAACATAGAAACATGAAACAAAGACAACACAGACAAGACTGTCAGGGGAGAACCCTGACAAAATATACAAGATAATGAAGAACTAGACTAGACATAGGAGACAAACTAATCAGCAATGATTAAAACAAATGAAAACATACTTAGGAACCAACAAGATAAAAGACAAAAAAAATAAACACAGGAAATTAGAACTCAGATACAACAGGATGAAAAGAACATCAAAATAAGAGTCTCAGAAAAGAAATGGAGCGTCATCCTGACAACACCAAACCTGGACAATTTATCCAATATTTTGTGTACCAATCAGTTTCCTTAACTTATTATACAATTTAGAATAATAAACTGGGTAAAATGTGGGTACAACAAAACAAAAGCTCTGGTTTTAAATTACCGCTGCTCAGAGCAACCTACAGATCACAGTTGTATAAAAGGTTTAATGTGGATCAGATTCATTCATTAATTCAGTGATTTATAATTCAGATTCAGTCAAATATTCACATTACCAAATCCAAATTACCAGTACTCTGAAAGAAACCATATATTGCAATGTAGGCTACATATACATAAAGAACAAACAGTAAAACAATCATAGTGGGGTGTTTTTCCATGATTTAAGTGTTTAATTTGAAGTTACCAAAGGAAGGTTACAACTGTAATCATGGTTCCCTGTGGAGTGAAACGAGACAATACATCTGGGATTGACAGTGCTACTGGTGTCTGAAGCATGTGTGTAAACACAACATGTCTATTGGGTAAATACAGCCTATGACGTCATTACTAGAGCACCATGAGTATAAGAGTGTATCTGCAATGTACATCAACAGGTTTTTTTTGTATTCAGGAGCTGCTTGTTTGTATACATGTGTAACATAAACCCTGAATGTGCTCATGGCATTGCATTTATGGAAATCTCTTTTCTTGCTTTGTACTCTCTTGAGTGATGAGATGATGATAATAATAATAATAATAATAATCATCATCATCATCATCATCATCTAGTGATTAGGAGATTCAGATGGCCAATCAAATAAAATAATGTCTGATTGAAATAAAACAGATGTTTGATGCATGTTGCCTTTTTCAATTCCAGAGAGATACTAAAAACACTGGATCATAACCTGCTTGCCTGTAAATTAACATAGACTTTACAGTTTAAACACAAAATATTTTGTTAATTTATTTGATTGAAAACCATGTACCTCAGTATCTCCAGCTGACAGTTTGGACTTTTCAGTCCATCAGAAAGAAGCTTCACTCCAGAATGCTTCAGGTCATTGTTACTCAGATCCAACTCTCTTAGGACAGAGTTTGAGGATTGTAAAACTGATGATAGACTCCCACAAGACTGAGCAGTGAGATTACATCCACATAACCTGTGTAAAGAACAAAACATACAACTATAATGAAAAAAAGTAAATGGCCTTCTTTTAGATTTTAAATGTGTTTCAGTAATTCAATTCTTCATAAAACATCTGTTACAGCAGTGCAGGTAAGGAAGAGTGGATCCAAGTGCAGCAAGTTTGTATTAATTTTGTATTAAGATTTTGTGAGAAGATGAACTGCCTACAAGAATAAAGCATTGATAATCAAGACATCATTGTGTTTGACACTGATAACGCTGCCTATCTGAAGAAGGCTTTTGTTGCTGCACTTCAGTCATTATTCCTAAACTCCTTGCACATAAAATGCATGGCCCACATCATGAACCTCAACGGGACTCTACAACGGAGTTACATCTCTGCTTGAAATACATCGCAAGTTTTACAATTTGATAAATACACTTTGCTTATTTACTTTATTGAAACCATTTACCTCAGAATCTCCAGCTGACAGTTTGGACTCTTTAGTCCATCAAGCTTCCCTCCAGAATCCTGCAGGTCATTGTTACTCAGGTCCAGCTCTCTCAGGATGTTTGAGTTGGAGGATTGTAGAGCTGAAGACAAAGTTTCACAGGACTGAGGAGTGAGATTACAACTACATAGCCTGTGTAAAGAACAAAACAAACAACTATATTGAAAACAAGTCAAAGGCCTTCCTTTAGATTTAAAATTTATGTTTCAGTAATTCAATTCTTCATAAAACACTTGTTACAGCAATGCAGGGATAAAAGAGTGGATCCAAGTGCACCAAGTTTGTATTAATTTAACTTAATTTAACAACTTTAACAAAGAAAATGTCCAAAAGGGTCCAAAGATGAAGAAAAATATAATCACAACAAAATTAACTTCCAAATGTAGGTTTGGGAGGAGCCTAATCATTCAGTCCTGTCAATCATCATTATGAGCCTATATAAGCAGCTCTCATTGCACTGTCCCAGCCTCAGTTCTTCCGGCATACAACTCTACCCTGCCCTGTCCCGTGCACAGCCTCCCAGCTTGACGAACTCCCGCACTTCTCCAGTTAGCAATGCTCTGCAAAGTCACGTTTAATCCACTTTAAGCTTTCAACAAGGGAAATCGAGCTCGTCAACGATGTCCCACAGATTTGCCCAGCCGCCTCCATCAAACGTACTTCTCCCGTCCAGGTATCTGCACACTACAGCCGCTACAGTTCCTAACGTTATCCGTAAAGTCTACTGCTCTTTAAGTAGGAAACGCGGCCAGTTGAATCTTTGAGGCACGCTCGCCGCATCAAACATCCATTTCCCACGAAAACAATCAGAAATTCAGCTCTACTTACCTTATCCATCGCTCCTTCCAGCCAGTCACTGCTCCGAGCGATTTCACTCCACATCCCAAAAGCGTTTATAATGATTTCATTCTTATGCGGTATTCCTAAATGTATAATCTTAGTGCATAATTTACAAATCGTGAGCGTGTAATAGCTCAGCGTCGTGCGCTACAGCGTATGGTAATGATAGACACGTCAATCTGAACAAACGATCCAATCCAACGCGCTCCAGCTGTTAAACAGCGTCTGATTGGTCTCCACATGTTTTTAAAATTATGTTTTTAATTTTGAATCTTCATTGCGGCCTAACCAGATACCGGAAGTCTCTGCTTCAGCCCAATAGCATGTCACTCACTCCATAAACATTTGCTTAAGATATTTACATCGCTTAATGTTGAGAATAGGCTCGTTTGATTCGAGATGAACCGTTTTAAAAGAGCGATTATTATGCCTTATATTTCATGTTTTGTGAAGTTATAATCTAAATCTATAATTTATGCTTTGTGAAGTTATAATCTAAAACGTTGCACAAAGCATACTGAGTTTACCGTTTACGTTCACGTACATGGCATTTTTGTAATCTTTTTGATCTCCAACTAAATCAAATTTACTTGGTGCATTTCACTAATTGAGATTTTTATAATATTTATTCTGACTATCCATTGTCATGCTCTTTTCAGATTTCCATCAACTAAAGTGGTAATTCCCCTTTTCATACCGTGAAAATGAAGCCCTTCAATATATTAGCAAAGTTTAAAGCCATTGCTAAGAATGACTGGACACTCCCTGTCCACAACTTTGCCCCTGCTATTTTACCTTGCTTCGCCCAAAACACAGACATCTTCGCTCGTCTCCATTTTCTTCCTCCTCAGTTGTTTCTGAGGTGGCACCTAGCATTAGACTGCCTCCGCAACAAGGAATCACTCTGGCTACTCCTTGGTATGGAACTGCTCTGGCTGCTGCTTTGCATTCCTATTTTCTTTCTTTCTACAACCTTTCTTTCACAGCTGTCCTAGCGTGAGGCTGCCTCCGCAAAGATGCTGGCCTCTTTCTCACCCTTGCTAACTATCAACAACCTACATCAGCGGACAGCCATTTTGCACCGTCTTTACAGCCTCTTACAAAGCAGCCCCAACCCATACTGCTGCTGTGGAACCTCTGCCTGTCTGCGTGTTTTCTAACTTTGTTATTTTAAGGAGTCTGAACATGTTCCACTGGATTTGGCCCACAAGTCAGCACTAAAAATATTGCAGAACTTTGTAAACCAAACCCATCTTGGAGGTGGTCCGAGTATGATTCAGTTTCAGCTATCAATATGGTTCTTTAAACTGTGCATTGTGAACACAAATGGCTCCAAACTTGCTTCATGTACGCAAAATCCAATTTAGCAGGTCATCATATGCTTCTGTTCAAAGTGATCATTCCTCACCATTCCTTTACCACTTTTTAATACATCCAAAAGTGGTAAAGTTCCAGAGAGACATTCGGGACTGCAATCTCCTCTGCTTCACCGAGACATGGCTGAACCCAGCGGTGCCGGACCACGCCATCCAGCCGGCAGAGTTCTTCTCGGTTCACCGCATGGACAGGACACGGGACTCGGGGAAGTCAAGGGGAGGCGGCGTGTGTTTAATGGTGAACAACAGCTGGTGCAACAGCGCAAGCGTTGTTCCTCTTGCACGCTCCTGCACACCCAACCTGGAACTACTGACCATCATGTGTCGTCCTTTTTATCTACCTCGGGAGTTTACATCGGTCATAATCAGCGCCGTTTATATTCCACCACAAGCAGACACGGACACTGCCTTATGCGAGCTGCATGAAGCACTCACACAGCACCAAGCTCAGCACCGGGACGCTGCGCTCATTGTGGCGGGGGACTTTAACAGTGCCAACCTCAAACGCGCAGCACCGAACTTTTATCAACACATCACCTGCCCCACCAGGGGCGATAGGACACTGGACCACTGCTACACTACAGTCAAGGACGCCTACAAAGCACAATCTCGTCCACCGTTTGGGAAATCTGACCACGCCGCCATCTTCCTCATGCCAAAATACAAACAAAGGCTAAAACGGGAAGTTCCGGTTCAGAGGGAGGTCACGCGCTGGACGGACCAATCGGTGGCCGCGTTACAGGACGCACTTGATGACGCTGACTGGGACATGTTCCGGAACAGCTCCAATGACATCAACGTGTTTACGGAAGCGGTTGTGGGATTCATTGGGAAACTAGCGGATGATACCGCACTGAAAACTACTATCAGAACGTTTCCCAACCAGAAGCCGTGGGTGGATAAAACCATCCGCGACGCTCTGAGATCTCGCACCGCCGCCTACAACGCGGGACTTGCGTCGGGGGACATGGTCCCGTACAAGGCAGCGTCATATAACGTGCGGAAGGCGGTGAAAGAGGCGAAGCAGCGCTACGGGAGGAAACTAGAGTCACAACTCCAACAGAACAACTCTAGGAGCCTGTGGCAGGGACTAAGGACAATAACAGACTATAAAGCACCAACATCCGGTATGATGAACGCGGACGTGACTCTGGCAGACGAGCTAAACACTTTCTA
The DNA here is from genome assembly GCA_036247105.1 of Cirrhinus mrigala. NCBI lineage: Eukaryota > Metazoa > Chordata > Actinopteri > Cypriniformes > Cyprinidae > Cirrhinus > Cirrhinus mrigala. Next base: position 483,749 of record JAMKFB010000702.1, on the reverse strand, counting down.
CGCTCGCTTCGAGGCTGCAGCCAAAGACGCTAAGGATGCTAATGCTAGCGGCGCTAACGGCTGCAGACATGAAGACACTGCCAGCACCGGAAACACGTTCATCATCTCCGAGCATGACGTGAGGAGAGCCTTCAAGAGAGTGAACACCAGGAAAGCAGCAGGACCAGACGGCATCTCAGGTCGTATTCTCAGAGCCTGCGCAGACCAGCTAGCACCTGTGTTCACAGAGATATTCAACCTTTCTTTATCTCAGTCGGTGATCCCCACATGCTTCAAAGAATCCATCATTGTTCCTGTCCCAAAGAAACCTCATCCTGCTTCCCTTAATGACTATCGCCCTGTAGCCCTCACCTCAGTAGTGATGAAGTGCTTTGAGCGACTGGTCAAAGACTTCATCATTTCTTCTCTACCAGACACACTTGACCCACTACAGTTTGCTTACCGTCCAAACCGCTCTACAGATGATGCCATCTCTCATCTCCTCCACACATCACTCACTCACCTGGACACTAGAGGGGGGAATTATGTTAAAATGCTCTTCATCGACTACAGCTCAGCATTTAATACCATAATTCCCTCCACACTCACCACCAAGCTGGAACATCTGGGTCTCAGCTCATCTCTGTGTCAATGGATCTGTAACTTCCTAACTGGCAGACCACAGGCAGTAAGGATGGGCGGACACCTCTCAGCCTCCCTCACTCTCAGCACTGGAGCCCCCCAGGGTTGTGTTCTGAGCCCCCTGCTGTACTCTTTGTACACATATGACTGTGTGGCCACTACTAGCTCCACCACCATCATTAAGTTTGCTGACGACACCGTCGTGGTGGGCCTGATCTCTGATAACAACGAGACGGCCTACCTGAAGGAAATTAGAAATCTGGAGAACTGGTGCCAGAGGAATAACCTCCTTCTAAACGTCAGCAAAACAAAGGAGCTGATAGTGGACTTCAGCACTAAGCAGGAGAGGAACTACCAGACACCCATAATCAACGAGAGCCCAGTGGAGAGAGTGAACAGCTTCAAATACCTCGGTGTTCACATCACGCAGGACTTGTCATGGTCCTGGCACATCAACACCGTGGTGAAAAAGGCCCGACAGCGTCTCTACCACCTCAGACGCTTGAGAGACTTCAGACTGCCCTCCAAGGTGCTCAGGAACTTTTACTCCTGCACCATAGAGAGCATCCTGACGGGAAATATCTTAACCTGGTTCGGGAACAGCACCATGCAGGACAGACGAGCCCTACAGAGGGTGGTGCGATCAGCTGAGCGCACCATCCACACAGAGCTCCCTGACCTGCACTCGATCTACAGCAGACGGTGCTGGACCAAGGCCAGGAAGATTGTGAAGGACCTCAGCCATCCCAACAATGGACTGTTCTCTCTGATGAGGTCAGGAAAGCGATTCCGCTCCCTGAAGGCCAACACAGAGAGACTGAGGAGGAGCTTCTTCCCACAGGCGATACGGTCTCTCAACCAGTACATCACACAGTACTGATCCGTTTTGCACATCCACACACATTTGCACTACCCATTTGCAGTTGGGAGAAGCCTGCGCGGGGATAAATGAGTGGAATTTACATACCATTTATCCCCTGTATGCCTCCTACCCACTTCCACTTATACTGCACTGCACAGAACTTCTTAACTTTTTATTTATTTATTTATTTATATAATTCATCTATTTTCCTTTTATTCTGTTTCATTTTTATTGCTAGCTTACTTTTTTAAATTTTATTATATTATTATATTTATATACTGTACTTATTTTTCATATTCAACTTCTATTTTGCCGTTTTACTTTTACTTAAATTGTTTTACTTAACTGTTTCTTAATGTGTCAATTTGTTGGGGCAGTCGTGCAATACATTTTACTTCATGTCGTACCGTGTATGTATGTGAATGTGACAAATAAAATTTGAATTTGAATTTGAATTTGAATTTCATGGCCGCCTTTCCTGGCAGATTTCTACAAAATATGTTGACAACTTAAATATATTGCTGTGGGCTTGACACAAAAATGTAACAATTTTACTAAACCACTGTATGAATATTTCCACGTGGATGTCTCATTTGCTTTCATCCCTTTGTAAATCAGCAAGTAGAATCAGCGCTACCACATTTCTCTGTCATGTGTGTAAACCATCTTCTTTTGCATGCTTCTGAAGATGGTCCGTTCAGTTCAGGCTAACTAAAAGTCAGCAATGTGCTGTGATGCTTCATACTTTGGCTTATGAAGTAGGATACTTTAAACGGCTTGTATGATCAGTACTTGACGTCTCACCTGTTTCATTAGCACATTACATTTCTTCATTACTCCATTTTACAGCAGCTTTATGATTACATTTTGTTACTTATCTGCCTCAGCAGAGATTTCTCCCTGGGCTCCTCATGTCCACTACCCCGTGGTTGAAAGAATGGCCTCCTAAGTATTTCCTTCCATTGGGACAACTCCATGGAGTGCACCGTAATCTATTGTCTCAACAAATGCAGATCAAGTTCTGACAAACTAATACAGTTCCTCAGTCAGTTAATCTAGTCTTCTGTCTGCATTATAATTAAAGCAGAACTTATAACAGGAGTTAAAATTCATACTGCTGTCTCTCTCTTTCCCCCCTTCAGCAATTTAGGTGACTGGCTCCATGTTAAATCCGCCTTTGCAGTACATTTTTCAGTTCTTTCTTTAAACTAACCTTTGGTCAGCAGTGCCCTGCTATTAATTAATAATCCATACACCTCTCTCCTTTTAATACATCCAAAAATTTCTACCCAGTCATCTGGATTCTCATTTGCCATTTCTCAGCAACAGCAGGATTCCCGTTGGGCTGTTGCAATCATCACAATACCGCGCTATTGACGAATCAACCACAGAGGATTGCAAGAACCGCAGCAACCACTATATTCGCATGTTTTTAGCATGTTCAGTAAGGTCATGCCCTTCTTGTTCTACGCCTATACATGAGTTAATGATAATGTGTACCAAGCTGATTTCTACAGAGGTTACGTAGATTTATACTTAACAAGCCCAAACAGACAGCAAAGGAAAGAGAGATTGACTGAGCACAAACGATTACCCGCTTCCAACCCTCAGGCCGAGTCATCTATTCATGAAAATAGCTTGTCATTCTCAAAGAAACCCTATCTTGGCATTGTCGCATTGCTGGCCAGCTGAGCTTTCTAAAGTCGCCCTTAAATGTAAATGATTTCAACAGCACCATGAGCCATCCACCCTGAGATTTCTTTCAGGCAACTGTACGTCTTGAACCCCCGCCTCCCTATCATAAGGTCTGTCTCCTTGACAAATTGGCATCATTAATTCTGTTGCTTTACTGTCAACCCCGCAAGTCACTTCAGGCAATTTCTATCGTTTAAAGCTCTGTTAAAGTGTAGGGGGGCACTTGATTTGACCTGAAATCACTGCCGCAGCAGTGCAGATTTCTTTTACCACTCTTGCAGCAGTTAGTCACCATACTAAGCTCTAATTCTCACTGCCGCAGCAGTGATTTGTTCCACCATTCTCAGAGAAGATACGATACCAAACTCTAGTACTGCCCTCCTCAGCAACGACGGCCTTCTTGCAGCAGTCGTCATACCAACTCCTGCTGCTGAATGCTGCAGCAGTGAATTCTTCCACTGGCCTCAGCAGATGTCATACCAAACTCTATTGCTCACTGCCGCAGCAGTGAATTCTTCCACCAGTCTCAGCAGATGTCTAGAGGTCAGTATTTCTTCCACTGGTCTCGGAGGAGTTTCCATACTAAACACTATTTCTCACCTCTGCAGCAATGACATCCCCTCCTCTCTTGCAGCAGATGTCATATTAACCTCTATTTCTCACTGCCGCAGCAGTGATTTCTTCCAGTGGCCTAAGAGCAGATATACTAAAACTCTTTTTCACCTCCGCAGCAATAACCACTCCCACTTCGCCTGCAGCTGACGTCATGCTAAATTCCATTTCTCACTGCCGCAGCAGTGATTTTGCGCAGCACTCTTGCAGTGCCCTGACTAATCTTCATATGTAAATTTTCTTCCAATTTTGAAAGAAGAGAGATCTCTGCAGCAGTGCTTTCCCACCCCTCTCCTACAGGAGCGATCGCGTTTGTTAGCCCTTCACCTGCCTTGTATTGCGCCTACGCGGCAACAGGGAAATGTATTCTGCACATTCTTGGGGGAGAGGGATAGAATCAATAAAGGTTTTCTCTACTCGTATCACAAACTACTCTGTTGATTGCCCAGCTTGCCGTCTCTCGTAAGCACTTTTTGGGGGGTTGAACTCGGTGCTCAAGCCGAGCCTCGGGTTCGAGCCTCCATTAAGGACAGTAAGCCAAGTTTGTTTACCATTGCCCATCAGGACTGGATGGGCAGGCGAACTCGTGAGACAGCTAACAAACATGAACCATGACCTGAAGAAACCAAGGAGTATAAATATACAAGATAATAAAGAACTAGACTAGACATAGGAGAGTAACTAATGAACAATTATTAAAACAAATGAAAACATACTTAGGAACCAACAAGATAAAAGACCAAAAAATAAACACAGGAAACTAGAACTCAGATACAACAGGATGAAAAGAACATCAAAATAAGAGTCTCAGAAAAGAAACAGAGCGTCATCCTGACAACATCAAACCTGGACAATTTACCCAATATTTTATGTACCAATCAGTTTCCTTAACTTATGATACAATTTAGAATAATAAACTGGGTAAAATGTGGGTACAACAAAACAAAAGCCCTGGTTTTAAATTATCGCTGCTCAGAGCACATATTGTCTCAGCCTACAGATCACGGTTGTATAAAAGGTTTAATGTGGATCAAAATCATTAATTTATTCACAGTGATTTATAATTCAGATTCAGTCAAATATTCACATTACCAAATCCAAATTACCAGTACTCTGAAAGAAACCACGTTGCAATGTAGGCTACATATACATAAAGAAAAAACAGTAAAACAATCACAGTGGGGTGTTTTCCACGATTTAAGTGTTTAATTTAAAGTTACTAAAGGAAGGTTACAACTGTAATCATGGTTCCCTGTGGAGTGAAACGATACAATACATCTGGGATTGACACTTCATGAGGAACATCATTAGTGCTACTGGTGTCTGAAGCATGTGTGTAAACACAACATGTCTATTGGGTAAATACAGCCTATGACGTCATTACTAGAGCACCATGAGTATAAGAGTGTATCTGCAATGTACATCAACAGGTTTTTTTTTTGTATTCAGGAGCTGCTTGTTTGTATACATGTGTAACATAAACCCTGAATGTGCTCATGGCATCGCGTTTATGGAAATCTCTTTTCTTGCTTTGTTCTCTCTTGAGTGATGAGATGATGATGATAATAGTAATAATAATCATCATCATCATCATCATCTAGTGCTTAGGAGATGCGGATGGCCAATCAAATAAAATAATGTCTGATTGAAATAAAACAGATGTTTGATGGATGTTGCCTTTTTCAAATCCAGAGAGACACTGAAAACACTGGATCATGAGCTGCTTGCATGTAAATTAACATAGGCTTTACAGTTTAAACACTACATATTTGTTAATTTATTTGACTGAAAACCATTTACCTCAGAATCTCCAGCTGACAGTCTGGACTTTTCAGTCCGTCAGTAAGATGCTTCACTCCAGAATGCTTCAGGTCATTGTTACTGAGGTCTAGCTCTCTCAGGACAGAGTTTGAGGATTGTAAAACTGATGATAAACTCCCACAAGACTGAGCAGTGAGATTACATCCACATAACCTGTTTAAAGAACAAAACAAACAACTATAATGTAAAAAAGTAAGTTGCCTTCCTTCAGATTTTAAATGTATGTTTCAGTAATTCAATTCTTCATAAAACATCTGTTATAGCAGTGCAGTGAAGGAAGGGTGGATCCAATAGCATCAAGTTTGTATTTATTTAAATTAACAAAGATTATGTGAGAAGATGAAATGTCTACAAGAATAAAGCATTGCTAATCAAGACATCATTGTGTTTGACACTGATAACGCTGCCTATGTAAAGAAGGCTTTTGTTGCTGCACTTCAGTCATTATTCCCAAACTCCTTGCACATAAAATGTATGGCCCACATCATGAACCTCACTGGGACTCTACAACAGAGTTCACAGAGTTGGAAACTGAGGTAGGTCTGAATCAAATACAAATCTCTGTACAGGATTAAGTATAAGTACAATTATTCAAACATTATCACAGCCTAGGTGTATACTTTTTTCTTAGAAATTTCAGAACATTGGTGTGAACACTGTATGCTTAACCTTATTTTGAGTCTCACTGTGTATTTTTCATTCCCAGATGTTCACTGCCATCAGTGAAAATTTTATATTTAAAACATTCAGCATGCACTCATGTCACCTCTGAGCCTCATTAAATGTCTGTAAACACACTTACATGCCACTTTTATGTTCTTCTTTGCCACCTCTGTAGTGCAAATTAATTTTGTTAATAATTTCATTTGATTGGAAACTTATTCTAATTTAGAAGTTTTGATTAGAAATTTTGATAAAGCTTATAACACTTTGAATACACTTTAACCCTCTGGGGTTTGAGGGTGTTTTGGGGCCCTGGGGAAGTTTTGACATGCCCTGACATTTGTGCTTTTTTCAGTATCTTAAAAACATATTAATGGCTGAAGTCTAATTACATTGTAATCAGCACAAACTGGGGTACAATAATATGTAAGCAACATGAATGTACATGTTTGTGTTTTTGAGAAAACAACGTTTATGTGTGGTTAGTGAAAAAATGAAAATTTTACTGAAATAAGGCGATGAAACACATTCAGAACATTCATGCACAAGAATTTTGAGAACTGGATGTGGTAGGCTAGAGTTTTTTTCCTACAACAGGGGTGCTCAATCCTGGTCCTGGAGATCGACTTTCCTGCGAAGTTCAGCTCCAACCCTGGCTCCAAACACACCTGAACCAGCTAATTAGGATCTCAAGGAGCACTTGATAATTACAGATAGGTGTGTTTGATTAGGGTTGAAACTAAACTCTGCAGGAAAGTCGATCTCCAGGAACAGGGTTGGGCACCCCTGTTCTACAAAATGATGTGAAAATCATCTTGTTCAGTCGTTCACAAGAAACAGTATACTTATTTACATTTTCTAAGACCTGTTTTGTGATCGAAAGAGAATATGCGAGGGAGTGACAATGGCCATTGAATATTTAGTGATTCACACCTGAGAGACAAGAGGCCCTCCCCTAATGGCCCATCAGTGAGACTGACTGTCAGGTAAGAAACAATGTGAGAAGATTCAAAAATTGGGGTTTTAGTTTATCTGTATTTTATTTACAACACAGTATAATACAAACATACATTATGAAGGTCAAAGACACATTATTAAGCACACTGATCTAAACACAGCGATGTGAACAGACGCTGTGTAATTCTTGAAAACGTTTCTGAATTCTGTTCAACAAGTAAATTATACCTGATATTTAAGTGCTTGCAAAACTCATCATCAGTAGTCAAGGAACTTGTTTTACCAATAGAATATCTGATGTTAATACAGTGCTCTCAGAGGGAAAGTTTGCAGGATTCATCTGTTGTGCAGGTATCAGATCACTAACAACTAAAACAAAACAAAAAACATCTGTGAGCATGTTAATATTAGGAGCAATTTAAAGCATCCTTGCTAAATAAAAGCATTAGTTTAATAATTTCTATCCTAAAAAAAATTCATATAGGTATCTGGTCACTAAAATGAATAAATCAGTGAGGATGTTGATAGGCCTGGAACACCTATAATGTTACATTAGCAATCACTAATATTGCCCATGTAATTTTATAGCTATCATATGCACACATGCTTTGTATTTATTATACAAAAACAACATCTGAGAAACTAAATAATTATTAAACGTTACTTACACTGTATAAGAAATCCTCTCGTCAGCTGCCTGTAGCCGCGCTCGCGTTCTGTTTGTGAGATAAACAACTTTAGCCTGTTCCTCTCAGCGTGTCTTCATCTGGAGTAAAAACAAGGCTTGGTCCTCTCAGCGCCTTCTTCCAAAAACCAAAATATCCGACTGTCGTGAATCTTCGGTCCACTCACCACCAGATGTTGCTCTCGCTCCATCATATCACACAGACTGTTGCATTGCACCCCGGACTACTACTTCCATCATCCAGCGCGCTGATTGAGTCAGCACCTGTGGCCAATCAGGCGCGCTATAAAAGCCCCGGACTTTCCCTCTGTAATTTACGGAGTATTGTGGTTTATTGTATTGTTGTTTCGCGTAGTTCCCTAGTTTCCTAGTTTCCATGTTCCCGAGTTCCCTGTGTTTAGCTTTCTCGCCTGGCCATCTCGTCTCGTCTGTCTCGCCGCCTGCCTTCTCGACTCTCGCTCGTTTCACGGATTATTGCCTTGTCTCACCCTCCACGGATTACGTTCGCCACGGATTGACCCACGCCTGCTTCACGGACTACTCTTGTGCCTCGCCCCAACGTACCTGTTTGCTACTGTTCTGACCCTGCCTGTCTGACCATGTCTTTGTCTCGTCATATGAATAAAAGCTTGCATATGGATCCGCTCTCCTCTCGTCTCTCACCCATCGTTACACCGACACAAACACGTTGCCGCTTTGTTTACAAGTTGATGTGGGCGGTCATGTCGCGCGTCTCTCACGTGGATGTTTGTAATAACAATAGTGCCGAACAGCGGTGGGCGTGATCTAATTAGAGGTAATGAGCTCTGAGGGGAAAACAGGACATGGCATTGGTTTCATACGGATTACTTAAACACAGAGTATGTGTTTTCGATTAAACTTCATTTAAAAGTAGACATTTCAAGCTTTCTATAGATATATCTCTCATGCTGCTCTGCTGCACTCCATTACACACATATTAGCTATTTGTTTGGATGACAAAAACATTTAAACAGCTGTCTAACGGTACATTTCAAGTCAACTGCTGATTAGGATGGCCAATCAAATAAAAGGGCAGATGTTTGATACTTGTTGTATTTTCAAATCCAGAAAGACATTGAAAACAATGGATCATGTGCTTTTTGCATGAACATAAACATAGTGCTGCACTGTATAATTATATCAAATTACATTGCAAGCTTTACAATTTGATAAACACACTTTGCTTATTTATTTTATTGAAATCATTTACCTCAATTTCTCCAGCTGACAGTTTGTACTCTTCAGTCCATCAGAAAGAAGCTTCACTCCAGAATCCTGCAGGTCATTGTTACTCAGGTCCAGCTCTCTCAGGATGTTTGAGTTTGAGGATTGTAAAGCTGAAGACAGAATTTCACAGGACTGAGCAGTGAGATTACATCCACATAGCCTGTATAAAAAACAAAACAAACAACAATACTGAAAACAAGTAAAAGGCCTTCCTTTAGATTTTAAATGTATGTGTCAGTAATTCAGTTCTTTATAAAACACCTGTTACAGCAATGTAGGAATAGAAGAGTGGATCCAATTACAGCAAGTTTGTCAGGGTTTCTGCAGGTTTTATGAGGGTCAATTTAAGACTTTTTTAAGACCTTTTTAAAACCAACAAAAGAAAATTTAAGGAAAAAATCAAAGAGAAAACAATACAGCAATATGTTCCCCAAGTATAGTTTGAGTTTTATTTTCACTTTCAATTTAGCAGCAATTCAGAGTCTAGCAATTGTTTGTTTTTAGGTAGTTTGAGTTTTCCCTCTTTTCCTCGCTTTCCTTCAGTAAAAGTGCCATGCACATTTTACTTTCACTTTCACATTAGCGGCAATTTGGCATCAAGCAGTTGTTTTTTTTTTTTTTAGTGGTTTACATTTTCCCTCTTTTCTTCACGTTCTTTCGGTTTTAAGCTTGTAAACAGGGCCGCTGCTGGCCAAATGGGTGCACTGAGCAGAACTGTATTTTTGTGCCCCCTCCTTCATTATGGAAGTTAAAAAAAACCCACCTATTATACAGGGTCAAAACAGAACTTTAATAAAATATAAAAGTAAATGAATAAATTGCAATTAAATTGAATTAAATCTAGACAGTTACCAATGGCTATGATTTTATTAGGCCTAATACAGTTGTCTAATTAATTTTATTATCTCAAGCATCCAGATGTAATGCCATGCCAGCAGATGGAGCCCTCACCCATTGACTGCCTGTTGCTGCTCCCTCTGCTGCTTCATGGGTAACTTCCTGTTTGGTGGCCATTTAAGAAGGCCTAAACCAAACAGGCCCCGTGAAGTATTGTTTTGCTGTGTGGACTCTACTAAGTGTTTTCTCTTGTTTCATTGCCTTGTTTTTGCCACGGTTTTGTTTCATGTCATAGTTTTGCCTTGTTTTTTGCCATAGTTTTGCCTTGTTCCTTACCATAGTTTTTGCCTTGTTTCATTGCCTTGTTTTATTTGTTACTTTTGGACTGCTCTCTTGGTATTTTGACCTTCTGCCTGTTTTCTGGATTTTGCTATTGTTTTTGCCCTGGATATTACTGTTCGTTTGGATATCGACCCTGCCTGTCTTGACTACGATCTGCGTAATAAAGCTCGCACTTGGATCTATCATGCTTCCCTGGAGTCTCTGTTACAGAAATACTTCGCCTACCAAAGATCCAGCGGCTTACAGAACACACGACCAGATCACCATGGATCCAGCATCACACCTCGTTCAGCTCCGCCAAGGTAACCGGCCTATTGAGCAGTACGTTATGGACTTTTGCGAACTATGTCACTTGGTTTATTTTAAGGAAAGTTTTCTCAAGGATATTTTCTTCTATGGCTTGTGTAAAGACATATCAAACAAAATGCCTGGTCATCACCGCAACTGGTCACTGGTACGTTATATTGACTATGCTTTGTTGCTGGCTGGATCAGCATTCACTGTGGGGATCGCTGATGATAAACCTTGCCATCCACCAGTATCTGCCACACCAAGGAATTCATATGTCATGTCCGGTATTGTCACTATCACACCAGAACCCTCTCATGCCAAGCCTGCCAAGCCAAAGCCTGTTCACGTCATGTCTTTTTTTTTTTTTATTGACAAAAACATGAAAAACATTGCGTACAGGACAGAGACATACATGAAAAAGCATACATGACAACCAATATAATTTATGTACTTGTGTAGGTTTGAATAAATATGACAGACAGAGAATGACATAAACACAGGAACATAAAGGAAAGTACCACATGTACATCAGTAATATAAAACAAAAATAGTAATATTGTCATTAGTAATAATAATAGTTCTTGTTGGTGTGTGTGTGTGTGTGTGTGAGTGTGAGTATGTGTGTGTGAGTGTGAGTGTGTGTGTGTGCGCAGTATTGGATCACGTGGGTAAGGATGACTTGAACAAGGAGTAGGCTCAATGCATAACATAGTAGTGATTGCACTAACAGTAAATTATGATAGTGTTGAAGGATGTAGGAACTGAAGTTGGCAGATGGGTAGTGAAAATCGTTACTCAGAGATTGGGAGGGGGTGGGGGCGCCAGGAGGAGGAGAAAGTGGCAATAGTAATAATGATTAATACTAATGATAATAAAAACTGTCCCACCCGTAACAATATAGATAATAATAATTATAATATAGTAGTGTATAATAGTGCCGTTAATAATAAAGCTATAGATTATACAATATATTAAGGCTGCCTCTGAACCTTCAGTATAGACCGCGTCACCCGGGACCCGCCCGCACCGCCTAGTGACGGGTTGACAGTGGCGGCGCCGCGGAGCCCGGAGCCCAAAGTGCAGACCCAGCCGCCTTGCCTGCCACTCTGTGTAAACAATTATATGTATATATATGTATCTATGTATATATATGTCCACACACATACACTCATACTCTCATACGCACACACATACGCATTCATGAATCTGTCTGTGTCAACTTGTATGCAATGCATTAAAAGAAGTGTGACGTGTAGTGTGGGACCAGGCCCGTTCAGAGCCATGGCCCCAACACTCCCGCCACACTTACCCTCTGAACGAGTTAAATACGTGTTTCCATTATCCATGTCCATATATATATTAACATGAGGTGCATTAAAAACATAGAGTGAGGCATGCAATGCTGGTCCGGTCAAAGATAAGAACTTTGTACCAGAGTTGGTAAAGGCTGGGGCTCTAGTTCCCTGGCTTCACCCCACACCCACCGCCAGACCACCAGTCAACTGAGGCTCAGAAGCAGCAAAAAGAGCAAGAGAAAGATATAAAGAGAGAGGATATGATAGAGAGAAAGAGAGGAAGAGAAGAAAAAAAAAAAAAAAAAAAAAAATTAAGTAAAAGTAAAAGTGATAATAATAATAATAATAATAATAATAATACTAAATATTATTATCATCGACAATAATAATAATACATAATAATAAATGTTAATAATAATAATAATAATCAAATACATTTTCATGTCTTCCAAGCCAAAGCCTGCTCACGTCATGCCTGCCAAGCCAAAGCCTGTTCACGTCACATCCACCAAGCCAAAGTCTGCTCACGTCACATCTACCAAGTCACAGTTTGCTCACGCCATGCCTGCCGCACCAGGGCCTGCTCACGCCATGCCTGCCGCTCCAGGGCCTGCTCACGCCATGCCTGCCGCTCCAGGGCCTCCTCACACCATGCCTGCCGCTCCAGGGCCTCCTCACGCCATGCCTGCCCGTCCAGAGTCTGTACCTGTCATGGCCGCTCTCCCACAGCCAGCTCACAAGATGGCTACCATCTCCAAGCCAGTCCACAAGATGGCCGCCATCCCAGAGCCAGTCCACAAGATGGCCGCCATCCCAGAGCCAGTTCTCAAGATGGCCGCCATCCCAGAGCCTATCCACAAGATGGCCACCATCCCCAAGCCTGTCCACAAGATGGCCGCCATCCCCAAGCCTGTTCACAAGATGGCTGCCACGCCTGAGCCTCATCAGTCCAAATCTCATCTTGCCATGTCTGCTGCACCCAAAGCAAATCAAGTGACAGCTGTGTTTCCTGAGCCACGTCAAGTTACAGCTGTTACTTCGGAATCAAGTCAAGTCACAGCTGTTCTCCATGAGTCAAGCCAAGATACAGCTGTTCTCCATGAGTCAAGCCAAGACACAGCTGTTGTTCCCCATGAGTCAAGCCAAGTTACAGCTGTTCCCCATGAGTCAAGCCAAGTTACAGCTGTTCCCCATGAGTCAAGCCAAGTCACAGCTGTTCCCCATAAGTTAAGCCAAGGCACAGCTGTTCACCATGAGTCAAGTCACGTTACAGCTGTTGTTCCTGAGTCAAGTAAAAGTACAGCTGGGTTGTCTATATTAAGCCAAGCCACAGCTGATTTCCATGAGCCAAGCCAAGTTACAGCAGATCTTCATGAGCCAAGTCAAGTTGCTGCTGTTGTCCCCGAGCCGAGCCAAGCCAAGCCAAGCCAAGCCACAGTTGATCTTCATGAGCCAAGCCAAGTTACAGCAGATCTTCATAAGCTAAGTCAAGTTACTGTTGTTGTTCCCGAGTCAAGTCAAGCCATGGCAGACCTCCCTGAGTCAAGTCAAGTCACGGCAGACCTCCCTGAGTCAAGTCAAGCCACGGCAGAGTCAAGTCAAGTCACGGCAGATCTCCCTGAGTCAAGCCAAGTCACAACAGACCTTCCTGAATCAAGTCAAGAAACAGCTGCGCTCCTAACAGCACCTCTTCATGACATGGCTGTTAGTACAGGGCCTTGCCAAGCCACGGCCATCCTGCCAGAACCTCACCAGGTCCCCTCTGACCTTCCAAAGCCACGTCACGTTTCAGCTGATCCTCTAGAGTCTCGTCATGTCTCAGCTGATCCTCCAGAGCCTCGTCACGTCTCAGCTGACCCCCTAGAGCCTTGTCACGTATCAGCTGACCCCCCAGAGCCTCGTCACGCATCAGCCGACATCCCAAGCCACGCAGAGCCCACGCTCCCAAGCCACGCAGAGCCCACGCTCCCAAGCCACGCAGAGCCCACGCTCCCAAGCCACATGTCCACAGCGTCCACACCCTCAAGGCCGGCAGGCATCCCCCTATCTACTGTGCTGCCTGTAATCGCTGTTGCCATTTTGAGTGTGTGGGCTACACGCTGTACTCCAGAGGCCTCGTCTGTCCACGAGTCTGCTCCAGAGGCCTCGTCTGTCCACGAGTCTGTGCCAGAGGCCTCTCTTGTTCAAGAGCTTGTGCCAATACCTCCTGAGGTGTCAGCATGCTCTGTAGATCCTCCTAAGGAGGTGGCGTCCACCCATGAACTCACTGCCATGTCTGACCATGAGTCTGCGCCAATGCCCCCGGAGGTGGCGGCTCCGGCTGCAGAACCTCCTATGGGGGCGGCGTCCTATCATGAACTCTCTGCCCATCATGTCACAGCCAAGAAGGTCAATCAAGAACTCTCCGCTCATCATGTCACGGCCAAGGAAGCCTATCATGAACTCATTACCGGTCATGTCACAGCCAAGAAAGCCAAAGAGGCCAAGGAGACCGTCTCTGAACTCTCCGCTCTGCTATGGATGTCACTAGTTCCACTGTGGATATCTTTGCTCCTGTCTGCTCTGCCTGCCTCGCCATGGCTCCCTGCTATGCCTGCTCTGCCTGCCTCGTCATGGCTCCCCGTTCTGCCTGCTCTGCCTGCCTCGCCATGGCTGCCTGATCTGTCTGCTCTGCCTGCCCCGCCATGGCTGCCTGCTCTGCCTGCCCCGCCATGGCTGCCGGCTCTCCCTGCTCCACCATGGCTCCAGTCTCCTCCGAATCAAACATGGTGGACTTCTGTTCCAGTGTTCCACTGTCTGCCATTCCTCCATGGCCCAGGTACTCCAAGGTTCCACTGTCTGCTACTGCTCCACGGCCCAGGACCTCCAGTGTTCCACTGTCTGCCATTGCTCCACGGCCCAGGTCTTCCAAGGTTCCACTGTCTGCTACTGCTCCTCGGCCCAGGCCCTCCAGTGTTCCACTGTCTGCCATTGCTCCACGGTCCAGGTCCTCCAGGGTTCCACTGTCTGCCACAGTTCCACGGTCCAGGTCCTCCAGGGTTCCACTGTCTGCCACAGTTCCACGGTCCAGGTCCTCCAGGGTTCCACTGTCTGCCACAGTTCCACGGTCCAGGTCCTCCAGTGCTTTACTGTCTGTCCCTGCTCCACGATCTAGGGCCACCTCCTCTGCACGGACCTTCCTGTTTGGTGGCCATTTAAGGAGGCCTAAACCAAACAGGCCCCGCGAAGTATTGTTTTGCTGTGTGGACTCTACTAAGTGTTTTCTCTTGTTTCATTGCCTTGTTTTTGCCACGGTTTTGTTTCATGTCATAGTTTTGCCTTGTTTTTTGCCATAGTTTTGCCTTGTTCCTTACCATAGTTTTTGCCTTGTTTCATTGCCTTGTTTTATTTGTTACTTTTGGACTGCTCTCTTGGTATTTTGACCTTCTGCCTGTTTTCTGGATTTTGCTATTGTTTTTGCCCTGGATATTACTGTTCGTTTGGATATCGGCCATGCCTGTCTTGACTACGATCTGTGTAATAAAGCTCGCACTTGGATCTATCACGCTTCCCTGGAGTCTCCGTTGCACCAGAAAACACACAAAAGAAAATTAAGAAGTTTTACTATGATAAAACCATGGTTAACTTTGGCAAGGGTTGTGACGTCCACGTGTTTTTGTTGAAGAAATTATAGAAGATTACTATAGAAGGAATTTTTTTTTTTTTTTTTTTTTTTTTGAGGAACTGGGACGGTGCCCCCCTGAGAGTTGGTGCCCTATACGCAGTTTGCCTACTCTGCGCCGGTACTGCTTGTAAAAGCGTCCTGCTCATTTTACTTTCACTTTTAAATTAGAGGCATTAACGTAACGAAACAAACTTTTATTAACAAAATGAATAATACACCATGTTATATGCTTAATATAAATCAAAAACTTACACAAAGTTTAAATAGGTATACAAAACTGAAAAACATTGTGTAACCAAATAAATAAGAAACGTAGAACATTTATTAGCAAAACGAATACGAAAGCTTGGATGCAGGGCATTCACCTTGCGCGCTTAATCTGAAATAATAAAAAAAAATACACAGTTTAAATAAATAAAAAGCAGCAAACACTGTGGAACCAAATAAATATGAAACTTCCATTATCACCTTAGATAATGGCAGAAGTCAACAGGCTTTTCAAAATCCAAAGTATTTCTAAAACAGGCGTTTTTGCATTTCGTTTTGAAACTCTTCCACCATAGTCTTGTCTTTCTCACCTCTCTCTTCTTGTCAGTCAGCTCCACTCACTTTACCTGATAAATGAAATCTGCTCTGCGACTGTCGTTCGGCACACTGCAAGAGCAGCCCTGTTCAGTTTTAATTGTTTTGTCTATACTAAATGATTTTTATTGCTATACAAAATTCAAAAGGACAAGTTCTTCTCCTGGTGACTGACAGATGAAGCAGCAAATACCGCCATCTACCGCGCATTGTTTAATGAATATTGAGCGACTTAAGCGATGTAGCACAGAAATTACACTTTCGCTTCACTTTAAAATGAAACGCATGAGGAAACAATCCCTCACGAAAATTAATGCCATGATCATATGAATTTAAGACTTTCTGCTCTGATTTAAGACCTTTTCAAGGCTTTAATTCACGGAAAAGCAATTTAAGACTTTTTTAAAGGGGTCATCGGATGCTAAGTTCACTTTTTCATGTTGTTTGAACAGTAATGTGTGTTGGCAGTGTGTGTACAAATCTACCCTATAATGATAAAAATACATGCAGTGGTTTTTAATTAATCTGTAAAAATAATATCCCCTTTTTCAAATCGAGCCGTTCTCAGATGCCTGTCGGTGTGCCGTCACACCGACAGAGGCCGCTCCCACAATAGTTGATTGACATGAGCTCTCACCTCAGACCAGCTGTCACAGTTTAGTAACTTTCCATGTTTTGATGCCAGAGCAGGGATGTAAGTTAGACAAGAATATCTCAGATTGAGCGATTGAGGTGTTGTGTTGCTGGATGTAATAATGAACATAGTGGTCGTCATTTACTCCCAACATCTGAGCCGCTGAAGATGCAGTAGATTACGTTTGTTTGTGAACGGAATGCCTCCCAATCTACATATATCCGTCTACGTTCGCGCAAATCATTTATGATCCAGCTTCATTTACAGCAGAAGTGAGTATAAGCGTTTTTTTTATGAATCTTTGCAATCGCCTTTCCTTATAACGTGGTAGTTAGGTAGTTTAGCGGCTAAACGCGGCTAAATGCGGCTAATGTAAACAAGACTGTCTTTCCACAGAGAGAAGAGAGGGGTGGGGTGAGCAGAGCTCATTTGCATTTAAAGGAGCAACCCCTTAGAATGAGATGATTTTTGCAGAGCTGATTTTGGCAAGGTAAAAAGGGTGTTGTTTTACAAAACCATTGAGAATTTTTAATCAAAGTATATTAGAGACTTTTCATTAAGACCCTAAAGAATCATATCAACTTGTGGAAAATGGGCATCCGATGACCCCTTTAAGACCCGCCGAAACCCTATATTAATTTAACTTAAAGGGGTCATCGGACACAAAGTTCACTTTTACATGCTGTTTAAACATAAGTGTGTGTACACAACCACCCTATAATTATAAAAATCCACCCAGTGGTTTTTATTTAATCTGTAAAAATAATTTCTCCTTTTTCAAATCAAGCCATTCTTAGTATCTTGTCTGTGTGACGACACACCGACAGAGGCCGCTCCCACGATAATTGATTGACACGGCCATCTTATCTTAGACCCACCTTGAATGAGCAGTAACACTCCAATCGCCATTGTTTCGATACTGGAACAGGAACATAAACAAGAATGGCTCCTAAGCAATTGAGCTGTACTGTTTTATGGATGTAATAATGAACATAGTGGTCGTCATTTACTCCTGACATCAGAGCCGCTGAAGATGCAGTGGATGACATTTGTTTGTGAAGGGAATGCACCTCCCGATCTACATATATCCATCTATGTCAGGGGTCACCAAACTTGTTCCTGAATGGCCTGTGTCCTGCAGAGTTTACCTCTAACTTTCCTCAACACAACTGCCTGGAAGTTTCAAGTATACCTAATAAGACTTTGATTAGCTGGTTAAGGTGTGTTTGATTAGGGTTGGAGTTAAACGCTGCAGGGACAACAGCCCTCCAGGACTGGGTCTGGTGACCCCTGGTCTATGTTCACGCGAATCATTTGTGATCCAGCTTCATGTACAGCAGACGCGAGTATAAGGGTTTTTTTATGAATCTTTGCAATCACCTTCCCTAATAACGTGCTAGTTGGCAAGTTTTGTGGCTAAATGCAGCTAAAATAAACAGGCTCGTCACTCACAGAGAGAAGAGATGGGCGGGCCCAGCAGAGCTCATTACTTTTAAAGCAACATCAATGCATTTAAACCAGAAGAGGATGATTTCTGCAGAGCTGATTTTGACAAGGTAAAAAGGGTATTTTTTACACCACCATTGAGAAATTTTAACCAAAGCATAGTATATACTAGGGCTGGGCGATATGGGAAAAAAAATTATCATAATTTTTTTCATATCAGTCAATATCGATAATTATCACGATAACTGTCACATCTTTATTTCTTAAGTTTAAAGTCAGATTTTTGCTCCAAAGTGAAAATTGTAGAAACCAGATCATTAATTTTCCTTAACAAAATACATTTCTAAATAGAAAAAATAATTTCTGCATGTTCTAATGAGTTGATATTGTTTCAAATCAAGAAACAGGTTTGGGTTGTCTGATATAAGCAGGATTTTTTATAAGCATTAAGCATTGGTTTCCCATAGTAGCAAGCATACATTTTAAATCATAATAAACAGTTAAAACCACACATAATGGTACCTCAATACCACGGTAAAAATATAACTACATGGTTTTATAAGTAGCTTATTTGTATGAAAAACGGTAGTCTAAAAACATTCAGTATAAATGCACACATGCTATAGTTTAATCACTAATACATACATACTATAATTATATACCATTACTCCTGTAATAAAATTCAGTGTGAATATCCCACATTGCTGCCACAATACCATGGTGCAGTGAGTGTTAGTACAGTAAATCCATGGTAAATGATGGCGATGTGTAGATTGAAAAGCCTTCTGACTGTCTAATTGCACACAGCTTTAAACTAGTTTAAAACACAGAGTCATTTGTGTTTATTGCTGAATTCTAGTGTTTCCCACTGGATCTCACAGCGTTGTTTAGTGCTGGTGTGACGGAGCCGTTCACATATCGCGTCTTTTGCACACGTAAGTTCGTTATTTCAAATTTAGGCGCTCATAACGGAAGTGACGTGGTGCGACGCAATCAGTTTTTCCAGGCGCATCAGCGCCACATCAAGATAAATGCATGTTCTCTAGTGAGCTCGGCAGTTTGAACTTTGGTCCACGCGGATAAACAGTCCGTGTTTTGTTCCGCTTTTGGCACATAAAAATTATATTGGACATTTATTGAACTCTTCATATCATTTTATCGAGAAAAAATATATTGCGATAATTATCATTATCAAATTATCGCCTAGCCCTATTATAGACTTTTCATTAAGACCATAAAAAATTATATCAACTCGTGGAAAATGGGCATCCGATGACCCCTTTAACAAAGAAAATGTCTAAGGGGGTCCAAAGCCGAAGAAAAATATAATCACAACAAAACAGCTAACAAACATGCACCATGATCTAAATAAACCAAGGAGTATAAATATACAAGATAATGAAGAATTAGACTAGACATAGGAGACAAACTAATCAGCAATTATTAAAACAAATGAAAACATGCTTAAGAACCAACAAGATAAAAGACAGAAAATAAACACAGGAAATTAGAACTCAGATACAACAGAATGAGAAGAACATCAAAATAAGAGTCTCAACGGTGCGTCATCCTGACAAGACCAAACCTAGATAATTTACCCAATGTTTTATGTACCAATCAGTTTCCTTAACTTACGATACAATTTAGAATAATAAACTGGGTAAAATGTGGGTACAACAAAACAAAAGCTCTGGTTTTAAATTACCGCTGCTCAGAGCACACATTGTCTCAGCCTACAGATAATGGTTGTATAGAAGGTTTAATGTGGATCAGAATTATTTATTCACAGTGATTTATATTTCGGATTCAGTCAAATATTCACATTACCAGATCCAAATTACCAGTGCTCTGAAAGGAACAACATATTACAATGTAGGCTATATATGCTTAAAGAACAAACAGTAAAACAATCATAGTGGGGTGTTTTTCCATGATTTAAGTGTTTAATTTGAAGTTAAAGGAAGGGTTCAACTGTAATCATGGTTCCCTGTGGAGGGAGTGAAATGAGACAATACATCTGGGATTGACACTTTGAGGAACAACATTAGTGCTACTGGTGTCTGAAGCATGTGCCATCACTGGAGCAGTATATCTGAAATGTACATTATATATATATATATATATATATATATATAGAGAGAGAGAGAGAGAGAGAGAGAGAGAGAGAGAGAAAGAGAGAGAGAGAGAGAGAGTCTTTTTTTTGTCATATAACATAAACCCTGAATGTACTCATGGAATTGCATTCATGATAATTTATTTTTTTTATTTGTTCTCTCTAGTGATGAGATGATGATGATGATGATGATGATGATGATAATAATAATAATAATAATAATAATAATAATAATAACAACAACAACAATAATCATCATCACCACCATCATTTAATGATTAGGTGATTAGCATGGCCAATCAAAAAAAATAATGTTTGAAATAAAACAGATGTTTGATGCATATTGCATTTTCAAATTCAGAGAGACACTAAAAACACTGGATCATGAGCTGCTTGCATGTAAATTATCATAGGCTTTACAGTTTAAACACTACATGTTTTGTTAATTCATTTGATTGAAAACCATTTACCTCAGAATCTCCAGCTGAGAGTTTGGACCTTTCTGTCCATCAGTAAGAAGTTTCACTCCAGAATCCTTCAGGTCATTGTTACTGAAGTCCAGCTCTCTCAGGACAGAGTTTGAGGATTGTAAAACTAATGATAAACTCCAACAAGACTGAGCAGTGAGATTACATCCACATAACCTGTTTAAAGAACAAAACAACTATATTGAAAACAAATAAATGGCCTTCTTTAGATTTTAAATGTATGTTTCTGTAATTCATTAAAGTTTCATAAAACACCTGTTACAGCAATGCAGGCAGGCAAGAGTGGATCCAATTTCAGCAAGTTTGTATTAATGTAAATTAACAACAACAACAAAAAAATGTCCAAAAGGTTCCAATGACAAAGAAAAATATAAACAACAAAACAGCTGACAAACATGTAAACCAAGGAGTATAAATTAATAAGATAGGAGACAAACTAATCAGTTTCATAATTGACAAAATAATCAATTATGAAAATAAATGAAAACATACAAAAAATAAAAAATAAATAACCACAGGAAACTAGAACTCAGATACAACAGGATGAAAAGAACATCAAAATAAAAGTCCCAGGACAGAAACAGAGCGTCATCCTGACAACACCAAACCTGGACAATTTACCCAATATTTTATGTACCAATGAGTTTCCTTAACTTATGATACAATTTAGAATAATAAACTGGGAAGAATTTGGGGTTTAACTGGTTTTAAATGACCATTGCTCAGAGCACTTACTGTCTCAACCTACAGATCATGGTTGTATAAAATGTTTAATGTGGATCAGAAACGTTAATTAATTCACAGTGATTCATAATTCAGATTCAGTCAAAGATTTACATTACCAAATGTAACCATTACAATGTAGGTTACATAAAGACCAAATGGTAAAATAATCATAATTGGGTGTTTTTCCATGATTTAAGTGTGTAATCTGAAGTTACTAAAGGTAGGTCTCAACTGTAATTAAAGCTGCAAGCAGCGATGAAAGGGCCCTCGCACCCGGGATCACCACTGACCGGTGGCTTTAGGAAAACAGTGAACGATGGGCAGTATGCCTTAAATATAGTAAATAAAGGAGGAATGTGTCAAAGTCATTTACATGTGCCAAACTTCCAGCTGCCAGCTGATGGCGCTATGCCTGTAACTGAATATTGGCATGTAGATGTCTTCAGGACAGCACTGTTATCAAACATGTGAAGTTTGGGGCAGACTGAACATGGCATGCTTGAATTAGAAAAAGACATGACATATCCTGCTGCCAGCAGGTGGCGCTATGATTATAACCAAATATGGGCATGTATATATCCTCAGGCCAGGACTCTTATCAAACATGTGAAGTTTGGGGCAGATTGGACATTGCTTGCATGAATTACAACAACTTCCTGTTTCATGGCTTTAACAACATGGTTTAGCACTCAGTAAGTGTTCCTATCACGTTTGAGCATGTTTTTAGCAAGTTTAGTACTCAACGGTTTATTTTAATGTGTTGCTAATAGTGTATCACATTGTTAAACATGTCACTTCCCGTTGACAGTAGGTGGCGCTATGCCTATAACTGAATATTGGCACGTAAACGTGCTAGCCAGAAAACGTATCAAACCTGTTAAGTTTGGGGTTGATTGGACGTTGCATTCCTGAGTTACAGTAACTTCCTGATTCATTGCATTAATAGCATGCTTTAGCACTTAGCTAAGTGTTGCTAACATGTTTTAGCATGTTTCTAGCATGTTGCTACCCTATTTAACACTTGTTGATACTTTTTAAAATGTTAGGCAAATGCTAGGCATCCATAAAAGTATTAAACATGTCACTTCCTGTTGCCAGTAGGTGGCGCTATGACTATAACTGAATATAGGCATGGGGATCGAAACATCGAAATTTGTCAGGCCGCCAGGGACACTCCCCTCGACGAAAACTCAAGATCTTTGCAATTTAGCATCACAAAGGCCTTACGATAACAAATTTGAAGATGATCGGATTAAAACTGCAGGAGGAGTTTGTTAAAGTACAAGGCCTGAAAATGGCAAAAACTGCACAAAAATCGTACAGGAAATTCAATATAACGGACTTCCTGTTGGGTTTCGATTGTTGTGCCAGGAGACTTTTTTGTAGGTATTGGTGTGTTACATGTGTGTACCGAGTTTCATACATGTATGTGAAACGTAGCTCGAGGCGCACTCCATTGAAATTTTATAGGTGGCGCTATCGAGCCATTTTGCCACACCCACTTCTAAAACCCATATCAGATGTACATTTTCGCCAGGTCAGACGCATATGCAGTTTTGTGAGTTTTTGAGCATGTTTAGGCCCTCAAAAAGACTTTTTACTTTGGAGAAGAAGAAGAATAAGAAGAAACGGAGCAATTCCAATAGGGTCCTTGCACTGCAGTGCTCGGGCCCTAATTATGGCTCCCTGTGGAAAGAAACAAGACAATAAATCTGGGATTGATGCTATGTGCATATCGCCACCTAATTGGTGGTTGTGCAAACTGACAAAACAACCACAGTAAATTTGAACCAAGTCATGTGACTCCTACACTACAAACAACCTCAACTATGATAATGATAACAGTATTGCATGAAAAATTCTTCCTCATGCCTCCTACAAGAGACTAAAGAACATGAATCCTGTGGTGCACGTTGCCTGTTTAAGGGTTACAAATCATTATAGTTGGCATTATAGTTGTTAAAATGTAGGTATTGGGTACACTGTAAAGCCAAACGTTCAAAATACTTAAATAGATTAAGTACAGTAAACTTATTTATTTATTTATTTTAAAAGTTCTACTAACTTGGATATTTTGAGTTCCTATGACTTTTTTTTTTAGTTTTTGAGTTAATAAAACGTATTTGTTTTAATTAATCTGAACTACTTGTTGATGAATGAGGCACCACTTAAATGTATAATTTTACTCTACTTATTTTTTTTTTTAATTGTTTCAACATAAGTGCGAGCCACTGATGTGAGTTTTGAGTGCATCAGGATTGATAGAATACTCTACGAAATTTCAAAGCAGCAGGTGGCGGTAACGACCTTCACGCACTGGTTTACCAAACACACGCTGAAACTAAACAGAAGAAGTACCCGCGTGGTGAAGGTGCCGGCGGGAATCAACATTGAGGAAAACTCTGACTGAATCTGCAGCAAACTGGATCAGGTGTTCTTAACTTTTCGACGATAATCATCACGGGTCTCAAAGTAAGTGTTAAGTATGTATTTTAAATGTGAAGAGTTCAGATGCAAAACCAGCTAAAAGCCATCTCGGTCAAAAATGAGATAATAATACTGAGTGAATGCTCTCGACACATATTATACATCTATCAAATACTTTTTCTATAAACTTGCTAAAATACCAGCCTCAGCCCAATCAGAAGTACTGGTACTTACATAGAAACCTATACATCTGAGTCTGATAAAAATGCATTTTTTAAAGAAAGACGTCAGATGGATTTAGCTGGTTTTGCATCTGAACTGTTAATGTGTTTTAAGAGGGCTTTTGAAAAAAATGTGGTCATAGTCTTTTTTTTTATGTAGTGATTGTAGACTTCCCTGGTGAAAAAAAACAACATATGCTGGTAGGTATGTTTTGATGCTGGTTTAAGCTGGTCCTTTGCTGGTTTATGCTGGTCCTTTGTTGGTTTATGTTGGTTCTTGACCAGCAAAATGACCAGCATAAACCAGCAAAGGACCAGCTTAAACTGTCATGATATCTGAAGGAGGACTCAAAAGCAGAATGAGTTGTGACAGTTAATTAACAGAATGATTGACAGGACAAAAGAGAAGGTAAGGAGGGAAGCAGTACATGGTCCAAACAATAGGCGATGACGAGAGACAGGGGCAACAGGCAGAGCAAGAGTGGCCACTGGGTCCAACCCAGGATGGCAAAGGGCTAGTGAAGGCAGCACAGCTGGAGGCTAGATGTTAGCAATGGTCCCCCGACAGGAACACAGGATATAGCCGCACACGTGCTCTCACAGGCACTGCACGGGTCTGGCTGCGTTGTAGATGAGGGAGCAAACCAGGAGCTCAGCCTGCAGGACAAGACAGGACTGGACTGGACTAAAGACGGACAAGAGACAGTATTTAGTGAACAACAAGGCGAGGAATAATCAGTATCACAAACAAGAAGACAAGCTAGCAAACACTGACTATAGCACAGCAAAGTAGAACAATGAACTGGCAAAACAAGAGGGAAAGGGAGAACAATATAAAGGTGTAGAGAACATGATCCCAGCATCAAAACATACCTACCAGCATATGCTGTTTTTTTCACTAGGGAATGCATAATGTCTTTGTCTGGTGTTTACCAGAACAGGAGCGTATAACTTAGCAGCAGCTTCTCTTCTATTTACTCTAATATTTAGAAGGTGGAAGTTCCATTACTAGAGCATTGCAGTTTTACTGTACTGTACTGCATTACTGTACATTCACAGTAACAGGAGTGACACGTAAAAGTGGCACATCCATTTGTAAATTTAACTGAAAACAGTCTGTTTTGATGTTTGATACTTTTTCAAAAGTGAATGTATGATTTTGAAATCCATCTTTTCCCACTGAGGACAACTGAGGAACTCATACATAAATATTACAAAAGATGAAAACATTCACTGATGCTCAAGAAAGCAACACAATGCATTAAAAACAATTTGAATTGAATGATCAGGGTAAATTGTACTTACATTGTCTTCTGCGAGACATGTAAATATTTATGTACCTTCTGAAGTGCAATACTAAATGGAAAAAAAGTCTGCAAACAAGAAAAATGTACGCATTCAAAACGTTCCTGTTCAAAAGTTTACACCCCTTGGAACTTAATGTATTGTGTTGCCTTCTTAAGTATCAGTAAATGTTTTTACCTTTTGTAATAGTTATGTATGAGTCTCTCAGTTGTTCTCATTGTAAATAGATGGATCTCAAAATCATACAAGTTACATTTGGAAAGTGTTCAAATATGTAGAAGAAGATGCTGAAAAACCAAATAATATGCAGGAGCTGGAGGATTTTTCTGAAGAACAGCAGGCAGATGAACTGCTTAGGACAAACAAGGAACTCATGAACAACTATTGTAAAAGATAAAAACAGTCGTGAATCATCCAGGAAACGACACACAGTGTTAAGATACAAGGGTATGTAAACTTTTGAACAGAGTCATATAAATTAGATATTATTTTGTCTTGTGGAGTATATGTAAACATCTGTGGTGTTAAATCTTTTATTCAGGACAGTACTAAATAAAAATAGCATACAGTTTTCATGATCCCTCTTATTTTGTTAAAATCAGCATTTAGCATATTCTGCAAGGGGTATGTAAATCTGTGAGCACAAGTATATATGACATTTTCAGCAGCATTCAGTATGGGATTTGTCTGTTTGATTAATATGAAGTGGCCTATTTTTCTTTAAATGTTCTGCATAGCAAAGTATTATCATTACATTTGTACTACTTAAACTTTTCAACCCAGCACTTGCTCAGATTTGTGATCATGTGTTAAAAGTATCTAATTCCTTACCTTGCTTTTTGACCTAAACAAATTTAACATGACTGCACTAAAAGGATTAGTTCACTTCCAGAATCACAATTTACTGATAATTTACTCACCCCTATGTCATCCAAGATGTTCGTGTCTTTCTTTCTTCAGTCAAAAAGAAATTAATGTTTTTGAGGAAAACATTCCAAGATTTTTCTCCATACAGTGGATTTCAATGGTGGTCAGCGGACTGAAGATCAAAAATGCAGTTTAAATGCAGCTTCAATTGGCTCTACACAATCCCAGCTGAGGAATAGGGTTTCTTATTTAGCAATCGGTCATTTTAAAAAAAAACAAAAACAAATCATTCTTTTGAACCACAAGTGCTCATTTTGTTTGTCTGCGACTTTACGCATTACTTAATCATGTAGAAAATGTCATGCGCAGTTTGTTCTTCGTCGGTGCAATTAGGTTCAAGAAGGTAGGATAAGGTGAAAAACTCATTTAATTTTCTCCTCCATCTTCACAATCGTTTGAATTTCTTTGCATGTTTGCTTTGTAAACACTGGGTCGGAACTTCTGCCTACATCACACGTGTGTGATTACATAATAAGTTGGGTCGAGCTAGTGCAAGACAAGGTGTGGTTAAAGTATATACATTTTTATTTTTATTTTTTAGAAAATGACTGATACCTATTCCTCGGCTGGGATTGTGTAGAGACCTTTGAAGCTGCACTGAAAGTGCTGTTTGCACCTTCTACCCATTGGCCACCACTGAAGTCCACTATATGGAGAAAAATCCTGGAATGTTTTCCTCAAAAACCTTAATTTCTTTTTGACTGAGGAAAGAAAAACATTAACTTCTTGGATGACATGGGGGTGAGTAAATTATCAGTTGTTTTTTTTTTTATTTTTATAAAGTGAACTACTCTTTTATTTCATAAATCTTCAAATTCTGCAATTCTTCAAATTATTAGCATATACTTAACTTTCTGCTGAACCAATAGTATTTAATTGAGCGGAAATTAATTATAAAAATGGGTTTTAAAAAAATTTATTTGATTGACTTGAGTGAGCTCTTATCACATTATAGTCCCTCATGTCCGCTGCGTTCTCAAAACTCTGGCAATTTGATAATACCTAGAATATCAAAATCAACTGTGGGCGGCAGATCATTTTCTTCTTTAGTTCCCAAACTCTGGAACAATCTACCTCACATTTGGGAGGCAGACACACTCTGTCAGTTTAAATCTAGATTAAAGACCCATCTCTTTAACCTGGCTTACACATAACACATCAACATATTTCTATAATTCAAATCCGTTAAAGGATTGTTAGGCTGCATTAAGTCATCTGCGCTAATATTAGTCTGTTTTTTTCTTATTCCAAGGTCACCGTAGCCACCAGATCCAGTCTGTATCCAGATCAGATGGTCACTGCATTCCCCTGGATCCAGTCCATACCCAGCCCAGATGGTGGATCAGTACCTAGAGACGACCTCTATAGCCCTAAATGTCAGCGGGGACCACGTCAACTAGATGAGCCCCAAAGACGGTTCAGCAGTGAGTAACTTGTCACCTAGACCGGACCTTTGCAATCTGACTTTGCTGCAACATGGAACTTCTGCATTATTGACGCACTATTATCCTATTTAAAACTGTAAAGTTGCTTTGACACAACATGTTTTGTTAAAAAGCACTGTATAAAATGTGATATATTAGATTTGATATTGGTTAGTTGGTTATTAATTTCTGTTTCTCTCTCTCATTTATTCAGGAGGAGTCTGATGAACCAGAGCTTGAATATGTTCAAGCTGGTTTGACAAATCTCTTCCACCAGTATGCTATTATTACAGCTTCAAGTGAGGGTGCTTTTGCTTGAACCCCTGTAGAACCGGGCCTGGGCTTGGCTAACCGCTCCAAACTGCAACACAGCTGACATCAGGGATTCTCATCTTCTGAATGAGTGACACTTGTCTGCACAATTACTATCTGCTCTAATTTTTTGGCATTATATATGCACCCAGCCTTATCACTAACAGCAGTTACTGAATGTAAACCTGTAAAAATAAATCATTTTGTAAAATGTTTACATTTTGTAATTTTACTGTTGCTGCTGTCTTGTCCTTTTCAGTTTGAAGCCAGATACTCTTGTACACATTGCCTTTACAGGTTTGCCATGATATAACACATTTACTTGACTGTTGTTAGTGAAGAGGCTGGGCAATTTAGGGCAAAAAAGCTTTTATTTTAAAAGGTTAGAAAGACTTGTATTCCATTTATCGAGATGTACCAAAGTACATCTGCATTTGATATTTGTTAATGAAATGCTTTTTGTTTTGTGGTATTGTGGAAAATGCTTTCTTTTTTTTTCTTTTTTTTTAACTCTACAGTGTGTAAAAATTAATTTTCCACAATAGACAATTTATTGTTGTATTTTAAATATTAATTGTCACTGTGTTAAATGGAAGAGATTAAGAAAATTCTGTTCAATAAGTCATTCCTTAAGTATTTTGAGTTACTTGTCCTCAATGTTTTTAAGGCAATCTGTTGCCACAAAGCTTTTAAGCCACATGATTTTGAGTATTGTGTAATTAAAGCATTTGAGTTAACTGCTACTTAGTAATACTGAGTTAAGTAATACTCATATTTTTATTAGTTTATATAACTTAATTTTATGAGTATTGTTAACTTAAAACAATGGCACAAATTATTAAACTCATAATAAGTCATAATAACTTAAAATATTTGAGTAGACCTAATGAAAATTTTTAATTAAACTATAATCAAAAACTACAAGTAGTACGTAATAGAAATTTTTAACTTCTGAAAACAATATTTTTAAGTTTATTAATTTTTTTGAGTTCTGTTAACTTATCGGAGTTTACAGTTGAAGGATCGGATGATCCTCAAATGCAAACTGTGTGTGTTTTGCCTTGAGAGCAACCATACATTTGTGTTGTGTTTTGCTTTCTTTTTCTTCATTTATTCTTCATTCATTTATTCATTATCATTAATCATTTCATCATTTTATTATTCCATTTAATCATATAATCATTTATAATAATCATTATAGTCATTTATATATTTATTTTATTTGATTAATTAATTGATTAGTCATTTATATTATATTATAGTTGTTTTTTAGAAACTCAAGGTTTATGGGATGTTGTTGTGAATCAGTTTGGTATAACAATACTTGTTGGATTTGTGTTCTTCAGACGAAGTCTGAGCATTGAGACACACGCAACTAAGACTATTCAATAAACTCTGCTCCTTTTTACCATCCTTACTTCGTCTCCTGCTTCTGCTCTCTTCACTTTCACTGGTCTTTTCCTCAGCCAAATTCTTGCCTGATAGAAAACTGTTAATAGTGTTTTGGTATTTTTTGGTACCAGACAAGACCTCCTGTTAACGGGGTTTGGGTATTAGACTATTCTGCTGACGAGTTGTTCTGTTACCGGACAAACTGATATTTTCTGACGGGATCTGGCATCCGGGGCTGGATCTTAATGGTCTAGGCATGGAGACAGCGATCTAACACAGTGTAGGATTAGGGATGCAGAATATGGTAATGCAGAATATGTGTTTTATAAGTACTAGTAAACAGCCAATAAGTTATTAATAGGAATGCTAATAAGCAACTATTTAATAGTGAGAATTGGTTCCTATACTAAAGTGTTACAATTGACTGTTTATGTTATTTTAATTAAATATTTAATTAATTGTTTTATAATTAATGCATGGTTTGCACATTAACAATGTGCAAAAAAAGTGTTTATGTGGTCAAGTTTTTAAAGTGGAGTGATTGTTTTCAGTGTTACTTACCTAACTGATCTGGATTCTTTAACCACAGGTAACAAATACTGAAGAACTTCATCTGTTGTGTGTTGTTTTCCAATAAACTGTTTTAGATCAAAAACATCCATCTTCTGCTCTGATGTCAGCAACACATAAACCAGAGCTGGCCACTGTGTAGAGGAGAGTTTGGTTTCTCTTATTTCTCCGGATTTCAGATAATGTTGGATCTCCTGCATCAGTGAATCATCACCCAGTTCATTCAGACAGTGAAAGAGATTGATGGATTTTTTTAAAGAGTGGCTCTTCCTGATCTTCTGTTTGATGTACTGAACTGTTTCCTCTTTGTTGTAGGAGCAGCTTCCTGTTTGTGTCAGTAGTTTTTGAATGAGAGTTTGATTGGACTCCATTGAGAGACCCAGAAAAAAACGCAGAAAAAGATCCAGACGTCCATTCTTCCTCTGTAAAGCCTCATCCACAGCTCTCTGATGCAGATCAGATAATGAATTATATTTCTTCTGGTTAAAAATCTTAGACAACACACTTTTCTTGGTTTGGTCAAACACACTGATGTTGTTGACTGTAAAGGAAAGGTGTGCATATAGAGCTGCTAGATGTTCCTGAAGGCTGAGGTGAACAAAGCAGAAGACTTTCCCCTGATACAAGCCCAACTCCTCTCTGAAGATCTGAGTGCACAATCCTGAGTACACTGATGCTTCTGTCACATCAATGCCACACTCTCTCAGGTCTTCATCATAGAAGATCAGGTTGCCTTTCACAAGCTGCTGAAAAGCCAGTTTCCCCAGTTTGAGGATCATGTCTTTATCTTTCACATTCTTCTCATAATCCTTCTCATGTTTGATGTTGGTCTGAATGATCAGGAAGTGTGTGTACATTTGAGTGAGAGTCTTGGGAATCTCTCCACTCTCTGCTTAACTCAACATCTTCTCTAGAACAGTGGCTGAGATCCAGCAGAACACTGGGATGTGGCACATGAAGTAGAGGCTCCTTGATGACTTCAGGTGTGAGATGATCCTGTTGGCCAGACTCTGATCACTGATTCTCTTCCTGAAGTATTCCTCCTTCTGTGGCTCATTAAAGCCTCTTACCTCTGTCACTCGATGGACAAACTCAGAGGGAATGAGATCAGCTGCTGCTGGTCTGGAGGTGATCCAGATGAGAGCAGAGGGAAGCAGATTCCCCACAATGAGGTTCATCAGCAGCACGTCCACTGAGGCTGATTCAGATATTTTACACAGTTTCACTGCACTCTTAAAGTCCAGAGACAAACGACACTCATCCAAACCATCAAAGATGAACAAAACTTTATATAGACTGCTGGATATTTCCATTTGTTTTGTCTCAGGCAAAAAGGAATTAAGAAGATCTGAAAGACTGAGTTTTTTATCCTTCATCAAGTTGATTTCTCTAAAAGGAAGTGGAAATATGAGCTGGATGTCCTGATTCTCTTTCCCTTCAGCCCAGTCCAGGATGAACTTCTGCACAGAGACTGTTTTTCCAATGCCAGCAACTCCCTTTGTCAGCACAGTTCTGATGGGTTTGTCTTGTCCAGGTAAACGTCTAAAGATGTCATTGCATTTGATCGCTGTGTCCTCTGTTGCTGCTCTCCTGGATTGTGTCTCAATCTGTCTCACCTCATGCTCATTATTGATCTCTCCACTCTCACTCTCTGTGATGTAGAGCTCTGTGTAGATCTCATTCAGCAGTGTTGGGTTTCCCTGCATCGCTCTTCCCTCATACAGACACTCAAACCTCTTCATCAGATTTGATCTAAATGTGTTAAGGACTTCATGGCTATAAAATAAAAAAATGAAAAAATAAAAAATAAAAAAATCACATTGTGACATGAGTTAACAAGCAAAATATATTACATATTCTGTATCATATCTTTAAATCATATATACAGAAATGTTTTACCTAAGACCAGGTTGTGTATTTCCACTAGACTTTACTGGCTGAGCTATAGACCGGTCACTCTTCATAGACACACAGCTGGGCTCTGCTTCTGATCTCTTCTGATAAACCAAACTAAAACACAGAGAGATTAAGTTTATCATCACATTTAGTGTACTTTGTACTTACATCAAAATATTGAATTGTTATGTACAATGTACCTATTATGGTGATGTTAAATTAAACTGTTCCAGTGATGTATTAACAACAGAAGCTGTTACACTGGACTGAATTCTACCTGAATGTGCTAACATAAGCTCCATCACTGACTATTAATGGTGGGACTGAAAGAAACAGCAAACACATTGGAAATACCAGGTATGTTTTACTTGTTTCAACAGTTGAACAGGATCTGTTCATGTGTGGGGCATGTCAAAACTTCTCCATGGCCCAAAAACACCCTCAGACCCCAGAGGGTCCATTAATAAAGGGGGTCCATTAGTCATTTAAATGACTGTAGCAACAAATCAACTATACATTTATCATTATCTCATTCACAAAAACACTTTCTAATAATTGCATACACTGTGTTTATACAAAAAATGTGAACTGTATTATGATGTGATAATTAAAAATGTCATGCTATAATCGTATTTTTATACAAATGTTGTACCTGAGATCAGACTGTAAATTTCCACTGTTAAAGTTTACTGGATGGTCCATTGACATGTCACTCTTCATAGACACACAGCTGGGCTCTGATTCTAATCTCTTCTTATGAACTGAACTAAAACACAACAGATTTAATCCTGTATTATGATCATCTTAATATAATATGATAAATTATATACATCAAAAGGTACATAAAAGGTTAGGTAATGTTTTACTCAAAGTACCTGCATCTTGGAAAAATAACGTCATCTCCAGATGTTTGTGTTTCATCCATGATGGATCTGAACAGTTTTATCTCCACCACTGATGAAGAAGTCTGATAAATAAGTGACAAACAATCTACAGTAAATCTACAACAAACAAAAACTACAGTAATTAAACAGCCTTATACTGTGGTAAATTATTCTATAAGCTTCAAATATATGACTGAAATACATTTATTATATTTCATATTACTATCACTGTAAAACAGAACCTTTACAACCTTCAAAAAACTATAGGGTAGGTTGTAACACCAGTAGGTTCCTTTTTACTGATCATTATACCAATTATATAAAAGTTTGAAAAAATATTTACAGAACATCACAGTGAAACACGTTACAATACTGCAATCTCTATTTGTCATATTTAATCATGTTTCTTGAGTGTTTCATGATTAAGTTAGTAGTTTATGCTTACCTACAGTACATTAATAAGGAAGTGCCTTTGTGCTCCAAAGCTAAAGACTTGCTCTAATCAGAATGTTAGGCTA
Organism: Cirrhinus mrigala; assembly: GCA_036247105.1. Lineage (NCBI taxonomy): Eukaryota > Metazoa > Chordata > Actinopteri > Cypriniformes > Cyprinidae > Cirrhinus > Cirrhinus mrigala. The sequence continues at coordinate 450,291 of JAMKFB010000702.1, read as the reverse complement.
TTAGACAATTCATTTCTCAAAGTGTGCCTGCTTTCCCATACTTGTCAATTCCCACATAAGCAAACTGAAATTACACTTTAAAAAACAAAACAAGACAAAAAATCTTACGAGCAGGTGTAAATGTAGCATCTAAAATAATCTGCTTCCACTTTCATTCAGCAAGGTTGCCTACAGAGACCCTAAAGGGACATATGCAAAAATAAAATATACACAGACTTCTGCGTGCGTACGAGAAACTTTCGCATACTCACAAGAACATTTTCACATACTCACATGTTACAATGTTCGGTTTATGTAAGCTATTACATATTTTCTTTGCCCATCACTGTACTTTTACTGCTAAGAAAACGAGAGTATAAATGACTTTACATGACTTAATAAAAACCTATTTCCTCAAAAAGGGCTTTTGTATGATGTCGTAGCACACAGAAAAAAATGCCTCAGCAGCACACGAGTACCAAACTGTATAAAAAACACTTAAAAGAGATGTGCAAACTATATATTTTTCCAACAATGACCAGGGGTCTCATTTATAAACATTGCGTATGTACAAAATGGCCATATAAACGTGCATAAGCAATTTTCCACGCACACCAGATTTCCTAAAAATAAACTTGACCTAAATATGTATAATAATAATAATAATAATAATAATAATAATAATAATAATAATAATAGTTGTTGTTGTTGTTATAATTATTATTATTATAAAATCAACCCATTTATAATTTCTCTTTATTTTGTTTTGTTTAAACGAGTCATTTAAATATACATACAGTCATGTGAAAAAGTTAGGACACCCTATTGAATTTCATGGTTTTCCATATCAGGACATTATTTAAAAAAAAAAAAAAAATGGTCCTTGGCTGGTCTTAAAATTTCAAAAATACAGGTGCTGGTCATATAATTAGAATATCTTCAAAAAGTTGATTTATTTCACCAATTCCATTCAAGAAATGAAACTTGTATAATGTATACATTCATTCCACACAGACTGATATATTTCAAGTGTTTATTTCTTTTAATTTTGATGATTATAACTGACAACTAATGAAAACCCCAAATTCAGTATCTCAGAAAATTAGAATATTACTTAAGACCAATAGAAAGAAAAGATTTTTAGAAATCTTGGCCAACTGAAAAGTATGAACATGAAAAGTATGAGCATGTACAGCACTCAATACTTAGTTGGGGCTCCTTTTGCCTGAATTACTGCAGCAATGCGGCGTGGCATGGAGTCGATCAGTCTGTGGCACTGCTCAGGTGTTATGAGAGCCCAGGTTGCTCTGATAGTGGCCTTCAGCTCTTCTGCATTGTTGGATCTGGCATATTGCATCTTCCTCTTCACAATATCCCATAGTTTTTCTATGGGGTTAAGGTCAGGCGAGTTTGCTGGCCAATTAAGAACAGGGATACCATGGTCCTTAAACCAGGTACTGGTAGCTTTGGCACTGTGTACAGGTGCCAAGTCCTGTTGGAAAATGAAATCTGCATCTCCATAAAGTTGGTCAGCAGCAGGAAGCGTGAAGTGCTCCAAAATGTCCTGGTATACAGCTGCGTTGACCTTGGACCTCAGAAAACACAGTGGACCAACACCAGCAGATGACATGGCACCCCAAACCATCACTGACTGTGGAAACTTTACACTGGACCTCAAGCAACATGGATTCTGTGCCTCACCTCTCTTCCTCCAGACTCTGGGACCCTGATTTCCAAACGAAATGCAAAATTTACTTTCATCAGAGAACATAACCACTCAGCAGCAGTCCAGTCCTTTTTGTCTTTAGCCCAGGTGAGACGGTTCTGACGCTGTCTGTTGTTCAAGAGTGGCTTGACACAAGGAATGCAACAGCTGAAACCCATGTCTTGCATACGTCTGTGCGTAGTGGTTCTTGAAGCACTGACTCCAGCTGCAGTCCACTCTTTGTGAATCTCCCCCACATTTTTGAATGGGTTTTGTTTCACAATTCTCTCCAGGGTGCGGTTATCCCTATTGCTTGTACACTTTTTCTACCACATCTTTTCCTTCCCTTCACCTCTCTATTAATGTGCTTGGACACAGAACTCTGTGATCAGCGAGCCTTTTTTGCAATGACCTTTTGTGTCTTGCCTTCCTTGTGCAAGGTGTTAATGGTCATCTTTTGGACAGCTGTCAAATCAGCAGTCTTCCTCATGATTGTGTAGCCTACAGAACTAGGCTGAGAGACCATTTAAAGGCCTTTGCAGGTGTTTTGAGTTAATTAGCTGATTAGAGTGTGGCACCAGGTGTCTTCAATACTGAACCTTTTCACAATATTCTAATTTTCTGAGATACTGAATTTGGGGTTTTCTTTAGTTGTCAGTTATAATCTTCAAAATTAAAAGAAATAAACACTTGAAATATATCAGTCTGTGTGGAATGAATGTATACATTATACAAGTTTCACTTCTTGAATGGAATTAGTAAAATAACTCAACTTTTTGAAGATATTCTAATTATATGACCAGCACCTGTAAAACCTCACATGAACAACAACACAACTTGCACTGTGTCATTATTTACTGAACAAAAATAAAGGCAAAATGGAAAATCCATGTGTGACAAAGTTAGGACACCCTTACTGTTAACGTTGGAGTTAGGAGGGTAAATAACAGTCAAACACTGCTAATCAAATACCTTTGATTAACTGATCATCAGTCTGAGCGCCTCTATAAAAGCATAATATTTGGCAGTTTGCTGGTCTGGAGCCTTTAGGTGTGTGTTAACACAATGCCAAGGAGGTAAGACATCAGCAGTCATCTCAGAAGCAATTGTTGCTGCCATCGATCTGAGAAGAGTAATACGGCCATTTCCAAACAATCTTAAGTTTATTCACAAGTGGAAGACATTTAAAACAGACACCTCTCCTTCCAGAAGTGGACATCCCAGAAAATTCACCCCAACATCAGACCGTGTAAAGCTCAGAGAAATAGCAGACAACCCAAGAACTACACCTCAGACTCTATCATTTAACATGTTAACTGAGGCCTGTAAAGTTCATGACAATACCATTAGAGAAATATGGGACAAAATGGCATGTTTGGAAGGCTTGGCAGAAGAAAGCCTCTTCTATCTAAAACATTGCAGCACAGTTTAGGTCTGCAAAGTTGCATCTGAACAAAACACATCTTCTAGAATAATGTCCTTTGAACGGACAAGACCGAAGTGGAGATGTTTGGCCATAATGCACAGAACCAAGTTTGGTGAAAACCTAAAGAGCATATCAGCACAAACACCTCATACCAAAAGACAAGCATGCTAGAGGAGGCCTAGTAATTTTGGGCTTGTTTTGTAGCCACAGGACCTGGGCACCTCACAGTCATTGAGTTGGCCATGAACTCTTCTGTATATCAAAGTATTCTAGAGTCAAATGCGAGGGCATCTGTCTGACATCTAAAGTTGATCCAAAATTGGGTCATACAACAGGACAATGATCCCAAGCACACCAGCAAATCTACAACAGAATGGTGGAAAAGGTGAGAGCTGTGCATAAGCAAATGCCCACAAACCTCAATAAACTGGTGCAACGATGAAAAGAAGAATGGTCCAAATTCCTCCAGAATGATGTGAGAGACTAATTAAGTCACAGAAAATGAATGCTTCAAGTTATTGCTGCTAAAAGTGGATCTACAGGCAATTGACTCATAGGGTGTCCTAACTTTGTCACACATGGCATTATTAATAAAAAATAAATGGTTAGATCTGATAATCTTAGTTATATTCTGAGTGCAGTTATTGAACAGCATATTGTGAACAGATTGAAGATGAATCCTATAAAAGAATGGTGTGAATGGTGTCCTCACAACTCAGAAAGTCTGATTCTCATGATTTCATTTACTGTGAACTATAATGACTTGTTTTGGATCCAAAACAGCAAAAAGGTAACTAGTTTGCATCCCTGAAGAAGGAATTATTAGATTATATTTTTATTTCCATAATCATATCTTCATTTTCCACTTATAAAATGTAACTTCTAAATGTGACTTATGTTCCCAACATTCCTGTAAGATGTCCCTTGTAAAGTGAGTCTTTATGCCTTTTTAAATGAATCCAATATGCTAGCATTAGTTTCACTCTTCCATTGTCACGGATGTGTGTTTCAAGAAAGCGCACGAAGACGAGAATAACACGACAGGTATTTTTAATCAAATCCAAACAGGTAAATCCACAAAGGGCAGGAGAACACATATCAAAATAACCTTGAGATCACACACAGACATAGAACTGAATACAGCTTATAAAGACAGGTGATAATGATGTACATAACTAAGGCACATGTGAAACAAGTTTAACTAATGATGACTAAACGAGGACAGGAAACAGGAACGACCAAATATGGGCACACGAGGGAAAAACCAACATAAACAGTCCAGTGGGGTGTGACAATGGGCAAAACCAACACAAACAGTCCAGTGGGGTGTTACATCCATAATGGCATCTCTCAATTTCAAATTTAAAGGGGTCATCGGATGCTAAGTTCACTTTTTCATGTTGTTTGAACTTTAATGTGTGTTGGCAGTGTATGTACAAATCTACCCTATAATGAAAAAAAATATATATTTAGAAAAAAATAAAAAATAAAAAAATAAACTGTTAGTAATGCAGGAGTGTAAAAGCCATTTATCAGGTGATGTATCAAAAAAAAAAAAAAAAACTAAAATATGACTGCTAATAAATGTACCACAAATCAGTGAATTTTAGTTCAAATTGGGTTTATTATCAGTAATGAAGTAATCAATATAATCATTAAACACACACACACACACACACACAGAAATGTTGCCTAATCACTGGCCAGTAGTACTACTTGAAAACAAATTTTGCTCTCCTTTCTTTCTGGCTTGCAAATTTCTCAATGACCTTCTGGTTAAAGTCAGTCATCTCAGTCACCAGTCTCTTCTCTATTGACAGCATGGCCAATGCATTCAGCCTCTCTTGGGTCATGCTATTTCTCAGAAACGTTTTAATTCTTTTCAAGGTTGAGAAGCACCTCTCAGCTTCTGCTGTGGTCATGGGTGTGGTTACAAGAATCTTTAGGAGAGTTATAGTCTCTGAAAAGACTTCCTCAAGATTGTTCTCCATAAACAGCTGGAGTAGGTCCAAAGCACCACAACAGGCTCTGAACTCTTCCTTGCAGTAGATGAGACTAAGCTCTGTCTTCAGCTTACTTCCGTCGAGCACTGGATAGGCCTTCAGAGTCCTGCTTAGCGCATCTTCAGGAAATGCCATTGTATACTGCTCAAACCTGTCTGCTTGCAGCAAGGTGGCACTAACGAGGTGGTCTGTGAAGGAGAACCTTTCCAATGTGTCTGAGTATGGTATCACAGACCTAAAGGATAAAAACAAAAATTATGTAGTTATGACAAAGTGTCAATTTCAACTGCTACATTTAAAATGACCAATTTAAGTTATAAAGGGTGACCAGTTTTAGTGTTTGAATCCATAATTTATCAAAACTTCATAAACATGTCAAGCTTCATGAACTTTTGACATCAATTTTTAAAACGGCAGCCATTTATTTTAATCAGATTCAGAGATGAAGGCCGTAATACTAACGTTGTCCACAAGAGGGAACAGAAGAATAACAAATCCTTTTAGATCATAGTTTAAAGACTGTAAATGGTTAAGAACATAACCTAGTAGTAAAAAAAAATAATGCATATACATTTATTATAGTTTCATAAAGCCCAATATAACCAGCTTATAATCAACAAAACTGATCTCCAAAATACTTATTAACTTTTTTAAAATAATGCTTCTATAATGATACACTTAAAGACTCTTATTTGAAAAGAGACCTGGTCATTGTATCATCATTGTATCATCTACACAAGCCATTATGCTTGCAACAAATTAAACTGCATTGTTTCAGTTACCATCTGTGGGTAACTGTAAATATCTTTGGTGACTACAATATTATTGCTCCTCACACTGTGTTACGAATCTGGTCGGTGTCTTGCGGTCCGCTCACCGCCAGATGTCGCTCTCACCCTGTCACTTCTCACAGACTGCTGCTTTGCACCCCGGACTACTACTCCCATCACCCATCGCGCCTATTGCGTCGATTCCTGTGACCAATCAGTGGCGCTATAAAAACCCCGGTCTTTCCCTTTGCAAGCCACGGAGTATTGTGAGTTATTGTTGTGTTCATTCTTTAGCGTTTTCCTAGTTCCTAGTTCCTAGTTCTCTCGCCTGGCTTCCCCGTTTTGACTGTTCGCCGCCTGCCTTCTGGACTCTGCTCGTGTTATTGGATTATTCTCTACGTCTTGCCCGTGATATACCTGTCTGCTCCTGTTTTCGACCCTGCCTGTACGACCATGTCTTTGTCTCGTCCTATTAATAAAAGCTCGCAAGTGGATCCGCTCGCCTCTCGCCTCTCACTCCACGTAACAGAATACTCCGTCAACACAGGATCCAGCAGCTTTCACCCCGGACATTCATTCGACATGGACACTGACAGAATTCTTTTCCGGATCAAACAAGGACAACGTACACTCGAACAATACATCCGTGAGTTTTTGGCCATTTCAAACTATTCTACCCTCCCGGACTGTATTATTATTGAACTGTTTGCCGATGGCGTCAATGAGCCGCTAAGAGCGAGAGTGAGACGTGAGGCTCCGCGCTCATCATTAGCCGCATTTATGAACTTTGCGTTGCTGTGTGCGGGTTCGCCGTGTACTGTTGGGGTCGCGAAAGAGGAACGCGACGACGCGGACATGGCAGCCGCGCATCCCTCTCGCAGACTGGTGGTCACGCCGGATCACGACGCCACAAACAAGTTTACCGCCTGGATCGCTCGTGAAATGGCGGCCTTGGTGGAGCGCGCTCAGGCTATGGCGGCGTCAGCAGAACCCGCGCACAAGATGGCGGCCGCGCCGGAGCGCGTTAACGCGATGGCAGCAACAGCGGTGCCCGTTCACAAAATGGCGGCCGCGTCGGAGCGCGTCCACACAATGGCGGTGACTACAGAGCCCGTTCACAAGATGGCGGCGAAGACAGAGCTCTGTCACGTCACGGCTGCCATACCAGAGCCATATAGAGTTGCAGCTGTGTTTCCTGAGTCACGTCGAGTTTCCGAGTCAAGTGAAGGTACAGCTGCATTTCCTGAGTCAAGTCAAGTTTTCGAGTCCAGTCAAGTTGCAGCTGTGTTTCCTGAGTCTAGTCAAGTTCCCAAGTCAAGTCAAGTTGCAGCTGTGTTTCCTGAGTCTAGTCAAGTTCCCAAGTCAAGTCAAATTGCAGCTGTGTTTCCTGAGCCATTGCACAAGATGGCTGCCACGCCAGAGCCACTGCACAAGATGGCTGCCACGCCAGAGCCACTGCACAAGATGGCTGCCACGCCAGAGCCACTGCACAAGATGGCTGCCACGCCAGAGCCACTGCACAAGATGGCCGCCATCTCCAAGCAACTGTACAAGATGGCCGCCATTACAGAACCTGTGGTCAGCACCCGGACGCCACCTGTGGTCATGATGGCCCACGTGCTGGACACACCTCTAGTGACGGTATGGGCAGCAAAAATGGCACTCCTTCATGCCGCGGCGGCTACCCCAGAGTCAAGTCAAGACACAGAGTCAGGCCAAGTCACAGCTGTTCCCCACGAGTCAGGCCAAGTCACAGCTGTTCCCCACGAGTCAGGCCAAGTCACAGCTGTTCCCCACGAGTCAGGCCAAGTCACAGCTGTTCCCCACGAGTCAGGCCAAGTCACAGCTGTTCCCCACGAGTCAGGCCAAGTCACAGCTGTTCCCCACGAGTCAAGCCAAGTCACAGCTGTTCCCCACGAGTCAAGCCAAGTCACAGCTGTTCTTCACGAGTCAAGTCACGTTACAGCTGTTGTTCCTGAGTCAAGCCATGTTGTTCCTGAGCCAAGCCATGTTGTTCAGGAGTCAAGTCCCGTTACAGCGGATCCTCATGAGCCAAGCCGAGCTGCTGCTGTTTCTCCAGAGCTAAGTCAAGCTTCAGCCGCTGCTCCAGAGTCAAGTCAGGCTACGGCTGTAGCCTCCAGGTCCAGTCAAGCTTCCAAGTCCAGTCAAGCTTCCAAGTCAAGCAACGTCAAGGCTGTCGTCCCCGAGTCAAGCAACGTCAAGGCTGTCGTCCCCGAGTCAAGTAGAGTTACGGCTGATCTTCATGAGCCAAGTCAATTCACTACTGATCTTCACGAACCAAGTCAAGCCATAGCTGATCTTCACGAGCCAAGTCAAGTCACAGTTGATGTTCACAAGCCAAGTCAGGCCTCAGCCAATCACCACGAACCAGGTCAAGTCACAGCAGCACTTACTGAACCAAGTCAAGGTATTGCTGTTGTTCCAGAGTCAAGTCACGTCCCGCCTGACCGCCCAGAGTCAAGTCACGTCCCGCCTGACCGCCCAGAGTCAAGTCACGTCCCGCCTGACCGCCCAGAGTCAAGTCACGTCCCGCCTGACCGCCCAGAGTCAAGTCACGTCCCGCCTGACCGCCCAGAATCAAGTCACGTCCCGCCTGACCGCCCAGAGTCAAGTCACGTCCCGCCTGACCGCCCAGAGTCAAGTCACGTCCCGCCTGACCGCCCAGAGTCAAGTCACGTCCCGCCTGACCCGCCTGACCGCCCAGAGCCTCTCCATGTTTCATCAGACCTCCCAGTGCCTCGTCATGTCTCGTCTATTCGTCCAGAGCCAAGTCACGTCTCGTCTGACCTTCCAGAGCCGTGCCATGCCTCGTCTGATATCCCACGATCACGGCCTATCATAATAGCCGGTGTACTGGACCCACCACAACCTCCCGCTGCTGCTCTACCTTTAATGGCGGTTGCCATCTGGTGTGTGTGGGCTGCACACTGTGCCCCTGAGGCCACGTCTGGTCTCCAGCCTGCTCCAGAACTCCTCTCTGATCTCAAGCCTGCTGCAGAGCTTTCGTCTGGTCTCCAGCCTGACCCAGAGCTCTCGTCTGGTCTCCAGCCTGCTCCAGAACTCCTCTCTGATCTCAAGCCTGCTGCAGAGCTTTCGTCTGGTCTCCAGCCTGACCCAGAGCTCTCGTCTGGTCTCCAGCCTGCTCCAGAACTCCCCTCTGATCTCAAGCCTGCTTCAGAGGTCCCGTTGGGTCTCAAGTCTGCTCCAGAGGCCTTCCCCAGCGGAGAAGCTGCGCCAATGCCTCCAGAGGTGTCGGCGCCTGCCGTAGAACCTCTTATGGAGGGGGCGTTATCCGCTAAACTCTCTGCTTCTCCCTTTTTCCTGTCTGCACCCTCTGTCACTGTCCTTCCCAGGTCCCAGTCTATGACGCAGCCTCCCGTTCCGCCCCGGAGGGCCGCTGCGCCTCCTGTTCCGCCCCGGAGGGCCGCTGCGCCTCCTGTTCCGCCCCGGAGGGCCGCTGCGCCTCCTGTTCCGCCCCGGAGGGCTGCTGCGCCTACTCCCCCTATTCCGTCTGCCTCCTCTGTCCCTGCTCTCCCCAGGTCCCAGACCGTGACGCAGATTCCTGTTTCGCCCTGGAGGGCTGCTCCGCCTCCCGCTCTGCGTCTGGTTCCGCCCTGGAGGGCTCTGGCGTTGCCTGCTCCGCCCTGGAGGGCTCCTGCTCCGCCTCCGCCCTGGAGGGCTCCTGCGCCTCCTGCTCTGCCTCCGCCTCCGCCCTGGAGGGCTGCTGCGCCTCCTGCTCCGCCTCCTGTTCCGCCCTGGAGGGCTGCTGCGCCTCCTGCTCTGCCTCCGCCTCCGCCCTGGAGGGCTGCTGCGCCTCCTGCTCCGCCTCCGGCTCCGCCCTGGAGGGCTCCTGCGCCTCCTGCTCCGCCTCCGGCTCCGCCCTGGAGGGCTCCTGCACCCCCTGCTCCGCCTCCGCCCTGCAGGCCTCCTGCGCCTCCTGCTCCGCCTCCGGCTCCACCCTGGAAGGCTTCCGCCTCGCCGGTTCTGCCTCAGTCTCCTGGCCCTCCCACTGCTCCCCTGGACTGTTTTTCGGTTGGAGCGTCTGGAAGCCGCTCCTTGGGAGGGGGCTATGTTACGAATCTGGTCGGTGTCTTGCGGTCCGCTCACCGCCAGATGTCGCTCTCACCCTGTCACTTCTCACAGACTGCTGCTTTGCACCCCGGACTACTACTCCCATCACCCATCGCGCCTATTGCGTCGATTCCTGTGACCAATCAGTGGCGCTATAAAAACCCCGGTCTTTCCCTTTGCAAGCCACGGAGTATTGTGAGTTATTGTTGTGTTCATTCTTTAGCGTTTTCCTAGTTCCTAGTTCCTAGTTCTCTCGCCTGGCTTCCCCGTTTTGACTGTTCGCCGCCTGCCTTCTGGACTCTGCTCGTGTTATTGGATTATTCTCTACGTCTTGCCCGTGATATACCTGTCTGCTCCTGTTTTCGACCCTGCCTGTACGACCATGTCTTTGTCTCGTCCTATTAATAAAAGCTCGCAAGTGGATCCGCTCGCCTCTCGCCTCTCACTCCACGTAACACACTGATCCCACAAACATGGAATAGTAATCCTCTCATAGTAAAGTTAACAAAACCAATGGGCAATTTTTTATTATTACTATTATTTATATTCATTTATATCATTTAAATATTTCTTTATCTTAAAATCAAAGACATGAGAGGACATTTACTAGTACCCATAGAAGGTAAATAAACAATGTAGTTTAGCTTGTTGGTAATGGTTTATTTTGACTGAAATAAAAACTCACTTCTGCTGCAATCCGTTCATGGACCTCTGGACTGAGTGACCGCCGCCTCTTAGGTTGAGAACCACCTTCACTGCATTGGTCAACCAGAGAATGGAGAGAATTTCTGTAAAGGAATAAGAAAGTATATGAATAATAATAATAATAGTAATAATAATAATAAAAAAAATGCAAAACAAGGAATACCTGATCTTCTGTATGTCCTGCTGAAACTGCTGGATGCTCCCCCTGATGTGGACTGAATCTATGTCCTTCTTCTGGAGTTTGGCATAGAGGAGGTCCACATGTGGCATGATGTTGTGGAAAAGTTGCAAAAAAAAACTTAAAATCCTGATTCTCCAGCAGCATGGCAAAGGCTCCTGCCTCTCTGACGGTAACGGGGTCAAAGTCACCTGAGTCTCTAATAGATTGAAAACAACAGATGAGGTCCTCTCTGTGCTCAAACACTGTATTGATGGCACGGCTGTGGAAGTTCCATCTAACATTGCTTGATGTTGGTAGTCTATGGGCGACTACTTTATCAAGGACATCTGTGCGCTTTGGTGATCTTGAGAAAAAGCTGGAAAATCCTCCAAGGTCAGAAAAAAAAATCCTCACTTTGGATATGTGAGAAGTGGCCTGTTGCATTATCAGATTGAGTTGATGTGCATAGCAGTGGATGTAATGGGCATTTGGGTACACATCTTGCATCTTCCTTTGAACACCTGCAGTGGCACCCCTCATCACGCTGGCTCCATCATACGCTTGGGAGATGAGTTTACTCTTTTGATCCTCAGGAAGGATGACAGCAAGACGTTCTTTTAGTACTGTAGCGATGGAATCAGCTGTAGTTGAACGCAGAGGAATAAACTCAAAAAATCTCTCCTGTACGTTGCTTTTGGCGTCAATGTACCGCAGCAGAAGCACAGGTTGGCACTGTGTGGCAATATCGGTGGTCTCGTCGGCCTGGATTGAGAGAAAGTCGCTGCTCTGTGCGTCTTGGATTATTTGCTCCCTCACAACAGACAACATACAGTCCAACAGCTCGTTCTGCATGGTCTTTGAAGTTCCCTTAAACACAGTGGCATTCTCGAGGTGCTCTTTCAGAACTCCATCAAGGGAAGCAACAAAATCGACCAGGCCACGGAATATCCCGGGATTATCCGAGCCCTCGCTCTCATCATGGCCACTCAAAGCCAGCTCAAACGCACCACAAAATTTCACACAGTCTATTATTCTAGACAGGATGTGTCTATTTTTTGTGACCTCTTTATTGTGCCTTCTAATGCCAATCCTGTAGCCTTCATCTAGCTGTTGGGCAATGCTAAGTTTCCCAAAAATTTGGAGCCTCATAGCGTTGTCAAGATGGCTTCGGCTACTTTCATACCGCTTGCACTTTTCAGAAAGATGTTTTAAATCGTGAACCCCTGTTGTTGTTCACAATGTTTCGGTGCCAGGACTTTGAAACAGCAGACACGGAAAACAATAAAAGGCATGACTTACATCACAACCAGCCAGCCAAGTCCGTTTGCCATAATAAGTGCTGGAAAAGCCCCGAGTGTAGGCGCGACCGCGATCACTTGATTGCTGATAAATTTGCAAGTACGGTCGATCTGGTCCAAGCTCCTTGATTCTTTTTTTTCCTTCATCCAAACGCCTTGTGAACGGTTATCTTTTTAAAGATAAAACCAAATTTTCTTTCATCTCGAGAAATTGGCTTGCTTCCACATTGATTAATACTTGTCAGTTGTGACGGGCGTCCCGATTGTCTATCAACGTCGCCTGGGAAACGGATTAGCAACACCTGCCGATCCACATCACGGGCCGATCGGCCACGGCTGCTCCCAATCAAGCCACGACTACATAAACGGCTCAGACAAGAGAAATGTTGAGACATGTCTCCTTACCAGAGCATTACTGACGTTTCTTTCCTTGTTTCCTCGCAGAGAGCAGCTCGTAGCCTGGTCGGCCCTCACCCGGAATTCCACTCACCAAGCACCATGCACCCGGAATGAATGGGATGAATGGGCGAGACTGTTGGCGCCGATAGACGATAGATCGTTTTCTACGAGCCCTGCCTCGTTCCCATCAGCAGGCAGTGGGCATGCGGAACCCAACCACTCTCGCGGAAATGGTGGAGGCGGTCGAGCTGGCGGACGCTACGCAGCGGAGGGACATCGGGGAGCGTGCGCCGCCATATCCCCGGAGGGTGGCCCAGGATCGACGCACGCCAGAGGGCACTGGGCGACCAATGAGCAGGCCGGTGGCTCCCCCCATCAGAGACGAGCCCATGCCCACGGATGAGCCCGAGCCACAACCACGAGCTTGGCTGGCAGGGTGCACGCTACACCAAGAACCACCCGCGGTGGCGCCGGAGGTCCAGGTGAAGGTTAATGGACGAACTCATAGAGCTCTTTTGGATTCTGGCAGCGCAGTCTCCCTCGTACAACCCCGAGTAATATCTCGACCGTTTGAAGCGAAGACATATCTCTCGGTCACATGTGTTCACGCCAATACCCGACAGGTGCCGGCCTGCTGAGTGACGATCACGGTGAAAGTTGGCTCCTGGCCCATGGACGTCGGGATCGTAAAGGATCTTCCGGTTCCCGTACTACTAGGAAGGGATTGGCCGGGACTCGATAGCCTGTTGACCTCCCATCCTGCCAGCCAGAAGGGGAGCCACCGAGGCCGAAAGCCAGCCCGACGACGACACCTCCCAGCTTTGGCTACAGCAGACAGCGGGAGAGATGGTGAGTCCCCTTCCCAAAATACTAACCTGTTCTACAATGTATTTCAGCAGATGTCCGGAGGGAGCAGCTTTGCAAAAGAACAGCACGCCAATGACCGGCTAAAACACTGTTGGACACAGGTTAGGATCATCGAGGGACAGGAGACTCAGCCGGGACCCCATTCTCTCCCGTATTTCGTCGTCCAAAATGGCTTGCTCTGTTGTGTCGCCCAGCGGAGGGGGGAGGAAAAACCGCTGCTTGTAGTTCCAAGATCCAAGACGGAGACTGTCCTCGAGTTGGCTCATTCGCACCCTCTGGCGGGTCACTTAGGAGTTCATAACACCATTCAAAGAATCCGGGACCGATTCCACTGGCCGGGGCTGGAAGCAGAAGTCAAGAGGTTCTGTGAGGCCTGTCCGACCTGCCAGAGGACGTCGCCACGGAAGCCTCCCCCCAGTCCGCTTATTCCGCTTCCCATCATTGAGGTGCCCTTCGAGCGCATCGGGATGGATCTAGTGGGGCCGCTGCCGAAGTCTGCCCGGGGCCACGAACATATCCTGGTCATAGTGGATTATGCTACCCGATATCCTGAAGCTGTCTCTCTGCGCAAAGCCACAGCCAAGAACATAGCTCGAGAACTGTTCCTGTTGTTCAGTCGAGTCGGGATACCATCGGAGATTCTGACCGACCAGGGAACCCCGTTCATGTCCCGGCTCATGGCTGATCTCGCTCAACTCCTTAAGGTGAAACAACTCCGAACAAGTGTCTACCACCCACAGACGGATGGGCTGGTTGAAAGATTTAATCAAACCTTAAAACAGATGTTGAGACGGGTGGCCTCCGAGGACAAGAAAGACTGGGACCTGATGCTTCCATACGTGTTGTTTGGAGTCAGGGAGGTGCCCCAGGCCTCTACCGGGTTTACCCCTTTTGAATTGTTGTTCGGTCGACAACCCCGCGGACTGCTGGATGTGGCCCGGGAGGCCTGGGAGCGTCAGCTGGCCCCCCTGCGCACTGTTGTAGAGCATGTGAGGGAACTGAGAGAACGGATTGAGCAAGTGATGCCTCTGGTGAAAGAACATCTCACCCGAGCCCAGCAGGCTCAGCAGCGCCATTACAACCGGCCAGCCCAGCCCCTGTGAATTCCAGCCTGGGGGCCGAGTGATGGTCCTGGTCCCGAATACAGCCTGCAAGTTCCTGGCCACCTGGCAAGGCCCTTACACCGTGCTGGAAAAGGTGGGACCTGTCACTTACCGAGTTCGACAGCCGGGAAGAAGACGAGCTGAGCAGTTATATCATATTAATCTACTGAAGAAATGGGTCGGGACTAGGGACCAATTCGCTGCGCTAGCCCACGCTGAGCCTGCTGTAGTGGACATGAACCCCCATCTGTCACCAACACAGAAGAAGGAGCTCCAACACCTGGTGGGTCAGTTCTCCGATGTATTCTCACCTCTCCCCGGGCAGACTAATGTCATTAGACACGAAATCCGGACTCCACCAGGTGTGATCATCCGGCAGCGGCCTTACCGGGTCCCGGAAGCCCGTCGGCAGGCTATTGAAGAGGAGATTCAACAAATGCTTAAGTTAGGGGTGATTGAGCCGTCCCGCAGCCCGTGGTCGAGTCCCATCGTAATGGTCCCCAAACCCGACGGCACCCTCCGCTTTTGTAATGATTTTCGACGGCTGAACGAAGTCTCCGATTTCGATGGCTACCCAATGCCCCGAGTGGACGAGTTGCTGGACCGATTGGGAAGGGCCCGCTTCATAACCACCTTAGACCTCACCAAAGGGTACTGGCAAGTGCCCCTGGCTGAAGACGCAAAACCGAAGACCGCTTTTTCGACACCCAGTGGGCACTGGCAATACAGGACCCTTCCCTTCGGCCTCCACGGGGCCCCAGCTACTTTTCAGCGCCTGATGGATATCGTCCTCCGTCTGCACCAACCCTATGCCGCTGCATACATTGACGACGTGGTTATCCACTCAGAGCATTGGGATGAACACCTGAGTCATCTGCGGAGGGTGTTAACTGAGCTGCGGCGGGCCGGCCTGACCGCCAACCCCCAAAAATGCCACCTTGCGTTGTCCGAAGCCAAGTACCTTGGGTTATCGTGTCGGAAGGGGCCTGATCAAACCCCAACCAAGGAAGGTGGAGGCCATCCAGACAGCACCAAGACCATCTACAAAGACCCAGGTACGAGCTTTTTTGGGGTTGGCGGGGTACTATCGGTGCTTCATCCCTAACTTCTCCTCTTTAGCCTCCCCTCTGACAGACCTGACCAGGAAGGGGCAGCTGGAGAAGATCGAATGGAGTCCAGAAGCCGAAGTAGCATTTCAACGGGTAAAGGAAGCCCTCACCTCGGAGCCCGTCCTGCGAGCCCCGGACTTCAACTGCCCCTTCCTGGTGCAAACAGACGCCTCGGATACAGGACTAGGAGCAGTCCTGTCTCAGGTAAAGGACGGAGAAGAGCACCCCGTGATATACATCAGCCGGAAGCTGACCAAGGCAGAAAGGAATTACGCGGCAGTGGAGAAAGAGGCCCTAGCAGTCAAGTGGGCAGTCCTGGAGCTGCGCTATTACCTCCTCGGGAGGAGATTCACCCTCATCACGGACCACGCACCGCTACAGTGGATGACCAGAACCAAGGAGACCAATGCCCGAGTGACTCGTTGGGTCCTCGCACTCCAGGACTTCCACTTTGATGTACGACACTGCTCTGGAGCCTCTAACGCCAACGCGGATGGCCTCTCCAGGATCTGGTCAGCTTTCGCAGGTCTGTCAGGGGTTACTCCCCACCCACCCACCCACCCTTAATTTCCGCTCTGTTATCTTTACATCTTTCCAAACAGAACCAGGACAACGCTTGGGGGGGAGGGAGTGTGACGGGCATCCCGATTGTCTATCAGCGTCGCCTGGGAAACGGATTAGCAACACCTGCCGATCCACATCATGGGCCGATCGGCCATGGCTGCTCCCAATCAAGCCACGACTACATAAACGGCTCAGACAAGAGAAAGGTTGAGACATGTCTCCTTACCAGAGCATTACTGACGTTTCTTTCCTTGTTTCCTCGCAGAGAGCAGCTCGTAGCCTGGTCGGCCCTCACCTGGAATTTCACTCACCAAGCACCACGCACCCAGAAGACACTAGATTATTCACGTTTAGCACCGCTGTTTCCACTTTCACTGCTCAATCTTTGAATAAATCCACCCTCCGGGGCTCCTTTGCAATACATCCGAGTTGTGTGCTTCTTCACCCCGTTACACAGTCAACTGATGAGCTGCTGCTGAGCGGAATGAGAACAGTCCAATCACATAAAGCCAATTATATAAAAACAAATATTGATTCGCTCTCAACAAAAGTGGGAGGGATCGGGGCACAAAGCCCAGCGCCCCAAGGACAATTTGAAACAAGCCAATTAGAGCTTAGCCTCAAATCACATGCTTTTCAAAAGTTTGTGTACCTACATAGACACTCATTAGTCCGGCGCCCCGCACACACATATGAAAGAAATATAGTTTAGATTTTTTTTAATTTTCAATAAATGGTAATATGACTAACAGTAGAATACTATGACTAACCTTAAATAATTTTATTTCGTTAATATTTGCGATATATATTTAACTTATTGTTAACATGTTAAAGGGGGCTAACTTGAAGGGGGGCGGCGCCCCAGCGCCCTCTATTGACCAGCCGCCACTGTTTGCAACTACATGTCTACTAACTCTCAGAGCAGACTTAGGTTAGGTTTAGGGTTAGTAGAATAAGTTGACATATACTTGCAAAGTTAAGAAGAGTGTTAAAAGATATTAAGCAGTGTTGGAAATTTTTCTTAGAGACCAGGAGACGTTTTGGATATCTTGAAGCAGAAGTTTCTCTTTATTCAGATACTCGCTGCGTGGCACTGCAGTCATCAAAAAGTCGTCTAACTAAGGCAGTGATACATTGTAGTTCATATACATTTAGGGGGCAGTGCTTAGATCTGGAGACAAAGCACCTGGGTGACAACCCCAAACAAAGCATGCAAATGAAGTATTCAGGTATAGCAGCCTGCACCATTTACACCAGTCCTAATCCAATCATCATAACTACTCAAAGACTAGGCAGAGGTACCAAGAGCCATTATAAACAAAAGGTGAACATCTCAGTAATCTGGCTCATTTGACTTACAATAAGAGAACAGGAACTAGCGGGAACCTCTTGCTACAAACTTTGCTTGAGAGAATCATTTGTCTGATGTCATCATATTTACTTTAAATGCTAAATACAATATAATTCACCTTAGTTTTTCATGTGATGCTATGTCAGAATATAGGATCAGCATATTTTAAACAGATTCTTAAATTTGTAATCCTTCAGTCCCCCCTTTGAAAGTTCTAATAACTCTCACATAATACAAATTTAAACCTCCATAAATCCATTCTATAGCCTATGTTTGTTAACATTAAGCCCCATCTTCCATTCATGTAACTTGAAATAGTTACAGGCACATTTATCTTATTCCGTGTCTTGTTCTAGATTTAATTAGGTGTAATAGTTCTTTTCAGAGCCATAACTGTTGTCACACATGACATGGATGGTAACATGTCGTACAAGCTACATGTTGACACAGAAAACCATGTAGCATAAGAGTGGAAGTCCTGACGTCCATGGCGCCTGAATAGCTGTGTAGTCTGTAGTTTTCTGTAGTCCATTTCCCACGTAGATTCACTTAGATGACTCTTTGTCCTCATGAAGCTTGTTCATGGATGTCTGAGGTGATGCTTTACTCCAGGATGCTGCTTTTGAAGACATCATGGCATGTACACATACCTGCAACACAAGAAAACAGAGAAACAGCAGACCAGCAGTATTCATGCATAGACATTTTTAGACTTCTGTTGATCGTATAGTGGTTTTAAGTCTAGTGATCGTATAGTGTTTTGTTGACCTAGTCTTAAGTCATTTGACACCTATGGACCAGTGAGGTGGGGATAAAGTACTGATAGGGGAAACCTATGAGGAAGTCTTCACCACAGGGTTGGCCCCCGAGGCCTGTTATACTTCGGTTCTTCCCTGGGCTCCTCACTGGTCTGTGTGTGTCCTAGTCTGTCCCTGAAGTTGGTGTGAACTTAGCTGTGCAATCACTCCATCCTCTAATGAAACATCAGTCATAGCAAACATCATAACCCATAGAGGATAGGTGAGTGACTGGAGTGTGCTGTAGTATAGCTTTGAAGGCTGTGAGTGTACTTAACCCAGTGGGAGGAAGTTAACTTCCTTTTGTTCTATTTACAAAGAATCTTTTCATCTTTGTTGTAGATTACTGGGGTAATTAAGAACTCACAGCCCTAACAGTTAGCACCTCAGCAAGCTGCCCCACGAGTTTGGTGTAGTGGGGAGGGTCTGCTTCAGAGTTGCAAGCAGACTGAGTAGGAGCTGATTTACACTGTTCATTTCTCTTACATACTTTTTGTTTTTCCTACACTCTTTCATCCAGTGTCCAAGTTTACCACAGTAATGACAATTGCCCTTCCTCTTAGGACGTTTCTGTTGGTTCTTTGTGTTGACCTGAAAGGATGCTGCTGCAATCTTTACTCTTGCTTTAACATCAGAGTCTCTTTCCCAAATAGCTAACATGTCTAGGTTACTTCTGAGAGTTTTGTTAGACCAAGTTAGATCTAGGAATGCCAAGGCTTTTCTGTACTCAGCTACAAGGCCATCTGACCAGATGTGGACTAGGGGTCCCTTGTCATCTAGCACACTTTCAGAATCATCAACTATTCCACTGTAAGTTACAGCTGTCTGACAAAATCTTCCACTGTATTCATTCACAGTTTCTTCTTTCCTTTGCACACAGTTAGTGATTCTGGACCAGTCTATGTTGGGTCCCATGATATTCTTTAGAATTTTCAAAACACCTTCTCTCAAATCTGCTTTACTGGCATGTTGTAGTTCAGAAGTAACAGCAGACTCAAAACTGTTGAATTCAGATTCAGTTAGAATTTGTGACATCAGCTGTGTGACTTCTGCTAACGACATGTCGCAGAGACGCATTTTGCTAATCAGTGCTCTTCTAAATTCAGAAAAATTTGTGCGTGCTGAGGGTAAGCTCTGAGATAGTCTCTCTATATCTTCAGGTTCTAGCGCTGTATGGACTGCTTGTAACTGGAGTATGGGGGTTGCAGATGGAACAGTTTCAACCCCTTCTACCCTACTCTGAGCCCTTTGTCTCGCTCCACATACTTCAACTGAAATTGCTGCATCTTCCTCTATCCTTCTAGTATTGCATTTGTCCTCTTGTCTACACAAAGACTGTAAGTCAGGATAGCTTTCATCTGACTGTTGGTCGTTTGAGTCACTTTTGGTTTGGTTCTTTGTTAAATCCAATCTGACTGACTCTGTCACTATTGAGTCCATGTGCTCTCCTAACAATGATTTGAACTCATTGTCTGTCCATAAAGGGGTAGCTAGTCCACCTTTCTCAGTTGTTGGAATCAACCTAGCATTCCTTCTCAACATTTTGTAATGTCTTTCTGACAAAACAATGCACTTCTAACACCTCCCTGGCAAGCAGAGGATAAATTTGTTAACACAGAACAACTGTTGTTAACCTTCTCTGGCAAAGCAGAGGAAAACCTAGTTAATACACATTATCATGTATTCAACCTTCTCTGGCAACGCAGAGGACAACATAAACTACTAGCACTTTAGGCTAATCTTCTCTGCCTAAACAGAGGGTCACTGATATTAGCACGTAATGCTAATATTCTCTACCTGAATAGAGGATAACTGGTCTGTTAACCAAACCCTGCAGCTGTTTGTTAACACTTCTCTGGCGGCGCAGAGGCTAACCACATGTACTGGTCTGTAGTGGTTCTTTGAATAGAGTAACACTCACCAAATCATTGTTGAGCTGAAAAAGTTTCTGGAATTCAGTCTGGAACAATGTCTGGCGAGAAGCTCTATCCGGGTCACGGCACCAAAACTGTTGGCAATTTTTCTTAGAGACCAGGAGACATTTTGGATATCTTGAAGCAGAAGTTTCTCTTTATTTAGATACTCGCTGTGTGGCGCTGCAGTCATCAAAAAGTCGTCTAACAAAATCTCAGCACAGCAGAGTATATAGGTTTCAAGGGGGAGGAGTACATAGAGGTGGAATCAATCTAAACAAAGCATGCAAATGTGGTATAGAAAATCAGCCCAGCAACAGGTTTTTCCCAGCCTTGATCTATTTAGCATACAAGTGTCATTCAAATGCATAGATGCTAAAGCAAAAGGCACCACTGTACCTTGAGCTTAGAATTCACACTTGGGAAAACCTGCCAGATGTTCAGGAACTGAAAAAAAGGCAAAAGGTTACTGTCTCAGGGCCTGGGCTGCCTGCTCTTAGAATGTCACAATATACATATGTTTTTCAGATCATGTTGTTATATTGGAACCTAGCAAAGGATCAGCTTATTTTAAACAGATTCTTAAATTTGTAATCCTTCAAATGTCCTTTTTCGATGTCATCAGGTCTAATGCAAAAAAGACAAATCCAATTTTTAGCCGTGGCCTAATGGTTAGGGAGTCGGGCTTGTAATCGAAAGGTTGCGGGTTCGAGTCCCAGGTCTGGCAGGGATTGAAGGTGGAGGGAGTGAATAACCAGCACTCTCTCCACCCTCAATACCACGGCTGAGGTGAGTCCCTTGAGCAAGGCACCGTTCCCCCAACTGCTCCCCGGGCGCCGCAGCGATAGCAATATGGCTGCCCACTGCTCCGGGTGTGTGTTCACGGTGCGTGTGTGTGTGTGTTTGATCACTTCTCACTACTGTGTGTGTGCACTTGGATGGGTAAAATGCAGAGCACAAATTCCGAGTATGGGTCACCGTACTTGGCCACACGTCACGTCCTTTCCTTCCTTTTCCTTTTCCAATTAACCCCATTTTTAATGGCTCAAACATCAAAACCAACATGTAGATCTTATAAACACTAAAATATTAAAAGAGGTGTTAAATGTAATCTTAAAACCTCTTCCCATTATTCAAAGTGATGACGATAAAAAAAAAAAAAGATCAATTGTCTAATCTTTGTTGGATATGTTTTTAATGTTTTTAATGTTTTAATGCTCAATTTAATGTGATCTCAACATGTCTGTCCACATGAGGCGGCCCGCTCCATGTCAAATAAAACCATTTTAATTACAACAATAATATAAGATTCTTCAAAAATATCATTCCTTCCTGTAGTGTTGGATATTTTATTAAGGATCAAATGATGAGTGAGTTTATCTTTGAGAATGAAAACCAACCTGTTTGTTCCTCAGTATCTTCATATTTGACTCTAAATGTTTCTTAAATCTTCATGTCTTCACTTTCCTCTTTAATAAACGCCATCTTTATAATAGTGTGTCACGTGGATCTGAGTTTTTCTGTGTTTGGACACTTCCTGTTTAAGATATAATTAACAGAAATTAGCAATTATTTAATAATTAATATTAATAATTAACTGAAAAATAAATCCAAAGTAAATCTCTGGGTGCGTCTCTATTTAGTAGTCATAGCACTGGTAAGGGAGTCAGTCAGATAATGGCCTTAAATTGTCTGATAAGACCAAAAAACAACCAAAAACTAGCACTCAAATTAATAAAATAACAAATTATATACAAGGTTTATATTTGTATTAAGATTTACATGGTATTTAGTGATCGGTAGGTTATATTTAGTTATGCTTTAATAAAAACACTTGCAGTTAGTGAAGTTCATTTCACGTTGTGTCGTTTCATTTACACTATTTTGATCAGCAGGTGTCGTCAACGTGCGCTTATTCGAGTGATTTAAAACAATGAATCACTTTGCGAATCAACTGATTCAAATGAGTCGGAGTTTCGAAAAACCTCCGTTTCTCGATCATCACTACTTTTACTTAAAAACAAAAACAAACTTCATTCAGGCATATTAAAAGCATTAATGTGTTACATTCAGTAATAATTTATTGAACAGTTTTACATTCAATTCTTTAAACGAGTTGCATTGATGTAAACAAACACCTTATAAATGATTAAAAGCACACACCTCTCTTCAACCGAATCACAGACGCGAGAGCGCGGCGCAGACTTGTGACGAAACCTGGTCAGACCGAAATAAAAGCCTTTTTGCTAAAACCATCGGATTTACATTAGAAAACAAATGTAAATAATAAGATATGATGAACTGAAAGGATGAACTGCAGAATTATCAAACCTCCAAAGCAACTGTGTGAAGTGCTTTCAATTGAAGATAAACTCCAGAGCAATTCTGATATTCTCAAAGATAAACTCCATTGTCTTGATATTCAAATTACAGGATTGGAAAGAATTTATGAATTTTACAAACTCATAAATAATCTGTAGACTAAAAGTGTGGTTGCAGAGTGATTTAACCATTTAATTTACTGAAGGAAATTATGACAAACTTATTCCATCTCAGTTTCTTCCCAAGAATATTAAGGCAATAAATAAAAGTTCAGATTTATTTAGTTAAAGTGGAATTTATCAAAGGTCCATGACTGTAAACTATAAAGGATTACATTGACGGTTTAATGGAAATGGTTCAAATGATTTGTTCTAAATATTAATAAAATGTGATTTACATTTTCCCAGATTATCTTTATTAAAATTAGAAGGCAGTCTATATTATCTGTGCTAAAGTGTAATTATAATATAAACAAGTTGAGTATTAAGCTCTCAGATTTCAATTATTGGAAATTCATTTAGAAACATCATTTTACTTCCCACATTATAGACACTGAAAATGAATAAAACTGTCTTCTGTGTATTTGTAAAACTAAAACAATTTTGTTACCTCAGAAATCATTTTAATCAGCACCGGACGAGACCATGAGAGCCACTGACTGGTGTTTAAGGTACACTGTTGTCACGACTGCAGTCAGATGAATGTGAATGATGAGACTACATGGAGTTTTGTATAGAAACAATAAAAAAAGAAATATACAAAGAAATAAAACAAATGTATTTATATTTATCATTACATTGTTCCACATTTTTTTGTTTATTCATGTATTTTCATCAACATTTATTTCCACATGCATTTATTTAGAAATTTATTTCATTTCAAATTCATTAATTCACTCGGAGTCCGCAAGGGACAAGCTATGAGACCAGAGTAACACCTTGTGTGTGACCAACTGAAAAACAAGAGCAAATCAAAGAAGGACTGAATACACTGTACCAAGACTGTACTTTCAGTGGACAACTGCTTTTTTGGTATCCAGTATTTTAGTTTTTCCCTGATAAATAAAGTATTCTAGCAGAATCACATGCTTAAATTTACAGTTACAAAAACTATTACACTCAGGAAAAAAAAAAAAAAAAAATCATTTTGGGAAACATTTTACTTTGCAAATCTTCTGTAGTGACGCAACTGAAGCAAATGTTCCTTTAGGCTTAACTATTTCTTTGGTTGAAAGAAGTGTTACATATTACAACATTTTGTTACATAACACATTTATTTTAATAGTAGTGTATCTATGGGTATGCAATTATCATATTGAGTGTAAATAACGTATTGAGTGTAAATTATAATTTTAATTCAAATTATTAAACAGATGCCACCTTATTGGGACTATAAAGCCCTCCCTACACCTAGTCTAACCCTACCCAGTACTTCATTTTCAACTGTTCAATTACTTTCTTAATTCTGTTGAAAATTAATGCCTTTCCAATGTGATATGAGATTTGAAAAGGCAGAAAAAAAGTTGGGCAAAAGGCAGATTCGAACTCGGGTCAATTGTGGCTAAAACACTATGGTATGCGTTTAACATCTACACCACTAGAACTAACGTTTGACAATCATCTTTTGTTAGTGTTAATGTAGTGTAAATAGTCTCTGCCAACAAGGCGGGCTATTTGCACTTAGTGTAAATAGACACTTAAGAAATTAATACAGGTTTGAGACAACATGAGAGTAAATAAATAATAGGATCGTCTGAGATGCAGCTAGCCTCGTCTGAAATTTAGGTGAGAGTAGGCGGCTGCAGTGAGGTGAGGAGTGAAATAAATGCAGTAAAGATGTGCAGTTCTGACCTCTCAAAGTGGAACAGATGCCTACAAGATCAAAGGTGGTCAAAAATCTAATTTGAATTTTTTTTTTTTTTATTTGCACTTAGTGTAAATAGCAATAGCCCAGTGGTGGAGACAGAAAGTAGTTGGTGGCCCTCAAGAGTCAGTTGGCCTGAACAATTTACATCTTCCAGCTCAATAATAATAATAGTTCCTGAAGTTGTGAGCAAATAATTTGTAATGATTTTGTTCCCTGTACAACTTTCATTGTCTGAGACTCAGGCTCTCTCAGTCTAAAATTCTCTCAATCTCTCAGTCTAGAAGTCTAAAATTTTTAGCCAAACATACACAATATTAGATATTTCTGAATTTAATTATTTATGGCATCTTTGGTAATACTGTTCATGAGACCGATACATAGAAACCCTTCAATATGACACCCAAGTGACTGCTCAGTCAAATCTAGCAGAATCTATCAATAGCCAACCTGTCTGTTGAAGCCTGAAATAGTCTAGAAACTTGGAAAATATGTTAAATAATGCTGAACGCATTTATGATTTAAATGCAAGATTGATTCAGTATATATACGTCTTTGTTTTCAAGTGGATAAATATTTTGTTGTGGTGCTGCTCACATGCCCATACAGATGAGTCACAGCTGCACTGTTGAATAGTTAACTGATAGAAATGAATGGTGAAATAGACATTGGGTTTAATGTTACACAAAATATATTTGTTTAGGAAATGCATAGTATTTTTCCTAATAAAAACAAATGTAGTAGGATCTTCTCAGATTCAGTTGGTGGCAGCATTACTATTTGTCTAGTCATGTGAGCTCAATGTCACTTAAAACAACTTTTATTAGGACACTCATGACATTCTTCACAAATGTCGTTAATTTCTGTAGAGCTGGACATTTTGAAGAGGATCAAATGAGTGAGTTCAGCTTTGAGAATGAAAACCAACCTGTTTGTTCTTCACTTTCTTCTTGTTTGCATGTTTTTTCAATCTTCATGTCTTTACTCTCCTCTTTAATAAACACCATCTTTATAATAGTGTCACATGAATCTCAGCTGCTTCACCAGGAGTTTTTCTGTGTGTTTGGACTCTTTGTCCTGTTTAACATTAAGAGAAAAATAAATAAATGCAAATTAAATCTGTGTGCGTCATTTAGCCCTAATTTAATTGTAAGCACACTCATAAGGGAGTCAGAGTGATAGAGGGGCTTTACGAGACAAAAAAAAAAACAACCAAAACTAGCATTCAAATAAACAGAAAGACACAAATCACACAAAGGTTCACATTTGTATTAAGTTATATTTAGTATTCATTAAAAAGAATCTACAAAAAACATTTGCAGTTTGTTTATAAAAGTTGTCATTACTCATGCTTGTGTTTGTTGTTCTCGTTGCATTTACACTGTTTTGATCAGCAGGTGTCGTCAGCGTGCGCTGATTTGAGCGATTCAAAACAGTAAATCATTTTGCGATGTAATTGATTCATTGATTCAGTTGACGCGGAGTTTCGAAAAGCTCCGTCTTCATTACTACTTGCCAGTGACCGAATCCGTGTTTAAGATAAACTGATTCACTATATAGGGAGCTAAATAAGATGCGCCTTTTTTGCATCACAGTGTTACGTAACTTACTTAATAATTAATTTTGCGGTTTTTAATATACATTATATACTTCTTTAAACATGTTTTGTTGATTCAAACACTTAAAATGATTGAAAGCACACACCTTTCTTCAGCCGAATCACAGACGCGGGAGCGCGACGCAGCTTCATGACGTCACATCGCCATACCAAAATAAAAGTCTTTTCGCTAAAATCATTTACTTTTTAAAAACAAAATTTACTATTTAAAAACAAAAATAATACAGTGCAGCATTACTCGAAAGGATGAGCTATCAAAAGCTCAAAGCAATTAATGCAGGTAAGATTTCTATCAAATTTTGAGCCTTATTTGTTTAAAGTGGATTAAGTATTTAGTTGATGATGGGTTTAAAACAGTTGATTGTCTGAATATAAAACTTTAATTAAAATTGGTTAAAATAATATCTTCTAAATGTAAATGTAATTTACATTTTCCCAGGTTATCTTCATTAAATGGAAGTATTTGTGCTAAAATGTGATTATAAATCTTAATTATAAGTAACTAAGCTGCTAGATTTAAATTATTGGAAATCAATTTATAAACATCACCAGATTTTTTCTAGACGCACCTAGAGGGACAGAGGTCCACCCACCATAGTCTCACAAAATCCTGTGGGAACATTATTCAATACTTTAAGCAATGGAATATTATTAACCATAGGTTAAGACAGCTATAAGTACAGCAAATGTGCTTTTATTTGAAATAACATTATATTAGGACTCGAGACTGTTAGAACAGTTACTTTCTGATACACATTGATGCAAAATCAAATCCACGTCAGACGGGTGGGTTGCAGAAGTTACAAATTTATTCATAAGTTTTCAGAAATGCAAATGAGTAACAAAAACAATTATAATTTGAAACTAGAAAATTAAAGTTAAGTTTCAATAAGTATGTTCAAGTAATCCAATCATTTCACAAATAAATGTACTAACTTGTAATTTAATAACTAAAAATTTAGTAAGTCTTGTAAATCTCTGATGAATCTAATAGATCTTATAAACCTGGAAAGAATAAGTCTAAAGAAAAACTAGGCACACACTGCAGTAAAAGCAACAGAGTGAGAGCAGAGAGAAAGGAGAAGTAAAGAAGCCTGTCTGGGGTGTATACTCTGGACAAGATTAGACACGGAAAAGGGTCATTTCCTGAGTCGTGATCCAATGATTTCGCTTCATGCCCAACTAAACACACGATATCTGCAAAGGTCAGTAACGATTACATTGACTCGTGACTATCTAAGTGATATACTGTGGTTTATCACCTCTGGGCCCATTAATTAAACATAATTACATTTAGACGAGGGCGCCTAGAGATCTTAACACTTTGGCGTCCTTTAGTACTTTTTGTTCCAAAAACATCAGATGGTCCATGCTAAATTAGTGATTGCATACAGTGGATTATTATAATTAATGTCAAAAGAAAATTTAATTTAATTTTGACTTGTCTGACATCAGTGACATTCGACAAGCTTTGTTGAAGTTTGTTGAAATTTCCACGTTTCTTTTCTTATAATGCTAGTGGACAACCCAGGTTTACACAGATGCTTCAGTGCAGGGAAATGCATTTAAATTATATGTGGGGTCCCTAGATTTCTTTTGTCGAAACACCAGGGAGCCCCCTTGCTCTCAAACATGAGTTATTTTTAGTTTAGTTTTTGAAATGGGTCAGCAGTTATCAAAACTTTAATGCTCATTTCTTTTAATGTGTGCCGTCGCCCTTTCTACGTAAAAATAAGTCAAAAAATGTAATGTGAATGTCGTACAGTCTCTTAGGCTCTTTTAGGCTCGAGACTAAAAAAGCAAGTCGAGGTGTGCAGAGCCACGGAAGAGACAGCTGTTTCTCAAGCGCTTTCCATGAGCACGATTGTATTAATGTGTATGTATTAATATGTGGGGGGAGTGGGGTAAGTTGAGCCACTGGGTAAGTTGACCCACCCCCTGTATCTTGGCAACTGTACACTTTTATTGTCATGTAACTATGTATTTTGGAATCACAATTTCTGTCAGACTGTGAAAAGGAGAAACACATAGGAGGAGTGGAAGGCACCCATTTACTCTAAAAAATGTTTTTTGTTTTGTCAAAGTAAAATTTTAGCATAGCAGATGTAATGCCTGTTACATCAAAAAAATTTATCCAGGTCTAAATTATTTATGATGCATATAGTATAGGTGATTTATTAACATATAAAACCGTGCAAATCATTTAGCTAATATTAGCCTGAATTGGTAAGATAGCTATTTTTTTCCAAAATGCCAACTATGTTGCAAAGTGAGTCAGACGCTCTTGGGTAAGTTGAGCCAGCACACAACTGGTTTAGTTGATCATATATTTTGATATTGTATTAATACAGACATTCATTTATTACAGTTACAGAACGTCATGTTACTCTAACATTTTTTGTGAAGGTTTTCAATGTTGAAATTGATTTAAAACAACATAAACTTAAACACAGCAGAACAGACTTATGGGCTCACAATTGTCTGAGTCAAAAATAACACATCCAAGCTGTACCACAGACCTTACTACAGATCTTATGGAGTTTGTTGGCAACAAAATATAAGTAACAACATGTTTTCTGTTCTGTTTTAACCCATTTTTAACATCAAAAACTTCACAAAAATATGTTAGAGCAACATAACATTATGACTGTTTGATCAAGAAATATTTAAGAATAATACTTACTAACTTAATGAAAATAATATTTGCTTATTAATCATTTACTGATCGTAATATTTACTTGTCATTTACTGATCGTACGATCATTTCATGATTTACATAAATTATTTCAGATAAAACTTGTGGCATGTAAAACATCACTTATTAATAATCTACAAATGTATATTAATGTTTAGTAAATTATTAATTTAGCATTATCAAAACACTTTTAAATTAATTATAATAGATTGTTTTTATTACACAGGAGGTTCCTCAAATCTTGTCCTGGAGGGCCAGTGTCCTGCAGAGTTTAGCTCCAACCCTAAACAAACACACCTGAGCAAACTCATCACAGTCTGATTTTCATCAGAAAATCACAGGTAGGTAAGTTTGATCAGGATTTGGGCTAAACTCCTCCTGAACCAGTGTAACCAAAAATGTAATCAAAACAGTGTTTAGTCACAATCACATCCAGACTTTAAAAACTATCATGAGTTTTTGGGTTTTTTTTTTTTCTTCCTCCAAACAGGTTTTACAACCTTGGTGACTAAATGAAAGTGAAAGCAGATTGTTAAACATGCAACGTTTACTCCTGGTCGTAAGACTTTAAGATTTTTTTTTCTACATTTAGAAAAACTGATCATTACGCTTTTTTATTTGCTTATGTGAGAAGTTACATGTACATAATGGGAGACCAAGGACATTTGGAGAACTTGTCCAGTAGCCAAACAATTTGAGCAAAACAAGTCTTCAGCTGTGGAGCACAAGGCACTTCCTTATTCATGTAAGTAAGCAGAAAATACTAACTTAATCATGAAACACTCATGCAATGTGATTAAATATGGACAAACAGAGATTATAATATTGTAAGGTGTTTCACTTTAATATTCTATATAACTGATATAATGATCAGTGTAAATGAAAGTAGCCTCCTGTTGTCACAACTTACCCCATAGTTTTTTTAAAAGCTGTAATAAGGTTGTTACACTGGTTGTGTTACTTACACTATAAGTAATATGAAATATAATAAATGAATTTCATATATTACTAATGCTTTCAGATGTCTTTACCAATTAGTGTAAGGAGAATATCTTACCTTTATGTTCTTTAAACCAGATTCACTTCTACATTTATTAATAAATAAAGCCATGACATTGTTTTTAGACTGTAACACTGGATTTTCCTTAGTTTGTGACACTATAAAATTCAGTGAAATGTAATTTTCATAAAGAAAAGCTAACAGCCATTAAACCCTGATTCATATTTTTTATATATATATTTAAAATGTGCTTATGACTGAGTGATCAAGCTGACATGTAACAATGAAGTGTAGGACTACATCTCTTCTATTGAAAGGACTGTAATATTAGCAGTGTTAGAACTTATGCTAAACTTGATGTTGTGTCATGTAAACATGAGGCATGCACTGTAAATGTCACATTACATTTGCTAAAAATCAATTAGCATAAAAAAAATATCCAATAAGCATAAAACATTTGCCCAAGAAATAAAATTGTGTAAAATACCTAGAGAAGAATTATTCAGTACAGTAGTGTCATCAGACTTATTCAAACTGACCAATGGATCGTTCAAACACCAAATGAGTCCATCAACATCTGGCATTGTACCATCTATTTTGCTAAACCATTAACTATTGACCATCATTAACTAGTGAACTGCAGGAATTTAATAATCTGCATTTGGCTTGAAATTGAGTTGTGACATGACAACAATGGTATAAAAGTTAATGTAAATATAGAGTTGATGTTTTGTTTATTTTATACAGACAGAATTGATTCTTTACAATACAGAATATCTTAAAATGTTTAATAGAATGATTTATAACGATATAAGATTGCTTAATTTCTGTAGTTTTTGTGATTGTCATTTCCATCTACAGTCAGCGGTGGAGATCCAACTTTTCAGATCCATCATGGATGAAACACAAACATCTGGAGATGAAGATTTTATTCCAGGGCACAGGTACTTTGAGTAACAGAATAACGCTTTTCTGTTATAGAAATAAAACCATAAAGACTCCTTTTTTATAGTTTTTTAAGTGTGTTAAGATCATTATCTTGTATTATATTGATGATAAGATTATTCTCATTAAAAAGGATTAAATCTGTTCTGTTTTAGTTCAGTTCATCTGAAGAGATCAGAAGCAGAGCCCAGCTGTGTGTCTATGAAGAGTGACATGTCTATGCCTCAACCAATAAATCTGAGTGGAGATTCACAGTCTGGTCTCAGGTATGACATTTCTATAATATATGATTATAGCATGACATTTTATATTGTCATACATTAGCAAAGTTCATCTCACAATTTTTGTATAAATACAGCAAATTAAATGATTATTAGTTGCTTTTTGAAATTAATTTGATAACAATAAATGAATAGGTCTTTTGGTACATACATTAATTTAAATGATTAACTTAAATCTCTGACTGTTTTAGTCCAGCTCAGCAGAAAATATCAAAAGCAGAGTCCAGCTGTGTGTCTATGAAGAGTGACACATCTGTGATTCAACCATTAGATTTTAAAAATGAAGATACACAGCCTGTTTTCAGGTAAAACATTGATATGATATGAACATATGAAACAGAATACACAAGACAATGTGCTTATTCACTTTTCATTTTACAGCCATGAAGTCCTCAACACATTTAGATCAAATCTGACGAAGAAGTTTGAAGATCTGTATGAAGGAACAGCGACGCAGAGAAACCCAACACTGCTGAATGAGATCTACACAGAGCTCTACATCACAGAGAGTGAGAGTGGAGAGATCAATAATGAGCATGAGGTGAGACAGATTGAGACACAATCCAGGAGAGCAGCAACAGAGGACAAACCGATCAAATGCAGTGACATCTTTAGACCTTTACCTGGACAAGACAAAGTCATTAGAACTGTGCTGACAAAGGGAGTCGCTGGCATTGGAAAAACAGTCTCTGTGCAGAAGTTCATCCTGGACTGGGCCGAAGGGAAAGAGAATCAGGATGTCCAGCTCATATTTCCACTTCCTTTCAGAGAAATAAACTTGATGAAGGGCAAAAAACTCAGTTTTTCAGATCTTCTTAATATCTTTTTTCCCAAAACAAAAGAAATGAACATATCCTGTGATGAATATAAAGTGTTGTTCATCTTTGATGGTCTGGATGAGTGTCGTCTGTCTCTGGACTTTATGAGTGAAGTGAAACTTTGTAAAATATCTGAATCTGCCTCAGTGGACGTGCTGCTGAAAAACCTCATTGTAGGGAATCTGCTTCCCTCTGCTCTCATCTGGATCACCTCCAGACCAGCAGCAGCTGATCTCATTCCCTCTGAGTGTGTCCATCGAGTGACAGAGGTACGAGGCTTCAATGATCCACAGAAGGAGGAATACTTCAGGAAGAGAATCAGTGATCAGAGTCTGGCCAACAGGATCATCTCACACCTGAAGTCATCAAGGAGCCTCTTGATCATGTGTCACATCCCAGTGTTCTGCTGGATCTCAGCCGCTGTTCTAGAGAAGATGTTGAGTCAAGCAGAGAGTGGAGAGATTCCCAAGACTCTCACTCAAATGTACACACACTTCCTGATCCTTCAGACCAACATCAAACGTGAGAAGGACTATGAGAAGAAAGTGAAGGATGAAGACATGATCCTTAAACTGGGGAAACTGGCTTTTCTGCAACTTGTGAAAGGCAACCTGATCTTCTATGATGAAGACCTGAGAAAGTGTGGCATTGATGTGACAGAAGCATCAGTGTACTCAGGATTGTGCACTCAGATCTTCAGAGAGGAGTTGGGCTTGTATCAGGGGAAAGTCTTCTGCTTTGTTCATCTGAGCCTCCAGGAACATCTAGCAGCTCTATATGTGCACTTCTCCTTTACAAACAAGAAGACAAGTGTATTTGACCAAAACAAACAAAGTCTGTGGTCTAGTATTTTTAACCAGAAGAAATATAGTTCATTATCTGATCTGCATCAGAGAGCTGTGAATGAGGCTTTACAGAGTAAGAATGGACATCTGGATCTTTTCCTGCGTTTTCTTCTGGGTCTCTCACTGGAGTCTAATCAGACTCTCTTACGAAAACTACTGACACAGACAGGAAGCTGCTCCTATAAAAAGGAGGAAACACTTCAATACATCAAACAGAAGATCAGGAAGAATCGCTCTTCAGTGAAATCCATCAATCTGTTTCACTGTCTGAATGAACTGGGTGATGATTCACTGATGCAGGAGATCCAGCGTTATCTTAAATCTGGAGAAATAAGAGAAACCAAACTCTCCTCTTCACAGTGGTCAGCTCTGGTTTATGTGTTGCTGACATCAGAGCAGAAGATGGATGTTTTTGATCTAAAAAAGTTTATTGGAAAACAACATACAACAGATGAAGTTCTTCAGTATTTGTTACCTGTGGTTAAAGAATCCAGATCAGTTCGGTAAGTAACACTAAAAACAATTAGACCACATATATGTGACCACATAAACACATTTTTTTGCGCATTGTTAATGTGCAAGCAATGCATTAATTATAAAACAATTAATTAAATAATTAATTAAAATAACACAAACAGTCAATGGTCACACTTTAGAATAGGAACCAATTCTTACTCTTAATTATATTATATTATATTATATTAATAACTTACTGGCTCTTTATTAGTACTTATAAACATATTCTGCATTACCATATTCTGCATCCCTGCCCAATGCCTAAATTTAACAACTACCTTGCTAACTATTAATAAGCAACAAATTAGGAGTTTATTGAGGAAAAAATCAAAGTTAATGGTTTGTTAACCCTTAAACAGGCAGCATGCAACACAGGATTCATGTTCTTTAGTCTCTTGTAGGAGGTGTGAGGAAGAATTTTTCATCCAATACTGTTATCATTATTATAGTTGAGGTTGTTTGGAGTACGGGGTCACATCACTTGGTTGTTTTGTCATTTTGACCTAAAGCCAACATGTATATCCATGGGGCTGGACATTTAGAAAACGTAGACAGTTGGCATATATTAATCTAATGTTTTTTCAGCAAATGCAATACTACTGTTAGTATTAATTCTAACCATTGTCTTGAGATGTTGAAAAAGAAAATTAAGTCATATGTTGTTCATGTTGTTAATATTGTGAAGTGTGTGTATCTCCTGAGATTTGTTGCCAGATTGTGGTATAAAAACAGGATTATCCTCAATATTTACAATTAATTGTGTCACAAGATAAACTGTTCCCCCTGTTCTAGTTATTCTATTATTGTGCAAGCTGGGGTGGGGTGGGGTGTTTTGAGGGGGTTTGGTGTTCCCCCTTGGTGGTTATGGGGGATAGCGGGGGCCTAAAAATAACAGAAAATACACAGAAATCACAGAAAATACAAGGAGAACCCTTTGATTTAAAAACAATCTCTCTGAGGGTTGGAGAGGGGGGTGTTTGGGGATTATAAACTGCATCAAGGTGAGTGGATCCCCCTCAGTAGAAATCGTATTCCAGGGCAAGGGGCCCTTGGGAAGAGCCTTATAGGCCCCTCCTGGCCTCTGGGCCACTGTACACAGTTCCCTTTCTATTTATTTTGAGTTTAAAAATTGTGCAAATATTAATATTTGCATGTAAAACTGATATTTTTACATTTAGTTGACTACATATTGCATTTGAACAATTAAGATCAAAATCTACTGTGAATCATCCTCAGTTTCCTCTCTCTCAAAAACTCCACTGATGAGCCATTGGTTGTGGTACATGAAAATAAAGGCTCTGAGATTTTGGTTAGTAGTTCAGCTTGACAAAACCAGCTTGTAGATGCTGTTGCTTTCTTCAGCATCCGCTGAGTTTGAGACAACATCTTTGTATCATTTAGTCAAGGTACTCAATGCAGGTAGTCTCTCAAGTAGGCCTTTCCTGAACACATCCAAATCCACCACTCCAGATGATGAAGCTCTGAGAGATGCTGTGCCCAGACTTGCCAAGTGAGAAGTTAGTTCATTTTGTGGCACATCACTGAATTGTGGAATGGCTATGTAACACATAGTGATCCATGAATGCAGTGTTACAAGGTTCAAACACCTTGGCCTCCTGAAGAAACGTTTAGCTGATTGCCCATCTGCCATGTACTTGCTGAGTTAATAATGTCTTGATTAGCAATGCTTTTTTCTTGTAGACACTTCACAACAGCCAGGTGAAAGTATCTTGGCAAAACTACACCAGCATGCATAAGTAATCAAACACTAAAATCTTCTCTGTTCATTTAAATAAATACAAACTTGCTGCTATTGGACCCACTTTTCCTTCCCTGCATTGCTGTAACAGATGTTTTATGAAAAAATTAATTACAGAAACATTCATTTAAAATCTAAAGAAAGGCCATTTATTTGTTTTCATTATAGTTCTTTGTTTTGTTCTTTAAACAGGTTATGTGGATGTAATCTCACTGCTCAGTCTTGTGGGAGTTTATCATCACTTTTACAATCCTCAAACTCTGTCCTGAGAGACCTGGATCTAAGTAACAATGACCTGAACCATTCTGGAGTGAAACTTCTTACTGATGGACTGAAAAGTCCAGACTGTCAGCTGGAGATTCTGAGGTAAATGGTTTTCAATCAAATAAATTAAAAAAAATATTTAGTGTTTATCAAACTGTAAAGCCTATGTTGAATTTATGCAGATTGATCATAAATGCAGATGATGACAATGCAGATTGATCATAAACACAGCTAAAAAGCTTCCTAATCATAAACACAGATCATAAACACAGATTCACAAAATTTATATCTACCACAGTTTTATCATAGGTAGAATGTAAAATGTTTCAATACAAGCATTTATGTCAATGTAATTTTTGCAATATTTCGAAGCTTTAACCCATGGGAGAAAATCAACCTACCGTAACAGTTTAAAATCAGCTCAGTTCAGTGGAAAAAAATGTGCATTTGGCAACCCTACATCCAACATGAGCTGCATCCAAAGTGATTTAAATACTTTTGAATAGTGCATATTGATAGCGACTCCCTGATGCACACAAATTATCATCAATATTAAAGGTTTGGTGTTGTCAGGATGATGCTCTGTTTCTGTTCTGGGACTCTTATTTTGATGTTCTTTTCATCCTGTTGTATCTGAGTTCTAATTTCCTGTGTTTATTTTTTTGTATGTTTTCATTTGTGTTCATAATTACTGATCAGTTTCTCTCCTATGTCTAGTCTAGTTCTTCATTATCTTATTCATTTATACTCCTTGGTTTTATGGTGCATGTTTGTCAGCTGTTTTGTTGATATTTGGACATTTTTTTGTTGTTGTTAATTTACATTAATTCAAACTTGCTGAAATTGGATCCACTCTTTTATTCCTGGATTGCTGTAACAGATGTTTTATGAAGAATTGAATTACTGAAACATACATTTAAAATCTAAAGGAAGCCCATTTACTTGTTTTCAATATAGTTGTTTTGTTCTTTACACAGGTTATGTGGATGTAATCTCACTTCTCAGTCTTGTGGGAGTTTATCATCAGTTTTACAATCCTCAAACTCTGTCCTGAGAGAGCTGAACCTGAGTAACAATGACCTGGAGGATTCTGGAGTGAAACTTCTTACTGATGGACTGAAAAGTCCAGACTGTCAGCTGGAGATACTGAGGTACATGGTTTTCAATCAAATAAATTAACAAAATATGTAGTGTTTAAACTGTAAAGCCTATGTTAATTAACATGCAAGCAGGTCATGATCCAGTGTTTTTAGTGTCTCTCTGAAATTGAAAATGCATCAAACATCTGTTTTAATTCAAACATCATTTTATTTGATTGCCCATCTTAATCACCTAATCACTAAATGATGGTAATGGTGATAATGATGATGATATTGATATTGATGATGATATTGTTGTTTTTATTTTCATTATTATTATTATTATTATCATCATCATCATCATCATCATCTCATCACTAGAGAGAACAAAGAAAGAAAAGTGCAATTCCATGAGCACATTCAGGGTTTATGTTACATGACAAAAAAAAAATATGTGTGTGTATGTATATGTATATATGTATGTGTGCAGATACACTCTTATACTCATGGTGCTCCAGTGATGGCACATGCTTCAGACACCAGTAGCACTAATGATGTTCCTCAAAGTGTCAATGCCAGATGTATTGTCTTGTTTCACTCCACAGGGAACCATGATTACAGTTGTAACCTTCCTTTAGTAACTTCAAATTAACCCTCTGGTTGTGTTCGGGTCAAATTTATTTTCCCGAAAATACTAGTTAATGTTATCACATTGGACTCAAACTTACTGACTTTGTTCACACTGGGTTTAAGTACTTCTCTGAATTTTTTTTTTTGAATTTTCATAATTTTTTGTGGGTTTTATTTCACCTAGTCACACTTGTGGTGTTCCCGGTCAAAAATGACCGGACGCCAAACAACTGCTTATAAATCTGTCATTATGCTATTATTATCACCAAATATTGTTTTTTTGGTATATTGACAACTTGTTTTTTTTTTTTTCATTTAGGACTGGTTTTGTGTTTCTATTTGCATCTGATTAATCATAGGCCTCATTTTTCTGAGAGAAGGTACCTCGTTTTTTGAGTAAAAAAATATTTTTTTATGAATAATTTTCACAATATGAGATAAAAAATTCTGAAAATTTGCACTGTTTCTCACACTAGTGTGCTTTAATGTTTAGGAAGTTTACTTTTAAATGCTTTTATTTTGTACAAAATTGCAAAAAGTCACACTTGTGGCGTTCCCCGTCAAAAATAACCAGACTCGAAAACAACTGCTCATAAATCTGTTATTATGCTATATTTTCACCAAATATTGGATTCAATCTTTTCGTTAACTTGTTTTCTTTAATTTAGGACTGGTTTTGTGTTTCTATTTGCATCTGATTAATCGTAGGCCTCATTTTTCTGAAAGTAGGCAAAACCGTACAAAATTGCACAAAGTCACACTTGTGGTGTTCCCGGTCAAAAATGACCGGACTCCAAACGAGGTTCCTACTCTCAGATAAATGAGGCCTATGATTAATCAGATGCAAATAGAAACACAAAACCAGTCCTAAAAAGAAAGAAAACAAGTTGACAAAAAGAATGAATCCAATATTTGGTGAAAATATAGCATAATGAAAGATTTATAAGCAATTGTTTGGAGTCCGGTCATTTTTGACCGGGAACACCACAAGTGTGACAGGATTCCGAACACAACCAGAGGCTTAAACACTTAAATCATGGAAAAACACCCCACTATGATTGTTTTACTGTTTGTTCTTTATGTATATGTAGCCTACATTGCAATATATGGTTTCTTTCAGAGTACTGGTAATTTGGATTTGGTAATGTGAATATTTGACTGAATCTGAATTATAAATCACTGTGAATCGATGAATGATTCTGATCCACATTAAACCTTTTATACAACCGTGATCTGTAGGTTGAGATAAAATGTGTTCTGCAGCAGCCATTTAAAACCAGAGCTTTTGTTTTGTTGTACCCACATTTTACCCAGTTTAAATTGTATCATAAGTTAAGGAAACTGATTGGTACATAAAATGTTGAGTAAATTGTCCAGGTTTGGTGTTGTCAGGATGATGCTCTGTTTCTTTTCTGAGACTCTTATTTTGATGTTCTTTTCATCCTGTTGAATCTGAGTTCTAATTTCCTGTGTTTATTTTTTTTGTCTTTTATGTTGTTGGTTCCTAAGTATGTTTTCATTTGTGTTAATAATTGCTGATTAGTTTGTCTCGTATGTCTAGTCTAATTCTTCATTATCTTGTTTATTTATACTCCTTGGTTTATTCAGGTCATGGTGCATGTTTGTTAGCTGTTTTGTTGTGATTATATATTTCTTCGTCTTTGGACCCTTTTGGACATTTTCTTTGTTAAAGGGGTCATCAGATGCCCATTTTCCACAAGCTGATATGATTCTTTAGGGTCTTAATGAAAAGTCTATAACATGCTTTGGTTAGAATTTCTCAATCGTAGTGTAAAAAGCAAACGTTTTACCATGTCAAAATCAGCTCTGCAGAAATCATCCTGTTCTGGTTTAAATGCATCAATGTTGCTTTAAATGTTAATTAGCTCTGCTGGCCCCGCCCCTCTCTTGGAGTAATGAGTCTGTTTACTTTAGCCGCATTCAGCCGTGTTTAGCCACAAAACTTGCTAACTAGCACGTTATTAGAAAAAGGTGATTGCAAAGATTCATAAAAAAAACCCTTATACTCATGTCTGCTGTAAGTGAAGCTGGATCACGAATGATTCGTGTAAACATAGACCAGGGGTCACCAGACTTGGTCCTGGAGGGCTGGTGTCCCTGCAGAGTTTAGCTCCAACCCTAATCAAACACACCTGAACCAGTTAATCAAATTCTTACTAGGTATACTCGAAACTTCCAGGCTGGTGTGTTGAGGAAAGTTGGAGGTAAACTCTGCAGGACACCGGCCCTCCAGGAACAAGTTTGGTAACCCCTGACATAGACAGCTGTATGTATGTACATTGCTGTAACAGGTGTTTTATGAAGAACTGAATTATTGAAACATACATTTTAAATCTAAAGGAAGGCCTTTTACTTGTTTTCAGTATAGTTGTTTGTTTTGTTCTTTACACAGGCTATGTGGATGTAACCTCACTGCTCAGTCCTGTGAAAGTCTGTCTTCAGCTTTACAATCCTCCAACTCAAACATCCTGAGAGAGCTGGACCTGAGTAACAATGACCTGCAGGATTCTGGAGTGAAGCTTCTTTCTGATGGACTGAAGAGTCCGAACTGTCAGCTGGAAATACTGAGGTAACTGGTTTCAATAAAATAAATGTAAAATAAAGTGTGTTTATCACATTGTAAAGGTTGCGATGTAATTTGATATAATTATACAGTGCAGCACTATGTTTATGTTCATGCAAAAAGCTCATGATCCATTGTTTTCAATGTCTTTCTGGATTTGAAAATACAGCATGTATCAAACATCTGCCCTTTTATTTGATTGGCCATCCTAATCACCAGTTGTACTGTTAGACAGCTGTTTAAATGTTTTTGTCATCCAAACAAATAGCTAATATGTGTGTAATGGAGTGCAGCAGAGCAGCATGAAGAATATCAAATATTAACCTCCTAGCATTCCTATTAAATGTAACTACACATTGGGAGATACAGTGGAACGCTAACATGTTAACATCAAATCAGGGCTCTACACTTACTTTTCTTCTTAGTAGTACTTGTACTATTCAGGAGAACCTTCTGATCAGTATTGCGAGATGACTCCTTCACTCAAAGTGATTTACAGGGGCTTTTTTATATCTTTGTAATGGCATTTCTTCTAACTTCATTAAAAGTGTTGTTTTAATGTCAAATTCAAAGTGTTATAAGCTTTTTCAAAATTTCTAATTAATTTCTAATTAGAATAAGTTACCAATCAAATGAAATCGGTATTAACAAAATTAATATGCACTACAGAGGTGGCAAAGAACAACAAAAGTGGTATGTAGGTGTGTTTACAGACATTTAATGAGGCTCAGAGGTGACATGATGTGGCTCAGAGGTGACAAATATTATTTCTATAAATATTAAATGATGGTACTTTAAAAATTAAATAAAAACTACCTGCAGGTGGCGTCAAGTCATTGATTTTATCATTGAATCATTCATTCAGTTGATTCCTTTAAAAACTGATTCATTCAGGAAAGGATGAATGTCTTAATGAATGGGTAACTGAATCATTGACTCACTAGATTTGTTTAAAACGCACGTTCATTTATAAACAGAACTACTGTGTTTGCTTGGAGATGTGTGGTGGCTTAGCTGTGACTTTGTTTAAAACTATTTTCGTTAACGAAATTGAGCAAAATCAGGCAATAGTGTTAAGGCCACACTGTTAGTGTCACGCCGTTGTGTGCGCGAATGAGGAGTTGGGACGAGGAGATCAAGAACATAGAATTTATTTATATAATCCACACTAGGAACAGGAACGAACAGGAACAGCAGGGTATCCACACGCAAACATTAACACAAGAGACTTTAAGAACCGACGAAGACACGGGGAACAGAACCAAACTTAAATAACCAGGCTTATCAGTAGAAGACAGGTGTGAATGATAAAACAATGACGTAATAATTGAAGACGGAACAGGAAAGACCAAATAAGGGCATACACAGGGAGAAACCACAGAAACAGTCCACAGGGGTGTGACAGTACCCCCCCTTTCCATAAGGCGCAACTCGCGCCGTAACAAATACACCGGGGAGGGAGGGTGGACGCACTGGAGGCTCATGCAGGGCAGACACAGGAGGGAGAGGTGGTACGCCTCCAGGGCGGATCAGGGAGCTCAGGGAGCCATGCGGCCATGGCGGGTCAGGGAGTTCGGGAAGCCATGGCCAAGTACGCAGTCGAGGCCATGGAGGATCAGGGGCTAGCCCCCCCCCCAAAATTTTCTTGGGGGAACTTGGGGTATTGTCAGCCCGGGAGAGTACAGGAAGGCTGGGCTTAGGAGGCGCTGGCACAGGAGGGCGCTCTGGAGGCGCAGGCTCAGGAGGGCGCTCGGGTTCTGGACAGCGCTCTGGAAGGCTGGACGGGATCAGTGGAGACTTGGGAGGGCTGGATGGGACCAGCGGAGATGAAAGAGAGCTAGACGGGACCAGTGGAGACGAAGGAGAAAGTAATCCATACTGATCCATAGAGTCTTTATGGCATATATGGCTTGCCATATTCAACGCCATTAGTTCAGAGCGCGGAGTGGCTGCCAGCTGATTTGAGCACGGGGCGGCTGCAGGCTAACTTGAGCGCGGAGCCGTGGCAAGAGTTCGTGAGCGGGCCGTGGCCGGAGTCTGTGAGCGGGCCGCGGGTTCTGGGGGTTTTGAGCGAGCCACGGTTGGCGGTTCCGGACTGAGGAAGCAGATGGAGCCTTGGACTAGGGGGGTTCGTTTGGGGTGGGGCAGGTGGTCCAAACCGTTGGTGCGGCATGTGGGGGCTCCCGGCGTGGTGTGAGCTGAAACAACGCGGCGTGATTCAGAGGGTGTCGGACGACGAGACATAATCCTCCTCGACTTTGAAATCAGATCCATTCAAATAGAGGAAAACATTAATCAGTTCGATCACAGGGGATACTCACAAACGGGAAGATCGCAACGGATTGTCTCTTCGTCCAACCCCAGCTGAAAACACACACCTAAGGCAGCGTCGTGCCAGCTCAGCTGGTTAGCTAGCTCGAGGAATTACTCCACATACCGCTCCAACTTCCGACCGCCTTGCTGCAAACGCCACAAAGCTTCCTCAGCCCTCATGTTGTTTGGTTGGTCGGTTCTTCTGTCACACACGTCGTGTGCGGGAATGAGGAATTGGAACGAGGAGATCAAGAACATAGAATTTATTTATATAATCCACACTAGGAACAGGAACAGCATGGAATCCACACGCAAACATTAACGCAAGAGACTTTAAGAACCGACAAAGACACGGGGAACAGAACCAAACTTAAATAACCAGGCTAATCAGTAGAAAACAGGTGTGAATGATAAAACAATGACGTAATAATTGAAGACGGAACAGGAAAGACCAAATAAGGGCATACACAGGGAGAAACCACAGAAACAGTCCACAGGGGTGTGACAGTTAGACATTTCAAAGGGTTTTTACAGTAACTTACTGGAAACACTGTTGCCAGTAAGTTACTATAATTAGGATTTACAGTAGCAAACTGTATTTAATTTACAGTTGCAAACTGTAAAATACTAACAGCCAAATACTATAAAAAAGAGCCAAATCCATCAGTATGCTACTGTAATTCATTCTTTTTAATATAGATTTCAGTAGATTTGATCATTTTTATATTGAATTCATTTAAATTTATTTTGTTTTTACTCTACATAGGTACTACTGGCATTCAATTAAAACAGACACAGTAATTACAAAATATCAAATACTTTATTTAAAACAATGCATGTATAACACTTAAAAATACAGTCTTAAACTGCTGGAACAGTGCATCTTCACCATTTCTCCTGTCTTAGGATGTTCTGCAGTATATTATGTTGTATCCTCTGGATTTATCTTCACAAGCAATCTATAGGCAACAGAAACATAATGGAGAAAAAAACATGCAGCCAAAGAATACACAGCCATCTGCCAAACCTACAACCTGTTGGCTACTGGCCAACATTATACTAACACCTGAACAAAATTTCACAATAGTTAACCTAATGTTAATATAAGATAAGCGTTAAAAAAAGCCGCGGTGAGCGCGACTCGACAAAAGACAATGTAGAACCCATGAAATATACTATCTACAGTGGATGCTTACAGTAAAGTAATGCCCCGGTATATTTCTGACTTACAGATCTGTCTGTCTGTGTCTGACATGAAGGACAAATGGATTTTCCAGTCATTACAAGCGATGCAACACATCCAGTGTAGTCCGTCCCAAGCTGTTGCAGCGTTGTAGACATGGTGTAGGGCAAATCGTGTCAATCCAAATATAATAAATGAGGAAAATAAAACGACCTCAATAGAACGCCGCCAATGAGGCCATTACGCCAAATACAGTAGTATACAGCAATTTAAAAAAATACAGTAAGTCTTTGTATTTGGGGTCTGACGTCACAGAAAATTCCCATAATGCAATGGTTATTACAGTTATTTACTGCAAAGGGAATTTATTGTACTGAGTGATATACAGTTAATAACTGTAGAAATTACAGAAATGTCTAACAGTGCAGACAATGTAAGTCACTTAATATTAACTCCTTGTTTATTGAACTTTGTATTAAATCAATATCAGATTTGCAAACTTCCTTATTGGTTAATAAAAGTTGTCACTCATCTTAGTTTATCATGATCTCATGAAGTTAGATTTTAATTACTGAAGTTCCCTACACTGCACAGTGAATCTCTTATGTACACTTAGTTTGTTTTAATGAGAGGATTTGTGAGCTTGCATAACTCAGCACTGAACAAAACTCTTGTGTTTTGAGCAGTAAGTGGATTCTGATTAACACTGTGTTCAAGGAATGAGATATGAGATATATGAGAAATGTCTGTGATACATTACCTAATGCTGCAAAAATGTGCTGAAAGTAGAAACCTTTGAAGCTCCCCTAAGTGCAAACACAAATATGCAGATTGAGTCAGTCGAACTGGTGCTCCTAAATATTTTTACATGGTAAGTAGTAGTTGCTTACTACTAACTACATGCAGTAGTTTTTGCAGTAGTTTTTAGTCACAAATGTGACTGAAATGTTCGCACTGTATAGCCCTGCAAATCAGTATACAGAAATTACAAATTTACCTTAAACTCTAGTGTTAAGGCGCCCAACTTACCATCACTTAGCTGAGAGTGCTCTGTGTTTCTCTTACATATGAGCAAGATCTGTCTTACATACCACATAGACCTGACATGCTACATGTAAATAATATGCATTTGTTGCATTTTCTTCTCAGAAATAGAGTTATTTTGGAATAAGTCAGCCTTTAAAGGGATAGTTCACCCAGAAATTAAAATTTGATGTTTATCTGCTTACCCCCGGGGTATCCAAGATGTAGGTGTCTTTGTTTCTTCAGTAGAACACAAACTGCTGCAGTCTGTCAGTCATATAATGGCAGTCAATGGCTACCAAATCTTTAAGAGTAAAAAAAAAACATACACAGACAAAACCAAATTAAACCCTACGACTCGTGACGAGATGTCCTAAGACATGAAACAATCGCATTGTACGAGAAATTGAACAGTATTTAAATCATTTTTACCTTTGATTCACCAATATGTCCTACTGTCCTGAGCGCATGCACAACATCTGGCGCGTCAAGCGCCGGAAGCGATCTGCACTTATACGTCACTCATTGTTTACACTGTACAGAGATTGTGGGTATGATGGCTATTCAAAATGGTATTTACTTCCGCTTATCCTGATTGATCAAACCAA
The DNA here is from genome assembly GCA_036247105.1 of Cirrhinus mrigala. NCBI lineage: Eukaryota > Metazoa > Chordata > Actinopteri > Cypriniformes > Cyprinidae > Cirrhinus > Cirrhinus mrigala. The sequence continues at coordinate 405,704 of JAMKFB010000702.1, read as the reverse complement.
TTTAAAGCTAAAAGATTAAGTTTTCTTGCACAAACTCATGTGGGATTGTTGACTTTTCACCGTTTCCCAACTTCTGAGCCTGATCGCTTGAAGTTATGGTTGCTTGTTCTTCGGCTGGACATCAACACGTCATGCACCAGATGCTATACATGCGCTCAGGACAGTAGGACATAGCGGTGAATCAGAGGTAAAAAATAATATATATACTGTTCAGATTCTCGCGCAAAGCGATTGTTTCATGTCTTAGGACATCTCGTCACGAGTCGTAGGGTTTAATTTGGTTTTGTCTGTGTGTTTTTTTTTTTTTCTCTCAAAGATTTGGTAGCCTTTGACTGCCATTATATGACTGACAGACTGCAACGGTTTGAGTTGAAAATCGTATGTTCTACTGAAGAAACAAAGTCACCTACATCTTGGATGCCCGTGGGGTAAGCAGATAAACATCAAATTTTCATTTTTGGGTCAACTATCCCTTTAAGAACAAACAGAAGCTGGTTTCTTCAGTAATGGCTGGAAATAATACACAAAAGGCAGTTTCACTCTTCGCCTATTAGTCCCTGTTTTTTTACGTGATTAATACAAATTAGAAAATGCAGAAAATGACATCAAATAGATGAAAACAGAAAGTGATGTTAAACTGTGTTTTTAAGTGATGTTTTCCCAGTATAATGTGTACATGACATTTCATATACATTTTTTTTCCATATACATTTGTTCATAACACAACCATATATGAATAATTCATGGCTAAAATGTGTGAAAGAGATTTGTCTGATTGTCACGTGGACTATTGCTGTGTTTTCAGATTGTCTGGCTGTATGGTGACAGAGAAAGGCTGTCGTTATGTGTCTTCAGCTCTGAGTTCAAACCCCTCACACCTGAGAGAGCTGGATCTGAGCTACAATCACCCAGGAGATTCAGGAGTCAAACTACTCACTGAAAAACGGTTGGATTCAACCTGCTCACTGGACAAACTCAAGTATGTCTACCAGGAAGATTTTACATTTTTCTGTTTCAACTCCCCAGTGACTATATGCTCTCTCTCTCTCTCTCTCTCTCTCTCTCTCTATATATATATATATATATATATATATATACATATACACTGTACACATATACTCATATTTACATATTTTATGCAAACACACACACACACACACATATTTATATACTGCTTGGAAGTCTTAGGCTACTAGTATTTTCACCAGCTAAAAAAAATGGTATAATGTGTTATCTTCTGCTATAGTCTGTCAGTATAAAATATCAGTTTACATTTCCAAACATTCATTTTGCCATTAATTGTAATAATCCATTGAGATTTTTGTTTGCACAAAGAGTCTGACAATAGCCAGTGCTCCACACAGAGATCTGATCCCATCATCATCTGGAAAAACATGAAGAAACAAAAAACAGATGAACTGTGATAATGTCTCCAAGGTGCTTCAAGAAACCTACCTGCAAAACTACCTGAAAAACTAAGTGTACCTTTTCTGTTTCATCATGTCATTCCAGACAGACTGGATGATGATGGGATCAGATCTCTGTGTGGAGCACTGGCTGTTGTCAGACTCTTTTTGCAAACAAAAACTAAATGGATTACTTACAATTAATGGAGACAGAAGATAGAAATAAGACAGAAATAACTGACATTAAACCATTTTCGATATATATATATATCGCGATTAGTATATAACCGTCTGATCGTGGTTATTTCATCTAACCGGAGTCAGTTCAGACAACCGCGATTATTGTGCACGGAGGCATTGTGTTTTGTTTATGTTTGTTCATGCTGCTTCACAGAGTGCGTGCTGTCTGTGTTGCCATGATCACTCATTACAAGTGCTTTTTGGGCTTGTTGTTTAAGCTCAGATGGAAAAGCAATCGGGTTTCAAACTAAGCAGACATGAGTGATTAGATTTTGGTCTTGATTTTAGCATTAAGCATTTGGATTTACTTCGTTTTTTATGCTTTCCACCAAGATCTGGCAATACGAGCGAGTCAAGGCTCATGTTGCTTTGGTACTGCTTTCCCTGTTATTCACCCATGGATTCACCACACATACTACAGAAGAGAGACACATCTATGGATGTTAAAAACCTCATTAACAACTAGTTGTTCAGTTCGGTTTCACACACATGCATTAAAGCCGGAGTCTGACCCGAGCTTTTTCTCCCTTTCTCCCAAAACAGCTTATACTACTATTTCAGCTATTCTGTTTTGTATGTAATGGCAAAGTGATATTATATTTTGTTTAGGTTTTTTTTTATTAAGCTAATTTACGTTTGGAGCATGTTTTGTTTGTTAAATGTTTTTATTTTAAAAAGTAATGAACAGTGCCCAGCGGAAGACTGTTTTGTTTGGTCAATTTGCCTTCTCAAATCATCACGACTTGCCTAAAATAAAATCTATCGATGTAAAATCAGTTCAAGTATATAACAATACTAGTTTAAACATTAAACCCAGATAAATGTGTGCTATTAGGCACATATCCAAACATTTGTGCAGAGAGTGGAAGCTGAATCGCGGTTTGACATGGAGGCGCCAGTGCGAACACTTAATTTTTTTTTTTTCAGTGGAAACAATTTAAAAACAATTTACAATTTAAGATTTTTCTCACAAAGGTAAGAGTAATACATAATTTGGAACTGTAAATAATCTACTTTTATTTGTGTGCACTCACAATATTAATAAAACGTTACAAACAGTGCTTTTATAAAATAAAGCTTTCTGCCATCTTGTTCTTGAACAGGAGCGCTTCACAAAAATGAACTCGGCGAATACATGCCTCACAGACATTATAAATATATATACTATATATAAATAGAAAGCTGTTAATTATTGCTTAACGAAATAAAACAAATCGAAAGCAAATTTTTTTTCATTATGTAATCCACAAAGATACATTTCTTTCTAAAGGCGTGTCCAAAAAAGAGATTGTGGATCTTTGCAACATTGACCCTAGGGTCATAAAAAAGTTGTCAGTCACTAACGTTACCTGTATTTTTCAGAAGGTAATACGGTTGTCGAATGCGGTTGTCACTCTCTTATTTTACTTAATTGTGTGTGTCCAGAATGCTATTAAGGAGTAAAAGTTGAACTGACAACCAAATTTAGCTGCAGTGTGTATGTGGCCAGAACGGTCACAGAGAGGACAGAATAGACACAATAACAATAAATACTGTACAGGGCACAGCAAATTCATTGTTCATGATTCTCGAAATATAAGAAGAAAAATCTAAATATTGGTGTGGGGGTTCATATGAATGTGTTTCTGAGGGTAACTCTTGGTTTTAGCCCAGTTTCATAATCGTGACAGCCCTACTCACAACTGCTGCTTCAGTCTCTTTTTTTCTTGACAAGAAGTGTGTTTATTTAGACACAGAACATCATTACGATGAGACTTTTCAGATGCACTCTCCAACTTCACCTCAGCACCAGGCACTAGTCAAACAAGCATGGAAATGGTACAGGTGATGAGGAGCTTCAGTAGAACAACAGTGAACTGCAGTCAGATGAGATGTTGTCAGGTCATATGTCAGTAAAAATGAATTTTCCTGTTCTGTCAGTTGTTATACTGTGCTGGTAGTGCGTACTCTTCAATTGCATGCACAAATGTGGTGGCGGTATCATTTCATATCAAAGCATGAAAGAAACTACAAGCATGCAGTGGTAGTTATATCTTCAGTTAAGTCATGTTCAGCAGCAGCTCTTGAAGAAATAGCAGCCAAAATAATCTAATAACCCAGCTGCTGTGATGTCTATAAATCAAAGAAAAACTACAAAAAAAAAAAAAAGAGGAAATCAATTATTTTTATAGCTTTAAAGCTTCATCTATATTTAATTATAGAACATAGTTTTTGATAACTCAATTATTTTTGAAAGCTCTCAATCATTTAAAGAATAATTGACTGTATAATTAGAAAAATATTGCACACCTGCTTCGGGTCATGGCCACATCACCCAGAGTTATACTAATTATTCATCTTATACTACAGTTACCACACCTCAAGACATAGATCAGGTGATATATTTCAAGGCTTTCATCCATTTTTTGTACTTAAAACAGTACTGTGAGTAGAATTAACTTCTTATGCATCTCAATCAGTGCCTCCGTTGCTAATTCATAAACCTCATTTTAGAATAACGGAGGCTTGAGCTGTTGATAGCAGATTTATGAAAGTTATTAGAGAAAGAAAAGTAATTGCTGTACAGCGCTGTATTCACCTCGTATGTAAAATATATCATGCAGCTTGTAAGTTGCTAAACTATACTGATAAAGTGTATGTTTCTATGTACATCTGTAAAGGAGAGAGAGTGCGAAAAACAGAGTGTGTGCTTTCCGTACATAATGCTGAATGGCTATAGTTAATGGTTAAATATTAGGAAAAAAAAAAAATTTCTAGGGATATCAGTAGTATTGGTATCATTGATACAGACCTTTTCTTAAAGTTAAAGTTCACGTTTATTTATAAAGCACATTTTAAAACAAGCATTGTACCAAAGTCCTGTACAATATATAAAACATAAATAACAATATAAAAAGTACTAACAAATAAATAAAACTCATAAGATAGAAATACAAGCATGCAAGATAAACCATAAACAACAATATACCCCCAATAATCTCAGGCCACACCACAGACTAAAGAGAATAAATGAGTCTTTAATCTAGATTTAAAAGTGTCCAACGTGGGAAAGGATCTCACGGCAACTGGAAGTGCATTCACTGCTTGGGTGCTGCATTTGCAAAAGCTCAGTCACCCTTTGTCTTAAAATGGGACCGGGGAACAGAAAGAAGCATTTTGTTACAAGAGCGGAGAGATCTTGACACAGAATGTGGTTTGAGGAGATCAGCAAAATACTGAGGTGCTGCCCATGCAGAGCTTTATAAACAAGCAGCAAGACCTTAAAATCAACTCTGTATTTAACTGGTAGCCAATGCAAGGAAGTGAGAACAGGAGTAATGTGCTCTCTCTTCCTAGTGCTCATCAAAAGTCTAGCTGCCGTGTTCTGGACCAACTGCAAACAATGTATAGAGGAATCAGATTGTAAAATTGTAAAGGGTTCACAAACTTTCAAGCAGCCTGTATATTAATATAATTTACTAACTGCTTGTTTTCTTACAAAAAACTCTAGCTCACTATCTTCTCTATTCTTTTTGTATTCTGTCTGTTTTCTTTTTATTAATTATACAATTAACAAAAAGCAAAGTAAAGTACTGTGTTAGGCTAACTGAGACTTGTCATAGCACTTACATATCATTGCTCTTTTGTTGATTTTGATTGCTTCCATTGTCGTCATTTGTAAGTCGTTTTGGATAAAAGCGTCTGCTAAATGACTAAATGTAAATGTAATGTAAGGAATATAAATAATGTCTGTTTAAAATGTGAAAGAATGGTCAGTGCTATATAATGCATTGTGACAGACTTTGCCATTCATTTTCTGTACAAATCTTGACTAAAATCTTGTGAAACTTAACACAGACAGAGTCTTGGGCATTCTGAAGAAGTATGAATAGAAATCTTGCTGTAAAAACTCTGAAGGAATTTGAATAATGCCTGTTTAAATATGAAAGAATGATCAGCGCTATGCAAAAGACTTCACACAGGCTTTTCATTTTCTCTAAAATTCAAGGCTAAAATCTCATGAAAGTTGACACAGACAGAGTCAGGCCCAGATAGCAAAAATCATCTGGCCCAGATCTGGCCAAGGGACTCGGGCCGGTCTCCTTTGGCACAACGGGCCAATACCGGCTCGGATCCATTTTTCTGCATCTGGACCAGAACTGGGCCAGCTCCAGACCAGATGTGGACTTCTATATGGTGATTTGGCCCAAATGAGGGCCAGATCTGGGATGGTTCCATACCGGTTCTGGTCCAGTACCAAGCCAGATCTGATCCAGTAACAATCCAGACCAGGGCCAGTACCATACTGGATCTGGTCCAGTACCATGCCAGATCTGGGCCAGTTAATTTTATATACATATTAATATATGTTTGCATATATTTACACACACAAACACACACACCCAAATAGTATACATATCTAAAATGTCAAGCATTTTCTCTTCTGCGATTAAATATGTTATTCTCTTATGCTACTGATATTTTTTTCCTTCAAAAAAAAAAAAAAAAAAAAAAATCATGTATTTATTTATACATATTGTGGCAGGAGGAGCAAAACGACAGACGCAGTGGGCGTGACGTCAGGCCTCGGAGAGGCTTTTATTAAACAATATAAACAAAAGTGTCCAAAAGGGGAATAAAAGTGTCCAAAATAAATAGGGGATCTGGTGTCCTCGACGTGCAGGGGTTCCGTGAAGGAGGGGCAGTGTTCAGAAGGGAAGGACTCGCTCCCCGCCGAGAATACACTAACAGTTCTTGATCTATTGTTTAAACACAGTTTCAAAGAAAATTAAATTGTCAGTATACTTCATACTAATGAAAAAAAAATCCATTCATTTTTACAACACTGTTTCAAAAAAGTTTGGTTGTTGTCTAAAATGTAAATAAAAAACAAATGCAATGATTTGCAAATTATTAAAATCCTACTTACCTGAAAACAGTACAAGAACAACATAAATTATTTCATTTATTTATTTATATTTAATTCTGTGCAACTACAGGAATTGGTCTCCTCAGTCCAGACAATGTCTTGAACAGAACAGCTGAGGAATTAAAAAAAAAAAAAAAAAAAAAGTAAAAAGTAAAAATAATTTCATATAATGAACTGTAGGTAACAGGTCAGACAGCCAAACTATTTAATTCCCATTTGGCATCTGCAAAAAAGACCAAGAAGAAAGGTGTTCATTTTGATGAGTTCCACAGTGTTAAGAGGTAAACTATTGCTAAACTATAAATTAACTTACATAGGTTAAAGGAGAAGTCCACTTCCAGAACAACAATTTACAAATAATAACCAAGATGTTCATGTCTTTCTGTCTTCAGTTGTAAAGAAATTATGGTTTTTGAGGAAAGCATTTCAGAATTTTTCTTCATATAATGGACTTCAATTGTGCCCCTGATTTTGAACTTCCAAAATGTAGTTTAAATGCAGCATCAAAGGGCTCTAAATGATCCCAGCCAAGGAAGAAGTGTCTTATCTAGTGAAACAATCAGTCATTTTTTTCAAAAAACTAAAATGTATATACTTTTTAAGCACAAAAGCTTGGGTAGCACAGGCTCTGGGATGCTCGTCCACGATGCTACAAATCAGTAATGGATCGTTCTTGAACTATTCTTTCATTTTGAACGAATCTTTAATGTGACTCGGGAAGAACGAGTCGTTTCAGGGAGTGATTCATTCAGTCACGCTTGCGCAACATCCTGTACAGGTTCTGTACTGGAATCAGTTCATCTGTTTCAAGTCTTCGGGTTTTTCGATTCGTTTGTTCGAATCTTATGGGGCTGTCAAGTGACGCTGATTTTGCTAAAATGAACAAAATGACTCAAAAAAATTTTTGTTCATTTTGCTGAACGAGACTCAAAGGTCAGAGTTGGTAAAACAATCTGAACTTCCCATCACTACTACAAATCATGTGTAAGTTCATCGTCTGTGTATTGAGTATGACGAAATACTCCATCTTATTTTCTCTTACAACTTCAGAATCATCCGACATCATTGTACCTTTTTGTTTGTAAACAGCGTTTGACTTACTTGCACTTTCTTAGTCTTTGCGCGTTCACTTTGTAAACACTGGGTCTGTAGTTCTGCCTACATTCAGCATGACCTTTCGACATGATTCAATACTTACCGTCGTGAACGCGCATACCAGAACCTGTGCTACACAAGCTTTTGTGCTTAAAAAGTATACACATTTTTATTTTCTGAAAAAAATGACCGATCGTTTCGCTAAATAAGACCCTCCTTCCTCGGCTGGGATCATTTAGAGCCCTTTGAAGCTGCATTTAAACTACATTTTGGAAGTTCAAAATCAGGAGCACAAATGACGTTCATTATATGAAGAAAAATCCTGAAATGTTTTCCTCAAAAACCATAATTTCTTTACGACTGACGACAGAAAGACATGAACATCTTGGATGACAAGGGGGTGAGTGAATTATTTGTGAATTGTTGTTCTGGAAGTGGACTTCTCCTTTAAGTTGAGTTATAATGTCTGTACTTGAGCTATTTTACAAAATCTAGCACAAAAATATGACACTGCTTTTTTTTGTAGATCTGAAAAAAAAAACAAAAAAAAAAAACTGCAAGTGAAATTAAATAAATAGTGTTCAAAGGTTAATGCTTTATCTTGTTTGGAAATCATGAACCACCTATACTAAATCCTACCCTAAACCTAACCAATACTGTTAACCAAAAAAAGTGAGAGAAAAGTATAATCAAAATGCGGATGGATGGTAATATATGAACACTAGCCAATGGAATTGGCTTTTGCTTTATTTCTATCCACTACTGAAGGATGCAGCAGTGGTATCATCTCTATTATTTTTACAAGAAAAAAACAAAAACAAAGAGTATGATTTACATGAAGTATGTTAATTCTGTGTGGTATGTAAGGCCAGTTTTACACTGCACAATTAAGCAGAGCATAAGCATAGCATTTTATTTATTTATTTTTGGCATTCATGTTAAGAAATTCAGTGTCTCTCACTGCATGCGAGGCGGCGTAGCAGCACACAGCAGGAGCAAAAGCAGCATTGAGTTATAATCTATCTATTTCTGTTGTGCCTAAATTAACATAAATATCAAATTTCAACTTGAAGCGAAGTGAATGGAAGTGAATTTATTTGCTTGTCTCAAAGTTCAAACGGCTGACAGCCCAAACTTACTAGAGCAGATGCATTTACTAAGTCTTGGTCACGTGACTATTAAACAGCACTGTGAGATCAAATGTGAATCTTGAATTCTGAACACAATTGACTTGGTGGTTTAAACTACTTTAAAGCCAGATGAAACAGCACCGACAAACTGGACAAACACTGCATGCAGCGATACAGTCAGAAGACTTTTCAATCTACAAATCGTCATCACTTACTATGGATTTACTGTAGTAACAACTCCACCATATTATTGTGGCAGAGTAATGGAATATAATAGTATTATATATAATAGTATTTTTTGGGATTAAGCTATAATGTTTGTACATTTATACTAAATGTATTTAAACTTTTTTTTTTCATACAAATACAAACCTAGAAACCATTTAGATACATTTTTGCCACGGTATTTACGTTTTAACTGTGGTCATCATGATCTCAGTGTATGCTACTATAGAAGACCAATGGTGTAACACCACGCCAGCAGAGGGAGCCCTCACCCATTGACTGCCTGTTGCTGCTCCCTCTGCTGCTTCTCTGGTAACTTCCTGTTTGGTGGCCATTTAAGGAGGCCTAAACCAAACAGGCCCTGTGAAGTATTTGTTTTGCCTGTGCAGACTCTACTAAGTGTTTTCCCTGTTTCATTGCTACAGTTTTGTTATTTCCATGGTTTTGTTTTATAGTCATAGTTTTGCCTCGTTCATTGCCATAGTTTTTGCCTAGTTTCTTAGCCTTGTTTATTTGTTACTTTTGGACTGCTCAATTGTATTTTGACCTATTGCCTGTTTTTACTGGATTACGCTTTTGCTGTGCCTACGTATCACTGTTTGTTTGGAGATTGACCCTGCCTGTCTTGACTACGATCTATTTAATAAAGCTTGCATCTGGATCTTACACGCTTCCCACGAGTCCTGTTACAGAATACTTCGCCTCCCAAAGATCCAGCAGCTTTCAGAGACACAGATCAAACCATGACCCAGCATCACACCTCTTCCGCCTCTGCCAAGGTAACCACTGTATTGAAAACTATATGTTGTGAAGAGCACTGTACCAACATCAGATGTTCTTCTACGCTGATTTTCTATGGTAAAATAATCTCTGTGACTACTGATGTTTTTATTTTTATTTTTTTTATCTTGAATCCATGGAAGGAAGCAACAAAAAATTAAATATCAGGTATGATTTACTAGTTTCACTTGCTGAACAGGAATGACACATGGTCTGTTCACATCTCTGTGGTTACAGTGAGTACAGTAATGTGTCTTTGACCTTGATTATGTACGTTTTGATTATATTGTGTTGTGAATAAAATACAAATGACCAAAACCCCCCATTATCTTACTCTCCTCACATTCTTTGTTACCTGCCTCATAGTGACAGTCACATTGATGGGCCATTAGACGACGGCCTTTTGTCTCTCAGGTGTGAATTACTAAATATTCATGGCCATTGTCACTCCCTTGCATACAGCTTTCTATCACAAAACATGTCTTAGAAAATGTACATCAATATATTGTTTTCTGTGAAAGAGTAAGCATGATCATTTTCACATCATTTTTAAGTAAATATTCTAGCCTACAAGAGTGATTACTCAAAAGCCTTGTTCAGGACTATTCAGTATGAGTTTTATGGCCTTATTTCAGCTACATTGATTTTCCCAAAGCTTACTAACCACGCATAATATTTTTTTTTTCTAAAAAATGCAAACATGTACATCCATTTTGCTCACATATTATTGTTGCACAGTTTGTGCTGAATACAAAAAAAATTATAAGTTGGCCAAGAGTATAAGTAGCTGAAATAAGCACAAATATCAGGGCATGTCAAAACATCTAAAGGGCCCCAAAATCACCTCAGACCCCAGAGGGTTAATGATGTGGCCCTAAAGGACATATTTTGTCATGGACTAAATGACCCCATTTGTTCTGGCCTGCCCGGAGGTAAAATTCACTGGTCTCTGGAACAATATACTGATTATGCCCTGCTGTTAAGTGAATCACCTTTTACTGTTGGGATTGTGGATGAGGGACCCCGCAATCCTGCAGTAACCCCCATACCACAACCTGCTCATGTCATGTCTGCTACACCAGAGCCCTCTCATGCCAAGCCTACCAAGCCAGAGCCTACTCAAGTCACGTCCACCAAGCCAAAGCCTGTTCACGTCATGCCTGCCAAGCCAAAGCTAGCTCAAGTCACATCCACCAAGCCAAAGTCTGCTCACGTCACGTCTACCAAGCCACAGTTGACTCATGTCACATCTTCTGCTCCAGGGCCTGCTCACGCCATGCCTGCCGCTCTAGGGCCTGCTCACGCCAAGCCCGCCGCTCCAGGGCCTGCTCACGTCATGGCCGCCTGTCCAGAGTCTGCACCTGTCATGGCCACACTTCCACAGCCAGTCCACAAGATGGCCGCCATCCCCGAGCCTGTTCACAAGATGGCCGCCATCCCCAAGCCTGTTCACAAGATGGCTGCCCCATCTGATCCCCCGCCAAGATGGCTGCCATGCCTGAGCCTCATCCGTCCAAAATCATCTCATCCAAATCTCATCTCGCCATGTCTGCTGCACTCAAAGCTAATCAAGTGATGCCTGATCCTCCAGTGTCGTGTCAAGTCAAGTCAGGGCTGCATTCTCAGTGCCAAGTCAAGTTACAGCTGTGTATCCTGAGCCACGTCAAGTCACAGCTGTTCCCCATGAGTCAAGCCAAGTCATAGCTATTCTCCATGAATCAAGCCAAGTTACAGCTGTTGTTCCTGAATTAAACCACGATACAGCTGTTGTTCCTGAGTCAAGTCACTTTACAACTGTTGTTTCTGAGTCAAGTCAAGTTATAGCTGGGTTGTCTATGTTCAGCCAAACCACAGCTGATTTCTATGAGCCGAGCCAAGCCAAGTTACAGCAGATCTTCATGAGCCAAGTCAAGTTGCTGTTGTTGTCCCTGAGCCAAGCCAAGCCACAGTTGATCTTCATGAGCCAAGCCAAGTTACAGCAGATCTTCATGAGCCAAGTCAAGTTACTGCTGTTGTTCCCGAGTCAAGTCAAGCCACAGCTGACCTTCATAAGCCAAGTCAAGTCACAGCTGACCCCCCTGAGTCACGCCAAGTCACAGCAGACCCCTCTGAGTCCCGTCAAGTCACGGCAGACCTCCCTGAGTCAAGTCACGGCAGACCTCCCTGAGTCAAGTCAAGACATAACAGCAACTCTTTACGTCATTGCTGCCAGTACAGGGCCTTGCCAAGCCACGGCCACCCTGCCAGAACCTCACCAGGTCCCCTCTGACCTTCCAAAGCCACGTCATGTCTCAGCTGATCCTCTAGAGCCTCGTCGTGTCTCAGCTGATCTTCTAGAGCCTCGTCACGTATCAGCTGACCCCACGAGCCTCGTCACGTATCAGCTGACCCCCCAGAGCCTCGTCACGTATCAGCTAACATCCCAAGCCACGCAGGGCCCACGCTCCCAAGCCACATGTCCACAGCATCCACACCCTCAAGACCGGCAGGCATCCCACTATCAACTGTGCTGCCCGTGATGGCTGTAGCCATTTTGAGCGTGTGGGCCACACATTGTGCTCCAGAAGCCTCGTCTGTCCACGAGTCTGCTCCAGAGGCCTTGTCTGTCTACGAGTCTGCTCCAGAGGCCTCGTCTGTCCATGAGTCTGCATCAGAGGCCTCGTCTGTCCATGAGTCTGCTCCAGAAACTTCGCCTGACCACGAGTCTGCTCCTGAGGCCTCGTCTGTCCACGGGTCTGTGCCAGAGGCCTTCTCTGCCCACGAGTTTGCGCCTATGCCTCCAGAGGTGTCAGCTTCTGCAGTAGATCCTCCAAAGGAGGCGGCGCTCAGCCATGAACTCACTGCCACGTCTGACCACGAGTTTGCGGCAATACCTCCTGAGGTGTCAGTATGCACTGTAGAACCTTCTAAGGAGGTGGCGTCCATTAATGAACTCACTGCCACGTCTGACTATGAGTCTGCGCCAATGCCCCCGGAGGTGGTGGCTCCGGCTGCAGAACCTCCTATGGGGGCGGCATCCAATCATGAACTCTCTGCCTGTCATGTCACAGCCAAGAAGGCCTCTCATGAACTCTCTGCCCCTCATGTCATGGCCAAAGAGGCCTATCATGAACTCTCTGCCCGCCAAGTCACGGTCAAGAAGGCCAATCATGAACTCTCTGCCTGCCATGTCACGGCCAAGAAGGCTAATCAAGAACTCTCCGCTCTGCTATGGATGTCAATTGTTCCTCTGTGGATATCTTTGCTCCTGTTTGCTCTACCTGCTCTGCCTGCCTCGCCATGGCTCCCTGTTCTACCTGCTCTGCCTGCCTTGCCATGGCTCCCTGTTCTGCCTGCTCTGCCTGCCTCGCAATGGCTCCATGTTCTGCCTGCTCTGCCTGCCCCGCCATGGCTTCCTCCTCTGCCTGCTCTACCTGCTCCGCATGGCTGCCTGCTCTCCCTGCTCCACCATGGCTCCAGGCTCCTCCAAATCAAACATGGTGGACTTCTGCTCCAGTGTACCACTGCCTGCCACAGTTCCATGGCCCAGGTCCTCCAAGGTTCCATTGTCTGCCACTGCTCCATGACCCAGGCCCTCCAGTGTTTCATGGTCTGCTACTGTTCCACGGCCCAGGCCCTCCAGTGTTCCACTGTCTGCCACAGTTCCACGGTCCAGGTCCTCCAGTGCTTTACTGTCTGTCCCTGCTCCACGATCTAGGCCCACCTCCTCTGCACGGACCTGGCCCCCCGTCCCACCCCCTATATTGCCTCTGTTCCCCCACCCTCCTGGACTGTTGTTGCTTGAGCGCCAGGAGTCGCCCCTGGGGGGGGGGGGGGTATTCTGTAACGCCACGCCAGAAGAGGGAGCCCTCACCCATTGACTGCCTGTTGCTGCTCCCTCTGCTGCTTCTCTGGTAACTTCCTGTTTGGTGGCCATTTAAGGAGGCCTAAACCAAACAGGCCCCGCAAAGTATTGTTTTGCCTGTGCAGACTCTACTAAGTGTTTTCCCTGTTTCATTGCTACAGTTTTGTTATTTCCACGGTTTTGTTTTATAGTCATAGTTTTTGTCATGTTTTTCACCATAGTTTTGCCTCGTTCATTGCCATAGTTTTTGCCTAGTTTCTTAGCCTTGTTTATTTGTTACTTTTGGACTGCTCAATTGTATTTTGACCTATTGCCTGTTTTTACTGGATTACGCTTTTGCTGTGCCTACGTATCACTGTTTGTTTGGAGATTGACCCTGCCTGTCTTGACTATGATCTGTTTAATAAAGCTCGCATCTGGATCTTACACGCTTCCCACGAGTCCTGTTACATATGGTTAAATTTAATAAAATAATTATTCAATTCAGGCAGAATAATTCAATTTCACAATTTAAAAAATGAGGTTGCTACATTTTCGTTTGCAGATATTATTGATTTTGATAATACACATAAATTAAAATCTGCATCCTTACTCAAGGTACTACTACTGTCAACTCAAGCTATTGTCAAATGTGCATTTCTAAGAGACAAAAAAGTATTATTAATATTGTAGCCTGCACTGCAAACTGTGCTGAAGATACGCATCATTAAAGTCAGGCAACACATATCACTCTTAGAACATGCAGAAACTAAGAAATGTTAAGGAGAAATGACAGGATAAGTGTAAAAAATAAAAAAAAAACTTGAAGTGTTTGTCACAGCAGCTTACAGTAGCATCTCGAATACTGTCTGTATGAACATGCAACGGGAGTTAAGCCCATATTCCATACTAATAACCATAGCAAGAGTGACCAAAGTAATATCAAAGATGGTGATGTCCATAAAACTGAAAGTTTTTTCACTTTCTGACACAACAGTCCAAACAGCTTTCATATTTGGGTGATGAGCGGAGCATTTGAGCTGTGCATAAAACACAAAACTGCGGGAGCGACTCTGGTGGAGACTGGATATAAAACTGTGTAAATAACCACTATGTGTTAACGTAACTGTATTAAGGACTCAAATACAGGACTCACAATCATATTTTTGTCAATTAAAACAAGTTTTTATTTTTTTATCGTCTTGTTTTTAATGGTGAAAATGTTGTTGACGAAAAACACAGTTGTGTTTGAATAGAGATGTGACTTTTGTTTCAGACTATTTTTATTAATGAAATTGAGCAAAATCAGGTAGTGTTATAGTCAGATAATGTAATTTAAGGCACTTAATATAACCACATTTTGTTGCTCAGTTAGGGACATTAAAATACACATAACTTGGAGAAATAACGCTGACTAATTACATATGGTACAGATCTAAAGACATCAATCTTTATTTCCAAGATTTGAATTTCAATACAGCATAGAGCAATATAGTATCAGACACTTGTATTGTATTATTTATTGCATATTCGAATAAATTTCAGATACTATTACCAGATATATGTTCATGTTTAATATTTTCTGCATAATCCCTTACGTAGAGAAATATATTTTGTGTTGGATCAGTTAACTGTGTCGGGAAGTGTGCAACTGACACACCCACCTGAACGATTTCAAAACATCGCTTATCCTGCCCGAAAAGATGATAAACATTGCAGATAGCATTTTAAGTAAAAATTAATTTACATACACATATCATAAAAACTAGTCCTGTGTGACTGATACGCTTAAAATTGGGTGATTTTAGGTCAGCGGTTTAGCTGTGAGTCAATGGTGCTCTCTGCCGGTAGGGAATAGTAAGATGATCGAACTCTTCACTGCCTAAAGGCAGTCTACTTGTAGCTAAGACTTGGTGTCCAAATACTTTTGAGCCTTTGTAATGAAGGCACAGATGGAAATCTTGCCTCAAGTGTGTATGTTTTGTACATTTGTTTTTAAAACATCAACACAGAGTGGGACATGTGTCTATTTGTCACAAATTTATACAGAGATTCAAACATTAAGAATAGAGTCAAATTATGTTGATGGCAAGTGGAAATAATATGCAAATTCTCTCACTTCGGCTCACTTCCATGATTTAGTATGACTGCTCTCAGAAACTAACCATACTATAACCAGCTGAAGATCCACCCCTTTTAAGGTTTGGTTTGCTGGTGTGCACATGAGTTCAGTGTTCACATTATCCAAACAAACCAATCTCTGACATCAAGTGAACCTGGGTGCACACCAAAATTGCTAGTGTTGAAAGCCCCGTCAAACACAGTTTAGGGTTGTGCTGACAGAAGACAGTATTGTGTATCGATGATATTCAAAAATATTGCCTGTTGTTGATGCCTCTAACGATAGCAAGACAATTATTATTATAATTCGCTCCGACAGTCATTGGAGCTGATCGCAGCCACTATAGTAGATGCTTGTGATTATACTAGCCACGCAGCTTCACGTGTCTCAAGCGGCACGGCTGGTAAAAACACAAGCATTCACTAGAGTGTCCATGAATTGCGATCAGCACCGGTGGCTGTGTCGGAGCCACAATACGCTGCAGATGTGTGCAGTGTAAATAGGGTAAGAGATCTATTTATTATACAGTGTAGATAGCTTCAACGGTGCATGTGCATAATACTCGTGGAAACTGAAGTCAGTGATTATGTTCTTTGCTAATGTAAATGTTTTTTGCTCATTTTTTGTAGTTGCTTTTTGAATAACAGAAAATGTAAGCATTATAATTAGTAACTTACAATTTTTTATTTAATTGTTGTCATGTTAAATCCAAACTCATTTTAGCCTTATGCTGGTGTTGGTTCACTTTCTGGTAATGAAACCAATTAAACAATTTAATAAATTAGCACGATAATATTGTGTATCTGCAATCTCAAAGGTTGACAATAGGACAATATGAAAATTGAGCATATCACACTAACACAGTTTAAACAAAACTAATTAAATAAAAATAATAATAATAATAATTAAGTAATATCTTGACCATATACAGATTATTCAGATTGTAGAGGTAGTTTTAGAAAGGTGTCTATTACTTGACTTCTTGGTATTATACCATACTTACTGATCAACAAACTTCATGTAAGCATTTCCTTAAAGCACTTCTTCCCATTGACTCCTTTCCAGTTTATTTGTTTGGCTACTGCATATGAGAAAAGCCTTGAAAGTATGTTCCATGTGACTCTTTTGGTGTTTCGTTCTCCAATAGCACCCAGAGCAGATATCTGAAAAGACAAAAACACATTATATAAAATTAGTTATTTTCAGTTAGAGCAGAGTATATAGTCGTGTAGAGAACATGTTTGAGAGCTATGTTTGTAAACCTTAAAACTGATGTAAACCACAACACATCTACAAGAAATAATCAGAGTAATAAGCAATTTCAGTGACAGCTATATGCAACATCTTACACAATTCAGCTGTTATCATACAAATGAATACATGCAGCGGTCTTCGTGACTGGATATGAAACAGCCAACAAAGTAAAATGATCCCAAACATAACTATGGCGCACTCTCTTCATTTTATCAAATGATCATAATCACATCCTGCTACTAGCCTTTTATTTAGACTAAACCCCCTTTCCTTCGGGTGAGGAAGCTGGCATTTTGAGTGGCATTTGCACATCCTGCCATGCGGGTGACTTTATGCCACTGCAATAGACGCATTTTGCAGTGTTAAGATTAACAATAAAAGGATGATTGATCATGGGAATGATCAAAAATTGACATCCAAACTTTACAAAATGAAAAAAACAAAACAAACAAACAACAACAACAACAAAAAACATACCATGTTTTGTTTAGCACGTGCATTTCTTGAGTCTTTAAGCCATTCCTCCAACTCCTCAACTTCAGGCATAGTGGTCAGTGGAATATTGATGTTGTTAGGCATTTCAGCCACGGGAGTTTCTGTCCCCAGTCTCGCAGCAAGATTGTTCACAGCAATAGCAACTTGCATTTGCTGTTCCTTCATATGTTCCAGCAATGTTAGGATGTGCAGCTAAGCAGCTACAAAAAAGTTAAGGAAACATTTAAAGACCAAAAATAAAGGTTTTCTTAATATATATCATTTTAAAAATTGGATGTTGTAAATTAAAAGGCTTTTACCAGAGCAAGGAATTGGTGCATTGCCTGTCTTTCCCAGTCTAAATGTGGGCCTAAAGGAATGCTCATCTGACAGAGGCATGGCAGAGATCTGGTCCATAGGGCTTGATGGTGTGTGAGAGACAGGCATTGCAACTGGAGGCACTGAGGCTAGGAAAGGCATCATTCTTAAGCTCATTGGTTTTGCCTATAAGTAATGACTCTGATGAACAAAGCTTGCAAAGAAACAATTATTTAAAAAAAAAAAAAGTACCTGTGTAATAACCATCTTCAGAATGCATCCTATCTGGAAAATGGCCAGAGCAGTGGCGCAAAAGACTGGAAGGCATGCAAGATGTACTTAAGGGGACAGGTGCTGCTATGATAAAAGTATCTACTAATTTTACATGTAAATGTAAAATTAGTTTCATAACTAACAATGACTTGACTAATATCTAGCTGTTTAGTTTTAACATAAAAAACACTATTAACAAAAACATAACTTACAACACAATTGAACAGAAATTTACCAGGGAAACAAGAAGATTCGGTCTGCTTCGGGTCTAGCAGAGGTCCAGCAGAAGTCTGGCAAGTTTCATTAGATGAAAAGTCAGGAGTAAGTGGAGGAATCGGTGGCACTGAACAAGGGAAGAGGGTGTGGTATCTCTTCTTTATACCCCCCTCTGGCTCACTGTCAGAGTCTGTATCACTAAAGATTTGCCTAACAAACAAAACAAACTTCAAGTAACCATGTTTTTTTGTTTGTTTGTTTTTGTTTGGCATTGTTAAAAACTTGAACAAATTGCTTTAAGAGTAAGAACTGCTTGTACTCAAACAGACATACTAAATATTCAATTAACCTACACTATGTAGTCTTGTAAACTTAGTCTACACAATACTACACTTGACCCTTTGAGGTACTGCAAGACAAAATATCCATTCTACAAAGAGCCCAAATATATTTCTAAATGTATTTTATATGGTGCCATAATCTCAGAATATGAAACCTTGGTTTAATTTTTCTCTTGCTTGTGACTTCCTGCTCGTCATCTGTTTGTAACTCAGAGGTATTACAGATCAGTGAGGCCCTCAGTTTCTTTCTTGCTTTAAGGTAATCACCTGATCAGAATTCACACACACAAAAAAAACTGACAACAACAACAAAAAAAAAAACAAAAAACAAATAAATAATTTGTTCACTTCTGCAAACTCACATGCAAGAAATGATGACTGTGTCAAAAATGCATACACAATATACACCATTAAATACATTTTGTGTTATTACACATCCATTTTAGTAATTACTGAACTAGTCTATAGAATTTTATAATAGTCTGTCTTGAAGGAGTTTATGGTGCTACACTATCCCCTTTTCTGTGAAAAGCAGCTCTTGCCGAATACGTGACAATGTTTCCTTCTGTGCTAAACCCACTTAGTACTGACTGGTAAATTTGTGTAGATTAATGTATACATTATAGACATAGAAACTATTAACAATTTGAATTTTAAACTTATTTAAACTTATTTTTTAATTTGAAAATTATTTAACAGAGTTGGTGTATTTCATAACACAAATAAATTTGTTTCTAAAGCAGATCTATACCAGCTCTTGAGAGGACACGAACATCATATTTTTTCCAGTCTGCTCACATTTTTGAACAGCCCTGTTTATGTGTTCATCGCTTCTATAGTTTGGCCATGAAGTGACACCATCCTCAAACCATGATTCTGATATAATGTTGACAGTCTTTGGTTCCATAAATACAACAACTAAAAACATCTGAAAAAGAAGTTGTTGCAAAAATTGTTACATATTTTAAAAGATGATCCATATGATATACAACATTGGAAACACTTCTTTAACATTGTCCTTCACTCCATATATTTACATTTTTTTGATCAATTCTGTTAATACCAGCATTACCAACTTGCCTTTTCCTGCAAAAGATTTAAAATTACACATGCACAAGGAACAACATACATGTGATCTGTTAAAATTACTGTTATTAAATTTAATTAATAATTAATTACTGTTAAAAAATTAAATTTCAGTTAAAGGACTGTGTTCAATACATATGACAAAGTACTACTTGATAAGGGTATTGATGCAGCTGTTTCTGTATCAGTTCACAGCAGGTGCACAGCAGTGGAACGCACTTAATTTAAATAAAACAGAGAATAGAGTATATTATAGGCTACAACAAAGTTGAATCTGGCCACAGAGGAACACAACTGAGGTTGCCTGATATAAAGAGACGTAATCACTGAAACAGATTCACGTCTGTAATATTGAAATATCTGATAAATGTGTTACCTATTTTTGTCAACCTGGCAACCATGTGAACGTTCTCTCTCTACACTTTAGATAAAAGCGCTGCTTTCTGAAAACACCATAAACTCACAGTTTAGTGATCTACACGTCATAATCTATTCTCAGAAAATGTCATTGATCAAGTGTTGATTTATGATGGAGAGAATGTGTATGTATGAATTACTTCCATTTTTGCTGTGTTTATCTTTTATCAGTGCAGCTGTGACTTTGATTGATTCAAATAACAGTGATGTTATAAAATCCTTGCAGAGGAAGATCATGCAGCTCTTCAGCAGTTAAAATATTTTATTGGTAAAATTTGCAGGTCAGCGCTGAAGTTTCTGTGTCTGAATGTGTGTGTGTGTGTGTGAACTACAGTGAAGTGCATTAGTTTACAACACTTCTCATTTTTATTTTTTAAGGTAGAGATTGTGTTATTATTTGTGCAGTGATCACTTACCAGCAATGTAAAGATGATTTTATGAATATACAAGCTCAACTGTCTGCTCTGTCTGTAGTTATCAATGATCTACAGTATTCAGTGTGTAATAAACAGCTGTTTCACTCAGTTCTGATGAAATTCACTGCAGTCCCGTATTCAGATACACAGCCCTACTAGCAACCACACCATGTACCCTAGCAACCACCTTGTGTACCTTGGCAACCACATAGCAAAAGCCTAGCCACCACTCCAATTACCCTAGCAACCATATAGCAACACCCTAGCAACTACCCAGAACGTATTATCAACCACACAGCAAGTAACTTAGCAACCATATAGCAACAGCCTAGCAAGCACCTTAGCAACTACATAGAAACACTCTAGAAACCACCCAGAACATTCTAGACACTACATAGTAACGCCCCAGAAACCACATTGAGTGTCTTAGCAACTGCATAGCAACCACCCAAGTACCTTGGCAACTACATAGTAACTCCCTAGCAACCACCCTGAGTACATTGGCAACTGCATAGCAACCACCCAAGTACCTTGACAACTACATAGCAACTCAATCAATCAATCAATCACCTTTATTTATATACCGCCTTTAACAATACAGAATTGTGACAAGGCGGCTGTACAGTATTAAATAGGAAATAGTACATCAACAATGCAAAGGGCAACAGTAAACACTCAATTTTCAGGTAAAGGTAGTTAATCAAATACAATAAAATAAAATACAATATTGTGTGAAGATAAAGTGAAGATAAAGTGTCCCCAACTAAGCAGGCCAGCGGCGACAGCGGCAAGGAACCAAAACTCCATCGGTGATAAATGGAGAAAAAAACCTTGGGAGAAACCAGGCTCAGTCGGGGGGCCAGTTCTCCTCTGGCCAGACACAGAGGACTCACCAGGTCCCGTGGTCCTGTGCCGACAGCCGTGTAGGTGACGAGGTCTTCACTGGGGATCCGTCTCTGGGGCTCATCTAGTCGATGTGGTCTCCCCTGACATTCAGTGCTGTAGAGGTCGTCTCTAGGTGCTGATCCACCGTCTGGGCTGGGTTCGGACTGGGTCCGGGGGACTGCAGTGACCATCTGAGCTGGATACGGACTGGATCTGGTGGTTAAGGTGACCTCGGAATAAGAAAGAAACAGACTAATATTAGCATAGATGCCATTCTTCTGACGATGCACTGAGTACATCGGGTGTTATGGGAAGTGTTCCCGGTTCCGGTTGACCTAATTAGTGCAGCCTAACAATCCTTTAACGGATTTGAATTATAGAAATGTGTTGATGTGTTATGTGTAAGCAAGGTTAAAGAGATGGGTCTTTAATCTAGATTTATACAGACGGAGTGTGTCTGCGTCCCGAACAGTGTTGGGTAGATTGTTCCAAAGTTTGGGTGCTAAATAAGAAAATGATCTGCCGTCCGCGGTTGATTTTGATATTCTAGGTATTATCAAATTGCCAGAGTTTTGAGAACGCAGCGGACGTGAGGGACTATAATGCGATAAGAGCTCGCTCAGGTACTGAGGAGCTAAACCATTCAGGGCTTTATAAGTAATTAGCAGGATTTTAAAATCTATACGATGTTTAATAGGGAGCCAGTGCAGTGTTGACAGAACCGGGCTAATATGATCATACTTTTTGGTTCTAGTAAGAACTCTAGCTGCTGCATTTTGGACCAGCTGGAGTTTGTTTATTAAGCAAGCAGAACAACCAGCCAGTAAAGCATTACAATAATCTAATCTTGAGGTCATAAACGCATGAATTAATGTTTCAGCATTTGACATTGAGAGCATAGGTCGTAATTTAGATATATTTTTGAGATGGAAAAATGCAGTTTTGCAAATACTAGAGATGTGGTTTTCGTTAGTTTATCAAGTTGGTATGTTTCGCCGGGCTGCGAAGAAATTTAGAGCTGAGTATCATAAGCATAACAGTGAAAGCTAACACCATATTTTCTGATGATATCACCCAAGGGTAACATGTAAAGCGTAAAAAGTAATGGCCCTAGCACTGAGCCTTGCGGTACTCCATACTGCACTTGTGATCGATATGATACCTCTTCATTTACTGCCACGAATTGATAGTGGTCAGATAAGTACGATTTGAACCATGCCAATGCAGTACCCCTAATGCCAACATAATTCTCAAGTCTATTCAAGAGAATGTTGTGGTCAACCGTATCGAACGCAGCACTAAGATCCAGTAGCACTAACAGAGAGATACAGCCACGATCGGATGATAAGAGCAGGTCATTTGTAACTCTAATAAGAGCAGTCTCAGTACTATGGTGCGGTTAATTGTGAGGATACAACCTTTTCTAATATCTTTGACAGAAATGGGAGATTCGAGATAGGTCTGTAATTAATTAATTTGTTGGGGTCAAGTTGTGGTTTTTTAATGAGAGGCTTAATAGCCCCAGTTTGAAGGTTTTGGGGACATATCCTAATGACAGTGATGAATTAATAATATTTAGCAGAGGATCTATGAGATCTGGAGGTAGGTCTTTAAGTAGCCTAGATGGAATAGGGTCTAGCATACAAGTTGTTGGTTTAGATGCTTTATTAAGTTTAAACAATTCATCCTGACCTATAGTAGAGAATGAGTGGAATTGTTCCCCAGGAGATCTATAGGACACTATCTGATGCGATACTGTAATTGACGGCTGCATGGTGACAATTTTGTCTCTAACAGTATCGATCTTGGAAGTAAAGTAGTTCATAAAGTCATTACTGCTATGCTGATGGGGATAGTCAGTGCCTGTTGGTTCTTTATTTTTTGTTAACTTAGCCACTGTATTGAATAAATACCTAGGGTTATGTTTGTTATCTTCTAAAAGAGTCGAAAAATAATCAGATCTTGCCGATTTTAACGCTTTTCTATATACTATAGGGTACATTCACACCAAGCAGTACGAAAAACCTCTAATTTTGTTTTCCTCCAGCTGCGCTCCATTTTCCGGGCTGCTCTCTTTAGGGCGCGAGTGTGCTCGTTATACCACGGGGTCGGACTGTTTTCCTTAATCTTTCTTAGGCACAGAGGAGCGACCGCATCTAGAGTCCTGGAAAAGTGAGAGTCAATAGTTTCTGTTACATCATCAAGTTTTTCTGAGCTATTGGACATGCTGAGAAATTCAGATAAGTCAGGAAGATTACTCAGAAAGCAGTCTTTTGTAGTAGAAGTGATGGTTCTACCATACTTGTAATAAGGAGTTGAACTTACAGTTTTATTTATCTGGAGTATACACGAGACTAGATAATGATCTGAGATATCATCACTTTGCTGCAGAATCTCAACGGCATTCACATCAATTCCATGTGACAGTATTAAGTCTAGAGTTTGATTTCGACAATGAGTAGGACCTGACACGTGTTGTCTAACTCCAACAGAATTTAAAATGTCTGTAAATGCTGCTGCCAGTGCATCGTTTTCATTATCAACATGGATGTTAAAGTCACCTACTATTAAGACCTTATCTGTAGCCAACACCAGCTCAGATATAAAATCAGCAAATTCTTTAAGAAAATCTGTATGGTGCCCTGGTGGCCTGTATACAGTAGCAAGTACAAACGTCATGGGGGATTTATCATTAACACTTGTTTCTCTGGATAATGTACATTTTTTATTTGTTGAACATTGATTAGATTGTTACTGTTGAATTGGTTTGGACGTCTTTTGTATTGTCTAGGTCGGGGAACAGACACAGTCTCTATAGCATGATATCTAGGTGAAAAGGTCTCTATGTGCTGAGAATTAACTGGTTTTGGTGACGTGAGGCGGCTAGCAGACGGTCGGATTAGCCAGTCTGTCTGCTTCCTGACCTGGGCCCCAGTTAGTCAAGTGCAAACTCTAAGACTATATGCCATATTACTAGAGAGAAGAGCGGCACCACCCCTGGAGGGATGAAGACCATCTCTTTTCAACAGGTCAGGTCTGCCCCAAAAACTTGTCCAATTGTCTATGAAACCTATGTTATTCTGCGGGCACCACTTAGACATCCAGCCATTTAGTGACGACAGTCTGCTATGTATCTCGTCACCACGATACGCAGGGAGGGGGACAGAGCAAATTACAGTATCTGACATCGTACTTGCAAGTTCACACACCTCTTTAACATTATTTTTAGTGATCTCCGACTGGCGAAGTCCAACATCATTTGTGCCGACGTGAATAACGATCTTACTGAATTTACGTTTAGCATTAGCCAGCACTTTTAAATTTGCCAAGATGTCAGGTGCTCTGGCTCCCGGTAAACACACTATGGTGGCTGGTGTCTCTATTTTCACGTTCCGTACAATAGAATCGCCAATAGCAAGAGCACTTTGATCAGGTTTCTCAGTGGGTGCGTCACTGAGTGGGGAGAACCTGTTTGATCTTCTGATCGGAACGGAAGAGCGATGTTTTGACCCGTGGCTATGCTGTCTCACAGTCACCCAGTTGCCCTGCCGCAAAGGCGAAGTTACCGGAACCGAACAATGTATGGGACTTCCTGAGCTAGTCGCATCCAAAGCCGTATCTGAGGCCCTCACATTCTTACTATCCTCGATTAAAGTTTGGATGCGTGTCTCTAGTTCTGAAATCTTCTCTGTCAGCCTAACTATTTCCCTGCATTTATCACATGTGAATCCCTCGCTGCCGACAGAGATTGATAAACTATGCATATGACAGGTGGTGCAGGTTACCAGAAAAGGAGAAGAAGCCATTACTCACCGTAGTTGTAGAATGATTTCAACTCACCACTGTTGTTTGATGAACTTGTGGAAAAAAAAAAAGTAGGGGGAGAAAGCAACAACGGCTGTAGAGGCGGATAGAAAAAGCTGCACTTGCAGTTGCGGAATTAAAAAAGTACATTAGCAACTGCATAGCAACTCCCTAGCAACCACCCTGAGTACATTGGCAACTGCATAGCAACTCCCTAGCAACCACCCTGAGTACATTGGCAACTGCATAGCAACCACCCAAGTACCTTGGCAACTACATAGAAACTCCCTAGCAACCACCCTGAGTACACTGGCAACTACATAGCAACCATCCAAGTACCTTGGCAACTACATAGCAACTCTCTAGCAACCACCCTGAGTACATTGGCAACTGCACAGCAACTCCCTAGCAACCACCCTGAGTACATTGGCAACTGCATAGCAACCACCCAAGTACCTTGGCAACTACATAGAAACTCCCTAGTAACCACCCTCAGTACATTGGCAACTGCATAGCAACCACCCAAGTACCTTGGCAACTACATAGCAACTCTCTAGCAACCACCCTGAGTACATTGGCAACTGCATAGCAACTCCCTAGCAACCACCCTGAGTACATTGGCAACTGCATAGCAACCACCCAAGTACCTTGGCAACTACATAGAAACTCCCTAGTAACCACCCTCAGTACATTGGCAACTGCATAGCAACCACCCAAGTACCTTGGCAACTACATAGCAACTCTCTAGCAACCACCCTGAGTACATTGGCAACTGCATAGCAACTCCCTAGCAACCACCCTGAGTACATTGGCAACTGCATAGCAACCACCCAAGTACCTTGGCAACTACATAGAAACTCCCTAGTAACCACCCTCAGTACATTGGCAACTGCATAGCAACCACCCAAGTACCTTGGCAACTACATAGAAACTCCCTAGCAACCACCCTGAGTACATTGGCAACTGCATAGCAACCACCCCAAGTACCTTGGCAACTGTATAGTAACCACGCAAGTACCTTGCCTTTTGTTGACTGTGTGTGTGTGTGTGTTTTCTAGTGTGGATCATGGAGGAGAATCCAGGATTACAGCAGGACTGAAGAAATGTACGTCTATAAACACACACACACACACACACACACACACACACACACACACACACACACACACACACAGTTGTAGTGATTGTTGTTGTGTTATAAATGTGTCTGTTCTTGTGTTCAGATGCCTGTTTTCTCACACTGGATCCAAACACAACAAACAAACATCTCAGTCTGTCTGAGGAGAACAGAAACGTGACAAGTGTGAGAGAGAAACAGTCGTATCCTGATCATCCAGACAGATTTGATGAGTGGCCTCAGGTGTTGTGTAGAGAGAGTGTGTGTGGACGCTGTTACTGGGAGATTGAGTGGAGTGGAGATGATTGTGTGTATATATCAGTGTCATATAAGAGCATCAGCAGGAAGGGACGGGGTGTTGAGTGTTTGTTTGGATATAATGATCAGTCGTGGAGTTTGATCTGCTCTCCTGACAGTTACTCATTCATACACAATAACATACAGTCTGATCTCTCTGTGAAGCCCATTATCAGTAGAGTAGGAGTGTATGTGGATGTGAGTGCAAGAACTCTGTCCTTTTACAGCGTCTCTGACACAATGAGTCTCATCCACACAGAACAGACCACATTCACTCAGACGCTCTATCCTGGGTTTGGTGTTTGGTTTGGATCAGTGAAACTGTGTTGATGAATCAGAATAGACTGATGAGAGATTCTACCCATAATGCTTTGAGCTGATGATGAATCAGTAACAGTGAGATGTTATTGAGTCTCTTCATGACATTAATACTGCAGCTCAACTTCTGTCACTCAAATAACAGAATAAATGTGTGTCAGAAATCACCATATAGACAGAAACATCAGTGTGTGTGTATTCGTGTTTTTATTGTTGTGTCTCATCAATCATTCATTTTATTACAAAGTGTAAAACTGTCACAATCATGATTGATGAAGAACATGTCATTAATTTCTCTATTTTTTTGTACAGAAATATAAAAACAATGAAAAATCAACTTGAGATTTTAATTGATGTTTGTATCATGAATATAATCGATTCCTCACAAGACTGAAATGAGTTTCTGACATGAAATATGACATTAATCACAGCATTTAATAAAATATATTATTGTAACTACAGTAAAGCTGTTTTAAATGATTATAAGATTTTTTTAATAAGTGAAAGAAACTGTCAGAATACATTTTAAAATATTTTCTGAGTTTCATGTTTTAATCACAGTATATTTATAGACCAAAATCCTATTTTTTTATTTACTGTTTTTATTTACTTTTTGTATATTGAACTGATATGAACAAGTATTATATTATAGATATAATGCAAACATTACTTCAACTGACATATTTGTATCAACACTTTTTTATTCATTTTAATTATTTCAAATTCAATTATTGCAATTATAACATCAGTAAAAATGTTCTGGTTATAATAATACTCCTGTGCTCTTAAATAAATAGTATGTATGTAATAATGCACTTATTAATAATAATAACAATAACTAATAAAATAATAACAATAATAAATATTGATTTTATAAAAGTAAAAAAAAAAAACTATGAATATTACAATAATCATATATCATTAAAAGTCAGCATTTTAATAATAAAATTAAATGATTTTTTATATTTTTATAATGTAAATTGAAATAAATATTATAATAAAAAGTAATAAAATCATAACAAAAAAGCAATAAACATAACAAATTTATCAGTAAAATTAATTATAATTCGATTATTCAAATTACAAAAACAAAACTTAATGCAATAATACTACTTTAATATTTTCTTAATGAAGTCAATAGATATCTTCTTTTTTATTCAGTAAAAGCCAAAATATTATTTAATATAAGATAATAATAAAATGAAGCTGTTGTAATTGCAATAATAATATTGTAATACAAGTAAAAACTCAATATTCATTAATAATAATAATAATAATAATAATAATAAATGAGAATTTAAATACAGATTTTTTTTTCCTTACAACTACAAATTTTATGGATTTGTTATCATTTAATTAGTATTTAGCAAAGCTCTTATTATTATTATTATTATTATTATTGTTGTTGTTGTTGTTGTTGTTGATTTGTTCTAATTGTTACTATTAGATATTATTATTACATTATTAAATACTCCCTTTTTATTTTACAGAACAGTTGGATTATTGCAATTGTATTTTTTTCTCATTTGTTAAATTGATTAAAATAAAAAAAATGTTTAGTTATTATTATTTTTGTTATTATTATTATTATTATTATTATTAAATACTGAAGTTTTATTTTACAGTGCAATATGTAACAGTAATTTAAGAGTTTTTATTTATTTGCGTAATTGGTATATTTACAATGAAGTAAAAATAATATTTTATATAGTTATACTATAAATTGCAATAATAATTACAACAATAATAATAATAATGATAATAATATTTGATGTTGATGTACAAATTGCAATTACAAAATATGTTATCTATAACAATAATAAAATTATTATAAATTTAATAAAATTCTATTTTATTTAATAATAAAATATAATAATAATAATAATAATAATAATAATAATAATGCTAAATATATTTATTTGTATTTTTGCTTAATATTATAACAATTACTATGAATAATAATTATAAAAATAATAGTTGATATTAATGTACATATTGCAATTCCAACATAATTTATCTTTTGATAATAAAATAAAATTAACAACAACCACAATAATAATAATAATAAATAATAATAAATAAAAAAACATCCATCATATTTAATATTTTCTTATTATAGCATTTAATTGTATTTTTCCTTAATATAATAAAATAAATAAATAATATAATAGTAATAATAATTGATATTGATGTACAATTCCAACATAATTTGTTATCTTTTATTAATGAAATAAAATTAATATTTTGTTTATTATTAATAAATACTGACTTACTAAAAATATTCAATATTGCCATAAGAATTTTTATTGATTTGTTAAATTTTTGTAATTTAAATAATAATAATAATAATAATAATAATAATAATAATAATAATATAATTTAATTTAACAAATGTTATGATTGCAGTAATCCTATCACACTGTAAAATAAAAAGGAAGTATTTAATGATAACAAAAATATTACTATATATTTTAATTATTTAAATTATAACATTTACTATTACAATAATCTTGTTGCACTGTAAAATAAAGTCAGTATTATTATTATTATTATTATTATTATTATTTAGTGATGTTTTCTTTTACAGTACAATGTAATTCTTGCAGTAACTTTTTATTGTTTAAATATAATTTAAAAATAAAGTTAAATTATATTTTGTTGTTATAATTAACAAATTATTATTTAAAATATACCCATAAACAAATCAATAAAAAACCTTACTATTCCAGTAATCATATTGCATTTAAAAAAACAGTATTTAACAACAACAACAACAATAATGTATTATTATTTAATTAAATTAAATTAAAATGGTACAATTGCTGTAAAATAAAGTCAGTATTTTAATTATATTATTATTATTATTATTATTAATGCATATCAAGGTTTTTTTTTTATATTTTAATAATATTATTGCCTTTTTAAAATCGTTATGCTATCATCTTATGATAAAATAAAAAGTGGTTATTAATACAGATTTTTTTAAATTGAATAAATACTACAATAATATTATTGCAATAATAACAGTTTTGATAGATTTTTTTAAATAGTTGTAATTTAAATAATACATTTATAGTTAATTTATTACATTGTTGATATTTTCGTAATGACTTGCAATCATATTTCTTATAATATTTGCTATAATTTAAATAACAATAATACTTAAAAATATGAATTTTATTTTATTGTTAAATTCTATTACAATAATCATATTGCACTGTGAAATAAAATGTCAGTATGTAATAATAATAATAATAATAATAACCAAAATAATTATTTTATTTTGTTTTATTATAACACTAAAGAAATATTATGATTGCAGTAATCCTATCATACTGTAAAATAAAAAGTATTTAATAAAAACAAAATATTAATTATATTTTATTAATTAAATTATAAGTTACTATTACACTAATTCTGTTGCACTGTAAAATAATAATAATAATAATATTTTTATTATTATTATTATTTACTGACCGTCTATTTACAGTACAATGATTTGTTTATGTGTGTGTGTTTGTGTGTGTGTGTGGATATAAACCCTTTAAGTAACAATGAGATTATATTTTTTTTTCTAAACAATCCCACTGTTTGCATTTTAATACTAATGATTTCTACACCTAAACATTAAAGTTCTGTCTTTTAGTCAGAATCTCACACTTTTTCATTTGTAGTTCTTAATATTTTCACTACAGTAACTACAGTAAAGCTGTAATAAATGATTAAGATTTTAATAAGTGAAAGAAGCTGTCAGAATACATTTTAAAATATTTTCTGAGATTCATGTTTTAATCACAGTATATTTATAGACAAAAATCATATGTTTTATTTCCTGTTTTTTTTTTTTTTTACTTTTTGTATATTGAATTGATATGAACAAGTATTATATTTTAGATATAATGCAAACGTTACTTCAACTGACATATTTGTATCAACACTTTTTATTAATTTTAATTATTTCAGATTCAATTATTGCAATTATAACATCAGTAAAAATGTTCTGGTTGTAATAATACTCCTGTGCTCTTAAATAAATAGTATGTATGTAATAATGCATTCATTAATAATAATAACAATAATAAATATTAATTTTATATAAGTAAAAAAACTATGAATATTACAATAATCATATATCATAAAAAGTCAGCATTTTAATAATACAATAAAATTATTTTGTCTATTTTTAAAATGTAAATTGTAATAAATATTATAAAAAAAGTAATAAAATAATAATAAAAAAGCAATAAACATAACAAATTTATCAGTAAAATTAATTATAATTCGATTATTCAAATTACAAAAACAAAACTTAATGCAATAATACTACTTTAATATTTTCTTAATGAAGTCAATAGATAGCTTCTTTTTTATTCAGTAAAAGCCAAAATATTATTTAATATAAGATAATAATAAAATAAAGGTGTTGTAATTGCAATAATAATATTGTAATATAAAAAAGTAAACACTCAGTATTCATTCTTAATAATAATAATAATAATAATAATAATAATAATAATAATAATAATAAATGAGAATTTAAATACAGATTTTTTTTTTTTTTTTTTTTACTTACAACTACAAATTTTATGGATTTGTTATCATTTAAATAGTATTTAGCAAAGCTCTTATTATTATTATTATTATTGTTGTTGTTGTTGTTGTTGATTTGTTCTAATTGTTACTATTTTAGATATTATTATCACATTATTAAATACTCCCTTTTTATTTTACAGAACAGTTGGATTATTGCAATTGCATTTTTTTTCTCATTTGTTAAATTGATTAAAATAAAAAAAATGTTTAGTTATTATTATTTTTGTTATTATTATTATTATTATTAAATACTGAAATTTAATTTTACAGTGCAATATGTAACAGTAATTTAAGAGTTTTTATTTATTTGCGTAATTGGTATATTTACAATGAAGTAAAAATAATATTTTATATAGTATTACTATAAATTGCAATAATAATTACAACAATAATAATAATAATGATAATAATATTTGATGTTGATGTACAAATTGCAATTACAAAATAATGTTATCTATAACAATAATAACATTATTATGAATTTAATAAAATTATATTTTATTTAATAATAAAATATAATAATAATAATAATAATGCTAGATATATTTATTTGTATTTTTGCTTAATATTATAACAATTACTATGAATAATAATTATAATAATAATAGTTGATATTAATGTACATATTGCAATTCCAACATAATTTGTTATCTTTTGATAATAAAATAAAATAAAATTAACAACAACAATAATAATAATAAATAAAAAACATCCATCATATTTAATGTTTTCTTATTATAGCATTTAATTGTATTTTCCTTAATATAAGAAAATAAATAAATAATATAATAGTAATAATAATTGATATTGATGTACAATTACAACATAATTTATGTTATCTTTTATTAATGAAATAAAATTAATATTTTGTTTATTATTAATAAATACTGACTTATTAAAAAATTTATATTGCAGTAAGATTTTTTATTGATTTGTTAAATTTTTGTAATTTAAATAATAATAATATAATTTAATTTAACAAATGTTATGATTGCAGTAATCCTATCACACTGTAAAATAAAAAAGAAGTATTTAATGATAACAAAAATATTATTATATATTTTAATTATTCAAATTATAACATTTACTATTACAATAATCTTGTTGCACTGTAAAATAAAGTCAGTATTATTATTATTATTATTATTATTATTCACTGACGTTTTCTTTACAGTACAATGTAATTCTTGCAGTAACTTTTTATTGTTTAAATATCATTTAAAAATAAAGTTAAATTATATTTTGTTGTTATAATTAACAAATTATTATTTAAAATATACCCATAAACAAATCAATGAAAAACCTTACTATTGCAGTATCATATTGCACTTAAAAAAACAGTATTTAACAACAACAACAACAATGTATTATTATTTAATTCAATTAAAATGGTACAATTGCTGTAAAATAAAGTATTTTAATTCTATTACTATTATTGTTATTATTATTATTAATGCATATTAAAGTTTTTTTTATATTTTAATAATATTATTGCATTTTTCACATCTTTATGCTATCATCTTACGATAAAATAAAAAGTGGTTATTAATACAGATTTTTTTAATTGAATAAATATTACAATAATATTATTGCAATAACAGTTTTGATAGATTTTTTTAAATAGTTGTAATTTAAATAATACATTTATAGTTAATTTGTTACATTGTTGATATTTTCGTAATGAATTGCAATCATAACATATTTCTTATAATATTTGCTATAATTTAAATAATAATACTTAAAAATATGAATTTTATTTTATTGTTAAATTCTATTACAATAATCATATTGCACTGTAAAATAAAATGTCAGTATGTAATAATAATAATAATAACCAAAATAATTATTTTATTTTGTTTTATTATAACAATAAAGAAATGTTATGATTGCAGTAATCCTATCATACTGTAAAATAAAAAGTATTTAATAAAAATAAAATATTAATTATATTTTATTAATTAAATTATAAGTTACTATTACAATAATTCTGTTGCACTGTAAAATAATAATAATATCATTATTATTATTATTATTATCTATTGACCGTCTATTTACAGTACAATGATTTGTTTAAGTGATAAAATTAAAACAAAGCAAAATTGATATTTTGTTAATAATAAAAACACAGATTTATAAACACTTCTCATTACAAATGTGTGAAGATGGTTGATGTGTGTTGTGTTTTTAAATTCATGTTATAAACGACTCAAACTCTGTTCATTCACGAAATAAATTGATCTGAAATGTATTTGAAAACACAGCATGTTTTCCTCTGTTTGATTTGTGAAGTTTATTTGTATTTGTAGAGTTTTTATTCACACACGTCGATCAGGACATTTGAATCACTGAGAAAAATCTTTTCAGATTTGCAAACGTGTAGATTTATTTCTGTCTCACAAACACAAGAGTTTCATCTTGTCAAACTCTTCACTGCAGGAGCACAAATCCTGTTCTGCACTTCTCCATTTCTCCATTAGGCCAACCTTTTCTTTCCATGTGAAGTTTTATCACTCCATGTCAAAGGATCCATTTCTGAGATTCGCCAAATAACATTGTCTGGTGGATGATGAAGGGTTCTTATCATCCTTTTCATCTTAGCCAAATAATCCTCAAGTGAAAATCCAGATATTAGGTCCAAGATGAACAAGATGCATGTAATCATGAGGAAAGCATGACACCATGCCAATATCTACACTGATTAATGGTGACTTTGTGACATGATGGTCTTCATCACCAGGTGTCCTTTCAAAAGAGATTCAAAAGAGACAGTGAGTTCAGTTTCATGTTCTGCAGGATTCAGATGATGATGACAGTCGTACTGTTGTAGTTTCACAGGATGTGGCCAATTGTCGCTCCACAGAATCAGGCCGTGTACTGTATAGTGTCCCTCTGCCACATAATATTTTTTATTTGCCGCCAAACAGCGTGACGTCTGATCTGTGTCCTTTCCACTGGCATCAGGACACATACTGTTATACCTGACTTCAAGTAAACTTTTCTTAAATGTGCTTCTTAATTTTATGGTTTAAGTGTTATGTGAACTCTCTCCTTATAATTTTTTTTTTTCTGTATTGTTACTAATATTTGGCTGCTTATATTTTACTTTGTGTTAATTTATTTCATTGACTGCTCGTGTAATCTCTAATCGATTTTTGTTTTGATTATTATTTCTCAAGTACAGGCACTCGCTTTTCTTTGTGTAAAGTTTTACAAAGTCAGCATTCTAAACTTACAATGCAGAAGACACCTCAGAACGTGAAACCACCGAAAATTGTAATTCCACCTGCGGGAGGTAAGTTCGGGGTAGATGCCATGTCCGATGCAAACAACACAGAAAAAGGTAACGGGAAATCTGAGAAGCGGCGTGATTCTTCTCATATCACTCCAACGAAAGGTAGCGAGTTGAAGAAGTTGAAAACTGATGACGAAGAGGTCTCTAATGTGGTCTTGTTGCAAGCTATCACTGCTCTTACGGCACGTTTTGACGCTCAAGACAGAAAGATGGAAGACTTAATGGATCAGATGCGGAAAAATAGTGTCATGATAGCAGAAATCTCGAAGGCAGTTGAGTTTAATGCAGTGGAGATAAAAGACTTCACGGCCTGCTGGAGAAATCTGATGAAGATCCACGTAGAGAGGTTTGCGGGCTCATCGGTGAGTTCGGGCTCCACATCTGGTTCACAAATTGGAGGATGTCATTGACTCTGTATATCACGTTGGGAAAAAAGAACATGGAAGACAGAGACAAATGATTGTACAGTTCACAATGAGGAAATACAGAGACAAGATTTGGAAAGCGACAAAGAACTCTTCAGTGTGTAAAGACCGAGGACTAAGATTTGTGGAAGACTTGACGAGGGAGGACCGAAATGCCCGGGCGGCGTTGTGGCCTCAAATAGAACAAGCTCGGAAAGAAGGGAAGAAAGCTTTCTTCAGAGGTCCACACGGTTTCATTGAAGGAAGAAGATTTAATGTTACCTAGTTGACTCTTTGCTGTACTATCAATGGAGTGTATCTGTCATGAGATGTGTTACCTTTGTGAAAAACTGGGCAGTGAGGTAATGTGTTTAGTGCTTCCAGAAGCTTAACAAGAAAACTTGTAACTACTTTGTTTATTCTTTTTTTGTGTTTATTTTTGTTTCTGTGAATATTTTGTAATTTTTTGTGTTGATCTTGTATGTTCTCTGTTAAAATACCATTTTCGATCACTTTACTTAATGTCAGGGGATTACAAAACTTAGTCAAAAGAAAAGCTATGTTTTTATTTTGTAAAAATCGGGGCTCACAGTTTATCTTTCTTCAAGAGACACATTCCAGTGTGAATGATGTTATATTTTGGGGGAATCAATGGGGAGAAAAAATTGTATTTAGTCAAGGAACTACTCGTTCGGCCAGAGTGGCGATTTTGTTTAACAAGTCTCCTGGGAAAATAATTACGACTCTCGTTGATTTGAATGGGCATTGGGTGGCGCTCGTGTTAAATGTTGAAGAGGTTTTCTTTATTTTGATTAATATATACGGGTATAATAGTATGTCACATAATCAGCGCTTGTTCTCTGAGCTTTTAGATATGATTGTGGAGTTAAAAACTTTATATCCAACTGATAATATTATTTTGGGTTGGGATTTTAATATTGTACCAGATGAGGTTATTGATCGATACCCATCCAAATATACTACTCAACCTAATGCACTGATTTCTCAGTTATGTGCAAAACTAATTCTGTTAGATGTATGGAGACATTTTAATCCCTCTTGCAAACAGTATACATGGATGAACTCCAGTTCTTCAAGTAAATCTAGAATTGACTTTTGG
Source organism: Cirrhinus mrigala (assembly GCA_036247105.1). Taxonomy (NCBI): domain Eukaryota; kingdom Metazoa; phylum Chordata; class Actinopteri; order Cypriniformes; family Cyprinidae; genus Cirrhinus; species Cirrhinus mrigala. The sequence continues at coordinate 369,349 of JAMKFB010000702.1, read as the reverse complement.
CTCGTGTCAAATCATTTGATCACTTGTGAAAGAATATTCTATTTCAGCCACTCCACTTATGGACCATTGTAGTATTGCCATCTCATTTAAACCAAAAGTGGAGATTTCAAGGAATAAAGCTTATTGGAAATTTAATGCAGAATTACTGTTTAACGAAGGTTTTTGTAATAAAGTAAAAGAGTTAATTCAGAAAATTGTAAAGGATGCAACATTCTCCTCTCATGTTAATAGATGGGAATACCTTAAATTTAAAATGAGAGAAATGTCTATTAATTATAGTAAATTGTTAGCAAAGGTTAAAAGGCAGGATGAATGTACTCTTATTCAACAAATAAATATTAAGAGATTTTAAGTGAAGATTTTAAGTAAAAATCATATTTTAATACTACAAACAAAATTGGATAATATATATATATGTTACGTGTCGTGCTGGATGGACGAGACGGGAAATGAGATACGATACAAACAATTACTTTAAATCTTCTTGTGAATCAGACAGGAACAGGCAGGAACACAGCGATACATCCAGACACTTCAAAATAACGTTAAGGACCGACAGAGAACTCAGAACACAAGCAGATTTATAAAGGGTGAGACTAATTACAGACAGGTGTCGACAATAATCAGGGAGAAACCAAAGTAAATACAACAACAGGGGGAGACAATGGGAGAAACCAACGACAAGCACAGACATGAATGTGACAATATATATGAGAAAGGCAGAAGGAGCGTATATTAGCATACCTGTCAAGTATCCCGTTTTGGCGGGGAAAGTCCCGTAATTTACCCTTCTTTCCCGCCGTCCTCCCGTATTAGTATTTTCCCATAAATCTCCCGTATTTTAACCTGCGTTATTAAAAAAAAAAAAAAAACGCCCGAAATACACGAAAATACTCAACGGGAAAAACGAAGGCTACTCAACTCTTCAGAGGTAAGTTAGCTATATAACGTTAGCTACCTATCTTACTGCACCTTCACAGGCTATCAGGTGACAGATAGCAAGCAACTCCCCCAAGAAGACAGAATCAACAGATTTTGGGGCCTGGTAGGAAAGGACATGAGGTTCAGTGAGCTGCCAAAACTTATGAAGGCTTTACTATGCATTCCCCATAACAATGCAAGTTCAGAAAGGGTGTTTAGCATGGTACGAAAGATTGTTACAGAGAATAGGATGTCGTTAGACAACAGAACTGTTTGTGCTCTGCTCTCATGTAAAATTAACCACTCTGGCCCAGCCCACAAATACACTCCTTCCAAAACAGTCTTAAAGAATGCAAAGTCTGCAACAAATGAGTACAATAAGTCACTAAAAGAGTAAAGAAAAGTTATGTGAAATGAAAAGAAAAACTGTACAAAAAAGCAATATGAAATGAATGAGTGTGTGAATGTGAAAAGAATGTGGAATGAAAATGAAATGTAAATGTAAAGACAAGCAATGTTAAATGAACAGAAAATATGCAAATAAGCCTTTAAATAAATGCTCTTCATATATACCCTTTTGTGTTTTCATTTAGGCTATGAATGTTCACAGCATGTCAATGTCAACAAAGGTAGGCCTATCATTGGCTTTATGCACAGCTGCACTACTTCCTGAACTTCAGGCAGCTCCTTTGTTTCCTGTCTGCCATTATTGGACAAACTGATCACCTGGATTAATCAGTTTGTCCAATAATGGCAGACAGGAAACAAAGGAGCTGCCTGAAGTTCAGGAAGTAGTGCAGCTGTGCATAAAGCCGATTGTAGTTTATAAGTGGTTGACAAGTGGTGATTTTAGCTTTCTTGTCACCCGTCTTAAAATGTAAGGGATACTGGAGCTTGGTTGGGGTGGTGGGACTGCTCGTGGCGGGCGCCGGAAAATTTCCCTTATTTTCAAATCCAAAACTTGACAGGTATGTATTAGGTCAAGAGCCAGGTGGATTGAAGAGGGAGAGAAAAGTACTGCATATTTCTACAGACTTGAAAAAAGAAGGCAAACCAAAAATGCTGTAATGTCATTGATAATTGATGATGCAGAAATTTCTGATCCTAGATTAATAAGTAATGAAATATTTAAGTTTTATAATGAGCTGTATTTGTCCAATTTTTCACAAGTAGATTGTAATTTGTTCTTTGAAAGAATACAACAGTTTATTCCTCATATTGATAGCTTATTTAAAAACCTTTGTGATGATGATTTAGCTGTGAAGAACCTCAAGTTAAATAAATCTTCGGTCCGGGTGGGCTAACTTTTAACTTTTATAGATTTTTTTGGAATGATTTGAGAGAATTATTATTTAAAGCTTTTCTACAATCTGTCGAAGAAGGAACATTAAGCTCTACACAGAGACAAGGGCTGATTACGTTATTACCAAAACCCGACAAAGACTCTAGATTTATAGATAATCTGTGTCCAATAACCCTATTAAACACTGATTATAACATTTTTGCACACATTTTTGCCAATAGACTTAAAAAAGGTATAAATAAGGTAATTAATGAATCTCAATCAGGTTTTTTGGCAGGTCGCTCCATTCATAATAATATAAGATTGATTAAGGACTTGTTGGACTATAGTGAATGGATAGAAGATGATGGCTTTAGTTTATTTTTGGACTTCAAAAAAGCTTTTGATATGTTAGAGCACTCCTATTTATTTCAGGCTATACAGTCTTTTGGTTTTGGAGACAGATTTGTAAATATTATAAGGATGATCTACAAGGATATAAATAGTTCAATATCTCTTTTGTTGAACATGTTTAATATGACTGTTGGTATTAGTCAGTTAGCAGATGATACCACTCTTTTTTTTACATGATGCAGACCAAATTGCTCTTTCTATTTCTTTAGTTGATTTTTTTTCTAAAGCGTCAGGTCTCCATTTAAATATGTCCAAATGTGAACTCATGCCCATTCATAATTGTGATTACACATCGATCTTTAATATTCCTGTCAAAAATTCCATTAAGTATTTAGGTATTATAATTACAAGAAATTCAGACAGATGGAACTTAATTTCATAGAAAAATTAAAAAAGACCAAAACAGTTTTAAACAATTGGTTACAAAGAGGCCTTTCTATTTTTGGTAGAGTACTGTTGTCTAAAGCAGAGTTTCTGTCAAGGGTCATCTATCCAACAAATGCTTTAGCCCCTTCTTCGAATGTTTCTAAATTAGTTAATCGTTATTTGTATAATTTTATTTGGAAGAATAAGACTCATTTTATGAAGAAAAATGATATAGTTAAATCATATGACCTAGGTGGTTTAAATATAATAGACTTTGAACAGATGAATGGCACGTTGAAGTTAAAATGGTTGCAAGCATTTTTTGCACAATTCTGAGAGTTTTTGGTTTAAAATACCAGCATCATTATTTAAAAAACTTGGTGGCATTGAATTTTTACTTAAATGTGATTTCGATATTTCGAAACTTCCACTGAAATTATCTGAATTTCATCAACAAGTTTTGCGATATTGGAAACTAGCACACACCCATAATTTCACACCACATAACTCCTCAATATGGAATAATAAGTATATTCTCCATAGAAATAAATCACTTTTTTATGAAGATTGGTTTTCTAGAAATATTTGGTCTTTAAAGGATCTATTTGATGATACTGGAGAGATGCTGGATTATAATGCTTTTACTCTTAAACATGGTTTTGCATGCCATCCAAAACAGTTTTTCACAGTATTGTCAGCCATCCCCTCTGGACTTAAAGTGCCCCTATTATGCCATTTTAAAGGTTGCTAATATTGTTTCATAAGACTCCTAAAACAGGTCTACATGTATGTAAGGTCAAAAAACACTTCACTTTTCTCCAAAAATAGAGTTAATTTTACCCCATTTCTAAATGATTCGTAAACAACTCGTACGAAGCAGTTCAAAGAATCAGTCTCTCTAAACCCCTCCTTTCCGTGAGACCTCACTGCTGTGATTGGTCAGATGGTGCAGTCCTTTATGATTGGTCTACCGCGTACAGCGTGTCGGAAAACGAAACGCCCACTGCCATAACTGACTGACAGCACTGATACTTGTCAATACATAGAAAAGATGGCATCGATTTTACCATAACAATTCCAGTCAGAGTCTGAGGATGAAACGGCTGAAGTGGCTGATTGATAAGTTAGCACGGACTACCGTGGAAAGTGCTCGCAATTTGCTTTTGTAACCGAACCAGGCACACCTCTATGTTGTAAACTTCAGCAATGTATAATGCATTATAGCGACTTTACACCGAACGCGGAAAGCGCTGCTCTGCCGCTGGGTTCAGTTCAGCCCTTCAGAGCGCAGCGGCAAAAGTTCATTTGAACAACTCATTTGAACTTTGTCCGTGGTGTGCACCCTCCACTGCGCGTCCGCTTTGGTCGAGACCGAAACAAGCCGTCCTCGCACGGCGGAAGGCATTGAAATGAACGGGTTTCATAGCACAGCGCGTTCCGCATGCGGTGTGAAAGCCGATTTGTGCGCCATCTTTTATCATTACTCCAATGAATGAGACAGACAGACAGTCAAGCTGCATCAATCACAAACTGTCAGACTACAACAACAGTACAACAGAACTACAGAAGCGTGATGGTTAACATGACGTGCAGTGCTGTTACACAACATAACGTACACAACTACGTATTTTGAACGATCGCCAGAAAATACAATCTTTGTAGATTCATCATCTTTTGGAAGTGAATATAAAACAGTTTTACTCACAGCGTATGATACAGCGTCTTCCGTATAATGTACGTGTAAATTTCCATGTGACATAAACCATATGGAAATGTTACTGTTTATGGGCGGGCAAGTTGTTCACGACGTAGAACGTGGGCGGACATTAAGCAAATGTGTTACTTCGTGACGTGTGGCCGTAACAGAAAAAGATTTGAAATCCTGACGACTCGTTTAGGCAAATGTGAGTCGACTCTTTTTTTTGATAGACAATAACTTTATGTATCGTGCACTGTCGGCTTCACAACTTTGCAGATAGTTTATGTTCACATACAGCTACATGACACACTGCATGAAAGGACATATTTGAAAACGCATAATAGGGGCACTTTAAAATTATTATGAAAGGTTATCTATTATATTGTCAATTTACACCAATCCTACCGCCACTTTACCTTGGGCCTACTGAGTTTAAAAGTAAGAAATGTACAAAAACCTATATTAGACAAATCTTTAACAATGTCATGTTTCCTTATAGATCTGTAAGAAACAATTTGGACCTTTTCTAATACCTCATACTTAAAATTTCCAGTTCATCCTAAAATTAAAGAAATTCACTTTAAAATTTTATATGATATTTATCCTTCTGGAGAGTTCCTTAGAGTTAGATTTAATTTTGAAATGCTATTATGTAAATTCTGTAATGCATATCCAGATAATACAGAACATATTTTTTTTTGCTTGCAAATATCCCAGCGTCTTCTGGGAAAAAGTCCCAATTATGGTTTAAGGAAGGTGACGTGGTTGAACTGAACCTGTCCTTTATAGATATTAAGTATGGAAACTATGAAGGTGGTCAAAAAGGTTTTTTGATTAATAATCTGCTTTTGTTAGCTAAGAATGTTATTCACAAATGTAGATTTTATAAATCACCCCCCGTTTATAGTATTTAAGAATTATTTGAGACAATACATAAAAGCTTTGTCAAAAACAAAAAACAAAAAAGCTGGAATCTTGTTAGAGTTATTTGATAAATATAATTTATTATAATTTTTTATTTATCCCCTATGTATTATTCATAGTTATTAATATGGTTGATTTAAAGTTTGAATGTTTGTTTATCTATTTATTTATTTTTATTTTATTTTGTTGTTGTTTGCTCTTTGTCTTGTATTGGTTTATTTATGTTTTTTTTGTACTCTAAGTCTAAGCCCCTCTTAAAATGGATGACCTTGTATGTAAGTTGTATGCCATTTTGTTTTGTAAATTTGTTATATTTTTGTTATATTCAATAAAAAATAAATAAATAAATAAAAAATAAAGTAACTCTGTCCAATAGCGACACCCGCAGGTAAGTTACAGCGGAGGCTTGCGTCCCCTCGGTCCATAGCATGCCATGCCTTTTAGGTTGTTTGCACATGACGTCATTGCTGTGGCGCGAAATGCAGCTGGAGGGCAGGAAGTGATATTTCTCCAAAGGAATCACTAGCAGAAACTCAAAAATGCCTATGTTTTGCGTTGTTTATGGATGCTCAAATCGGTCAAACCGAGAAACCACAAAATATCTTTTATCATGTATGAAAATTTGCTGTTCATGAGGCGGAAAGGGAAGAAATTGACTGAAAAGCTCAGGAAAAAGTGGCTTGTAAACCTCCGTCTGTGGTCAGGAGGAGAGTCGGATAATGCTTGTGTGTGCGAATGGTTAAGAAAAGATTAATAATATTAAGATGTAAAAAAATAAATATAAATAGATACAGGGGGAGACAGTGAGAATTCACCTAATGCTAAACGCCACACGTAGACACAATATAAGATATTATATTTGTAGTTCCGAGAGCGTCATTGATTATAACGGAACATTGTGAGAGTTCAATAACAGCTTTTTAGTGGCTATATGGAAGCGCTATTTGCTCGCTTTCTATAATCAGTTCGGAATTTGAATAAAAGTTTCGCTTTACGTGCTGCTAACAGGACCAATAGCCACAAAACCCTGCACATGCAGCGAACTTTCAGGACTGACTGAAAAAGCAGAACGGATGAGATGGAGGAATGTCTGTACTGTACAAGAGAAACGTATAAACAGAAAATCACAACATATGTTGGATGTGATCCTTATGTTACCCAGGTAGCCAAAATGATCTGGCCCAATAACGGCCCGAATCCGGCAAGCCGGAAGAAATGACTCGGGCCAGATGCGGTTGCCGGACTCGTGTGAATCACGGGAGTGAATGACGCGCCAGAATCGGCCCGAGTACACTGGCCCGAGTCCGGCTGCCGAAACTGAACCGACACTGCCGGCATCGGGCCACAATCACGCCAGCATAGATTATACAATTAGCCGGTACTGGCCCGAGTCTGGATTCCCAATGGAAATGTTATATGAAATACAGACCTATATTTATTTAATTAATAATAACAACAAAATTAACCAAAGCAATATTAACTGGTTAGCTAAAGTAGCCTATATAGCTTAATTAATTGGTTTGCTAAAAACTACAAAAACGTATTATTAAAGACTTCCTTCAGTTTTTTTTTTAACAATGTCATTTCCACAAATATCACACACACACATGTACCTCCCCCGCACCCCTATCCCAAGTAAGAATGACACAATATAAATACTGTATAAGAAAAATATATTTGAATTTATTATTGAAAAAGTGACATCAACAAATGCACAAAAGCACAATAGAAACTCCCCTCAGGACCTCAAGTTTATCCTAAAAGAGGGACAGAATAAATGAAAGAGAGACATAAAGATGGTGAAACATACTGACACATAGTTAGTCAGATCTCATGTGATCTCAATGGTAAATGTTAACAACATTTGTAGCATACCTCAGAAAGATTTGTTTGTTGTTGTTGTTGTAAGGCCTGCTCGGTTCTTCCACCATGACATCTGTTTATAAACGTCTCTGGTTCTCCATCCAGCAAACTGCAGAAAATATATTTAAAAAAAAAAGTCAGTCTTGTGTATGTGGCACAAGTTTGCCTGTTTAAACATGAAGCGTAGCATAAAGACCAGCTAGGAAGAAGATAGAGAAAAAAAATACCGATTTATGTGGTTAGTCATTTAAAAAAGTATTTAGACCACTGTTTCACTTTTTGCAGACTTTATTATGTTGTAGATTTGATTTTAAACTAATATAATTTTACGGTTTAAAAATGACAAAAAAAAAAAAGAGACAAAGTCTTATAAAAGTTTGTTCACGCTGCACTACTTGGCAATGCACTCTTTGACGAATAGCACAGCCTGTGAAATGGTGCAGTTTACAGCGATATGAGTAATAGAGTATTCAAAATGTTACATGTAAAATGTCAGTAAAATTAATAATATTAATTTTGGCCCTATACTTGACAACTCACAACACCCTGACTCAATCAGAACAACAAAATTAATCTTAAGATATTATGGCCTATTTTAATTTCCTAAAAGAAAACATACATTTACACATGAAGAGCTCAGATGCAAAACCAGCCAAAAAGCCATCACGTCATCAAAATGAGATAACTGAGTAATGCTCTCAACACATATTATACATCCATCAAATACTTTTTCTTCAAACTCACTAAAATACCAGCCTCAGCCCAATCAGAAGTACCAGTACTTACATAGAAACCTATACATCTGAGCCTGATAAAAATGCATTTTTTAAAGAAAGACGTCAGATGGATTTAACTGGTTTTGTATCTGAACTCTTCACATCTACTCTATAGCAAAATAACATTCAATTACTTACATGGCACAGATGCACTCTTTTCAGATGATCTTGACAAATCTGACAAAAAATATAAAAAATAAATAAAAAAAAAGATAGTAGTATAGCAGGAAGGCACATTACACTATTCACATAGTGTGTTGTGTAATTAAATACTTACGTTTCACTAACCACTAATGAATATATGAATTAAAACTGCTGCATACAAATATTGTGAATGTGTTTGACAGTCAGCTGAAAAAAAAAAAAAAATACTTACAAAGCCAATAAACAGTCCGTTAAAAAACAGTCCGTCAAATGCTCAATGCTGTGGAGGATTTGGGGTGCAGCAGCTACTGACACAAAAACAAAGGGGAGAAAAAGTATCACTCAGTATGAATCAGATGCATATATCTGTACAAACTGAAATGTACTGATTTTTAATAAATGATTATTGACTTACCAGTGTGTTGAACATGGTAAGTCCAAGATGCAGAATGACTAGATTGATCACTTACAACAATCGGATGACAACCTAAAAAAAGAAAGAAAAAAGAATGAATATTTTCATATTGAATATAATTATTTTACTTGAATATGACTTTTTTTTCTTCCCTGCTGTATACACAGGCCTAAATCTTTTACTTTTATTGTAATTCTTTATTAATAAAAACAAAAACAAAAAAATATTTATTATTTATAATATAATTATTATTATTATTATTATTATTATTATTATTATGATAAGGATAGGCTATGGCTTGTGAGTCTTTCCGTCTTTCGCTCGCTCTCAAATCTGTGAGACAACACAACTTAAGTGTGAAAATATTATTGTTGATAAGTGTGAATATAAATAAATGAATATATTTTTTAACTAACGTTACCTTGACCGACATGAATGTGAGGTTTTCTCAATCCTAGCAGATCTGCGCAAATGACGTCACACAAATAACGGTATTAACAGTAACAGTCAGCGGTGCTGAGGAGCGGCCCATAGAAAATAACGACGGAAAGACTCGTCTATGTGAACAGTAGGCGTAGATATTGTACATTTAAATAACAGTCCGTCAAATTTACACTTACGTACACAAAAATACTTTACCTGAGGAAAGCTCTTCCGTCAAGCGATGTCCACTCAGTCAAAGGGAGTCCGGCTGTGCGCGTGATGTGACCGGACCGCAGCTTATATAGCCCCTGGTTCTTTCGCGGGCTTCGCACGTGAGGTGTAAAATAGTCAAAGTTATATTTATATCTATTTTATTAATTTATTTTTTATAATCTGAGATGTAAATTTAAGTTATTATACCTTGAATTATATTTATTATTATTTTATTATTATTATTTTACACTTATTATTAATAATGTTGTTTTCTCTCACGGATTTCATAACCTGAAGATGGCAGCAGAGGATCACTAATTGGCTCATCCTACTCACTACATTTTGTTTTTAGATTTTATTTGGAAATAAAATGACTATTATCAACATTTGAAATCATATTTTGGCAAAAGTTGAGGTATCAGTTTTTAAATTATGCCACATTATCAAGCCTGAAAATAGTATTATAAAGGGGAGACCTGGTGAAAGCATTTTTTAGCTCTGTTACAGCCAGGTACCATTCTATTTTGGGGGTGTAGAAAAACCACACACAGTCAGAAAGTGTCATATAATTTAGATGAAGGGAACATTTTCAAGTGATAAGCAAAATCCATTTGAGGTCAGCCTAAAAATTAATAGAAATCTAACTTAAAATAGTAATAAAAACTTTTGAAAAAATATGACAATTAAATACAGTTTTGTAAAAATTTGTAATTGAGCCTAATTAATTAATTGTGTTTGCCTGTACAGGTTTAATCTCCATTGTGGGGACCAAATATTAACACACGGAGTGAAAACTTAAATTTTGACATTTTTGGGATTAACACTTGTGGCTCACATTCGGGCTGAATGCGGCTAAATGTGCCGTTTCTCAACCAGAATCGGGCCAGATCCACTGATCCAAAGCCTAGCCGAATCTGGCAACCGTTACTGGGCCAGAGCTGGCTCACTTCTGGCGAGCCGCTGCCAGCACATAACCGAGTGAGCCGACACTCAGCCGCAACCGGCCCGATTCCGCTGGCTACCTGGGTATGAATAGGAGTGATTTTTCAACTAAATTCAAATAGCTGCCTCAGTTGCCTATTGATTATAATTGATTATAGCCTAGAAAGGGAGCAAACCGCGCTTTCATATAGTCACTAAAAAGCTGTGACTCACTTCAATTTATCGCAATCTCACAACCCACACAGCAAACTAACATAAAATCAACATAGAATCGACGTTTCTCCTGGCGTCGAAACGACGTTGATCTCCGACGTCGGTCCGTACGTCGTTTTGCTCATCGGGGTAATGTTGAATCAACGTCAGACGCGCCATTCAAAACTAACGTAAAATCGACGCAATAGGTTCACTTACCCAACGTTGAATCGACGTTGATTCTCAGATGGTTGAAACGACGTCATAGAATCAACACATATTCAACATAAATTCGATCTAATAGGTTGGCTTACCAACGTTGAAACGATGTTGATTTCAGTTCGGCAAAACGACGTTATACAATCATCTGCTTGTTTCTCGCATAGTTAATACTAGGTAAATTAGCCTGTATATGTAATAATTTATTAAGCACACATCAAATTCAGTTATAATTTATTTATTATTTACACAAAATACACAAATACATGTTTAGAGCACATTTTCTATACAAGACTAACATAGAAAATGCATTAACAATACACAATAATAAAATACACACAAATAAATTAAAGTAAACACACAAAGAAAGTAAATTATAGGCCAATAAAAAGTGTCAAGTTACAAATTAAATGCTATAATCACTTCAGAATAAAAATGTGATGTTATTTTGTACCAAATGTATTTGACTTATTTTCAGTGGGGCACAAAAACAGGCAGGACATTAAGAGACTGACAGCCTCAGTCACCATTCACTGTCATTCCTGCTTTTCTATAAAATTACAGAGACTATGCCACTCTCTCCTTTTGTGTTCCACAAAATAAAGACATATGGGTGAAAAGAGTATTTATAAAGAATTCTTACCCTTGAAAACACAAGACAGAGGTACATAGCAGATCAGTCAGTTTTCCTTGTGATATCAGGTGAGAACTAATCAGGTCAGGTTTAAAAAAGATGATGATGTAACACACCATTTTAATATCAGTCATAGACACAATTCTCACTCCCTAAAAGTTCTACATGTTTTTCTTTTAGATTTATAATCCTAAATAAAAGTTTAGGATTATAGTTTACGTCCCTAAATTTTCAATTGTTTATGTCCCTTTGTTATATTTGCATACAGTGGATCTATTGTATGTGGTATTTTTGTAGCCAAACTGAACACCTGTGACAGTGGAATTTGTATTTGTAGAGAACATATCAGTGAAGTCATCAAGAAAATGTTTTAGGTGTTGCAAACTTTTATTTTGTTTCTTTCTCTCACAAACACAACAAAACCTTCTCAAAATGCAGGTGCAAAAATCCTGTTCCACAAATCACAAATTAAGAAATTCACAGGCCCAGTTAAACCAGATTTATGCAGGGCTATATTAAATTTTTCCAGTATATTCTGTAATATTAATTTCATTATATAATTAATTTTTCTTTTTTCCTGAAACGTGTGTTTATTAGAACTATACATATTTACAGACTTTATTAGAATTTAACAGAGTCTAGCATTTACCCACTGTATTCTGTTCTATTCTGTTTGATCCAAATCATTAAAATAAATAAAAACTTGCTGTGTGTACTGTGCTAGTAGTAGTGGGTCAAAGGGTACATGATATGTTTATCACTGGATAAAGCGCAAGTGTGTGAGTGGGATGTCACATACTGATTTGTCATGTGAGATATCAGTTCTCATTTATGGTCTTGGTCAGAATTTTTAGCACCCTTAGTAAATATGATCAAAGAAGCCTGTAAAAATAAATCTGTATAGTTTAAAATGTCACAAATCTGCCTTTAAGATGTGTGTCTATAGTTTTTAAATGCAAGGCAAGGAGGATCTTTTATCAAAATGGATTAACAATGCAGTTTTATTTTCACAGGCTTCATATTTACCAACAGTGCCAATAATTCTGACTACAACTGTACATACAAATGTGCAAAATTTGTTTATGACTTGAGATTTTTTTATTCAACTGCGAGTGTTTTGCCCCTCATTCACTGCAGCAACTTTAGCCTGACTGTGAGCATATAAATTTTGTAATTTGTGAATTGCAGAATAGGATTTGTGCACCTGAGAATTTCAAATGGTATAACTGTTGTTTTGTGTTTGTAAGAGAGAGAGTTCAAAAAAAAGTGCAACTCCTAAAAAATATTCTCTGTTGCTTCAAATGTACCAATACGCATGTGTGACTATTCTTTATAACTACAAAATCCACTGTCACAGGTGCTCAGTTTTACTATAATAATACCTTCATAGAATATGGTAGTAGTCAACCATCTACGCAAAAGCAGAGAGATTGGTGTGGTTTACTGTAGGTACATCTGTCCAGGCCAGCATCTGGTGTTCTGATGTCTTCTACTGGGATCCCAATAAAACCTGCAATAAAAATAGTACAGTTCAAAATCCATCATACATAACCAATATAACATGACTGCCAATTCCTTTGCCTGGAAATCCACCTACTTGCAGAATTCTGATCTAACCCTGATTTAACACACCCATCTGTAATTGTCAACTGCTCCTGAGGAGCTGAAGTTTGCAGGAAGGTAGATCTCCAAGAACAGGACTGGGCATCCCAAAATAAAAACAGGAAAGCAAATGGAGAAAGATTAGCATAGCTACTGTTCATATTATTTCAGACAAAAGATGATTTATTTCATACCATATAACTGAAGTGCAAGTTTACGAGATGTTTTCTGTGGGAATATCTGTTGTAATGTAATTGATTCCTGTGATCAAACCTGTATTTTCAGCATTACTCCAGTCTTCAGTGTCACATGATCCTTCAGAAATCAGTCTAATATGCAGATTTTTGTGTTGATCTAATGTGCTGACTTATATTTTTGTGCAAACCTTTTTAACGGTGTAAAGTTTGTTTATTTATTTATTTTTATCAGGACTTTTTTTTTTTAAAGAAATCAATATTTTTATTCAGCAAAAATGTATTGATCAAAAGTGAGTATAAAGATTTCAGTTTCAAATAAAAGCTGTTCTTTTGAAATTTCTATTCATCAAAGCATCTATGGGGTTATTTTTGTGTCTTTATTATTCAAACAAAAATACTGTGTTTGAGAGTAAAACTAAGTATTTTGTAATTAAAAAATAAAAGTTTGCAAAAAAAGTCTTCTTAAATCTCAAAAATAAAGAAATTGATAACAAAAGTATTTGCAGTGCATGTACTTTTCTTTACAATCTTTATTTTTCTTTGCGCACTTCAAACACTTTTCATCGCGAAACCACAAGTTTTGCTCTCCTTTCTGCTTTCTTTTTTTGCGAGTCTAAAATTTTTGTTTGCGAGTTAAAAAGTTTTGCTTGCGAGTAAGCTGTATCTCAGTGGGCGGTCTCTACCTACCAGGATGAAAGGCCTTTTTCTATTGGTCACTCTCGATTGAAGTGACCACGCCCACTACGTTGTGTTGCCACTGCCGCTGCCAGGCGCCAGTCTGACTGAGGAGCGAGCGAGGTTCAGCCATGGCGAACAACAGCAACAACAGGTCGTTTACTGGATAAGATAACCAAGTTAACGTCTTAAACTCAGTGACAAGTGAACTTATGTAGTCTCTCTTCTCATGCTCACATATTTAAATACGTAACGTTAGCTAAGCCCGCCTGTAGTTCGGCGATACCGTTAAATAGAGGGGCACGAGATGACTCGGATGACGATTGTAATCAAGGTAAAGACCATTATGACATGCAAGAGTCGTACAGTAGCGGTATTAACATTAAGTGACATGGCATCTGACGCACGGAAGGTGCGGGAGCAGTGACACTTTCAGCAGTGACACAGTCCATCGGCATATGTCAAAGAAAACCGTAAGTGTCACTGGCACTGAGCAGTGGCATGCGCCAGTGGCTTCCGTGCGTCAGATGCCATGTCACTTAATGTTAATACCGCTACTGTACGACTCTTGCATGTCATAATGGTCTTTACCTTGATTACAATCGTCATCCGAGTCATCTCGTGCCCCTCTATTTAACGGTATCGCCGAACTACAGGCGGGCTTAGCTAACGTTACGTATTTAAATATGTGAGCATGAGAAGAGAGACTACATAAGTTCACTTGTCACTGAGTTTAAGACGTTTCGCCATGGCTGAACCTCGCTCACTCCTCAGTCAGACTGGCGCCTGGCGGCGGCAGTGGCAGCACAACGTAGTGGGCGTGGTCACTTCAATCGAGAGTGACCAATAGAAAAAGGCCTATCATCCTGGTAGGTAGAGACCGCCCACTGAGATACAGCTTACTCGCAAGCAAAACTTTTTAACTCGCAAACAAAAAATTTAGACTCGCAAAAAAAGAAAGCAGAAAGGAGAGCAAAACTTGTGGTTTCGCGATGAAAAGTGTTTGAAGTGCGCAAAGAAAAATAAAGATTGTAAAGAAAAGTACATGCACTGCAAATACTTTTGTTATCAATTTCTTTATTTTTGAGATTTAAGAAGACTTTTTTTGCAAACTTTTATTTTTTAATTACAAAATACTTAGTTTTACTCTCAGACACAGTATTTTTGTTTGAATAATAAAGACACAAAAATAACCCCATATGCATCCTGATAAAAAATAGCAGCACAACTGTTTTCAATAATCAGAAATGTTTCTTGAGCAGCAAATCAGCATATTAGAATAATTTCTGAATGATCACATGGCACTGAAGACTGGAATAATGATGCTAAAAAAATTCAGCTTTGATCACAGGAGTAAATTACATTTTACAATATATTCACAAAGAAAACAGTTTTCTTTAAGATAAAGAAAAAAAAATCATCAAGGCAAAATTAGTCCATTTACTGTAATTACACACGGAACACTGTTTCCCCACGGACCATTATTACTGACACACAAACCGATAAACGCTGGACATATTTAAGACCGTAAATTAATAGTGGTTAGTTATGATGTCCCTAAGTTAGCCATATTTTGTGAAAGACTATGTGCCATTTATGTTGATTGTCTTATTCTCTCTCTGTGACACACAGAAAGTGAATATCAAATGAAGAGTGCCTCAGCATGATTACAAATGAGATACTGATGTTATACAACAGTTCACTAATAAACAAGAAGTTAATATTAAGAGACTTACATTTTAGACAGCATATTGCCTGTTTTTGCTCTATTTCGCCAACAAATAACCATCCCAAACACAGCCACAGCACTGTTTTAGTCTTTGAGCAACATGACCGTGTTTCGTTGTTGAATGAATCACTTGTTAAATTATTCAGTTCAATCACAATGACACGCTTACTTAACAGTGACTTTCTGCCACCTACTGGTTAATTTTATTTGATATATATGTATATATTATTGATATATTTGAATTCACATTTTTAATGTAATTTAACATATACATGCATTAAATGGGTTTAGTTTTCATGGTTATTAGTGTATGCAATTTCAGCAATAAAAATGTTCATTTTTTAAAAAAGGAAACAAATTAGTCGTTTATTTTAAGGGACCTATTTTCTATTCTATATTTAGTACTGCTTTTTAATAAAGAAAATTACCTCTTATCCGATTACTCGATTAATCAATGGAATAATCCGTAGAATACTTGATTACTAATATACGATTACTAGCTACAGCCCTAGTTAAAATGGTACTAATATTTTACAATATTACTGTTTTTTTTTTCTGCATTTTTAAACAAATTCAGTCTTGGTAAGCATTAGACACTTATTTTGAAAAACAAAAAATATCTTACTGAATTTTGAACAGTAGAGTATTTTTGAGGTTAACTTACCAGCCATATGGTTTACTGTGTCTTGGAGATGTCCAACAGGAGGTTCACTCCAGCTCTGGGGTGCAGGCCATCATCATGGAAGAATCTAGGAACATAAGAAGCAATTTGTCACAGAGCCAACAATATTTTGTATACAATGCCAGGTTTATTACTAGAAACCATGCTAGAGCACAGGTGAAATGTAGAAAAGAGAAAGAAGAATATATAAATATACAGAACATAATTTGCTTCTAGGTTTACTTATTAATTTAATATTGTTCATACTTCTTACTTCTGGATGTCAAAGCCCTACAATTTAAAGGCTTTCCTAGTTCACCTGTATCCCTTACTTTTTCAGTCTGTGGCGTCCATCAGGATTTTTTTTTTGTTTTGCTCCTGAAATTACAGAAGAGTTTTTATCAACATTTGTTTGTCATGAGTGATCAAAATGCGTTTGAACTGGATTCAGTTACGTCAGTGACGTCACCGATGAACAATACCGTGTATATGTTTCGGTTGTCTGAGCCTATTTCTAATCACCCATTGAAAAATTACCAGCAAAACTATTACAGACGAGTCAAAACGTCTTGTCTACACATACAGATGTGATTAAAATACAAAACTTTAATGAAAAGCTAAGTCTATTAGCCTACCTCATCTGAAACCGGTTAAGATGCTAACGGACTTGTTCGAAGACACTACACCATCTCAATGAACTATATTCAGCAGAAGCCAAATACAAGCAAGACATGTGTCAGGAACAGCTATTTGTAATATTTGTGCGATTTTAGGGACTAAACTTACCGAAAGCAGCTTGTCAGTCATTGAGTTTCCATGACAACTCCCTCCACTTCAGTGTTTGAATGCGTCAATGTTCAGCGCGCACGCATTAAAACACCTCACGCAGACGTTACAAAAATAAACACATACAATTAGTGTCAGGAACAGCTGTATGTAATGTTTATGCGATTTTAAGGACTAAACTTACCGAAAGCAATGGAAACAGCAGCGACAGACGAAGTTCCGTGCTTGTCAGTCGTTGTGTGGCCGCCCCGTTTCCATGGCAACTCCCTCCGCTTGTTTGAATGCGTCAATGTTCAGCGCGCACGCATTAAAACACCTCACGCAGCCGTTACAAAAAATACACACATAAAGTTTGTGTCGGGAACAGCTGTTTGTAATGTTTATGCGATTTTAGGGACTAAACTTACCGAAAACAGTGAAAACAGTAGCGAGAGAGCAGTTTCCTGCTTGTCAGTCGTTGTGTTGCCGCCCCGTTTCCATGGCAACTCCCTCCGCTTCAGTGTTTGAATGCGTCACGAATGTTCAGCGCGCACGCACACGTCACAGTCACGCCGAATTTACATAAATAAACAAACTTCCAACATTAAATAAGTAAATAATTTAAATTTAAGTTGTTGTTTTGTGCCACCCCTGCACGTGATAGTCGGATAAAAAAGCAGGACTTTTATCGTTTAAGAATTTTAGCTTTTATAGTTTTATTTATTTATTTATTTATTTTATTTTATTTTATTTTATTTTATTTTTTATTTATTTTTTTATTTTTTTTAATAAACCAACCATCTTATTTCATTAGAGAGCCTGCCTGCAGTTGTAGAAGGCCGGATTAATACACCTAAGTCAGTTCTGCCCAATATATATTATATTTTTTTTTATTAAAAAAAAAAAAAAAAAAAAAAAAAAAAAAACGAAAATTTGGAGCACAAAATTTTATGAACGTTCACATTTTTTTATTTATTTATTTATTTATTTTTTTGTTTTTTGCAGTGTTTCAAAAACTAGCATCACAGCTTTGGACAAAAAAGCAAGTAGCCTATTTCAAAGACCAGCATCACATTAGAGCAATTCCAGCAACATTCGCAGGCAAATTCTAAAACATAAATTAGATACATAAAATAGAATGTATATGCCTACCAGTAAACTATATTGAAACATTTCTTTATGCAGACTATAAACGTGTAAAAAGCATGAGTAAAAGTGTTTTATACTTTAGATGGACATGACAAAAAAGACAGAGTTTTTGGGGAGACAATATACTTTGTAGACTTTATGCAATTTACAATACACATGCCATAAGCAACAATGTCTGCCGGATGTAGAAAGATTATCTATTCATAAAATATATTTTTTATTTCAATTTTCGTTTTTGTGTTTCAGAGAAAAAATCAGTTGTACGGACGTGACATCTCTATGTTACCGACATGGAAACGCGAATAAAATGCTAAAAACTTCAGCAGAGACGTCTATTTAATAGGGCACATGCAAAAGTCGCCTAATGATTATGAATGTGTCGGGAAAATTTTGACATTTTAAATATTTATTATTATGAGTTAGGCCTATTATGAGTTTGGGACTTATGTCAAGTTGTTTCATTATCAGGAAAAAAATGCAAGCGATCACGCGGGCGCCTCCCTGTCATGTAGTGCATTCCACACTCCGATATGGACCAGTAATAGAACATATTTATAGGCCTATAGGTTCTTAAAATAAATCTTCACCAGTCTACATCCGTGACAGATGCAGTTATAACCTAAAACTGAAGGCTACTGACATAATGATAACGGACCAATTCTGCTCCAATTCGTTTATCGTTAGTTGCTGATCAAGATTAAAGGGATGCTGCTGTTATAAAACTTGTTTTAATCACTAATTTATGAATAAAAAAAAAAAACAAAAAAAAAAAAAAACAGATTCAATACAGGTTAAGAAAATATGTTGAATATATAATATCTTATAAATATTCAGATAAATGCTGTAGGCTAAATAGGCTGCAAATAAGGCAGTTTCACGTGTTGTGTCTGCATAAAGTAAATTTTAAGATGCAGTGATACGAAATAAAACCAAACAAGATGTGTAATGCAGTAAAATATTCATACAAAATTAAAGCACGTCTTATATATATATATATATATATATATATATATATATATATAGGCCTATATATATATATATATATATATAATCCCTGTTGTACTCTTTGAGAGTTAAATAAGTGCATCCCCAGATCTCCGATTCATCTGACCAAGTTTCAACCTATATCCGACGTTATGATTTCGACCAAATGCGTCGGCTATATCGGTTGATAAGCCAACGTGATTTCGACGTTGAATCGATGTTTTATTTTCAACGTAATAACGTTCTGATGTACCGACCAAATAATGAACATTGATTCAACATCGAAATTTGATTGACGACCGACACTGACCTTTACAACCAAAAATCGACGTTGGATCAACGTATGCTTGCTATCTGGGAAGGTTCAGTTGTAATCAACTGCAAATATAATATCTTATTGGCATTGTATGTACATGTGGCATTTAGCATTGAGGGAATTCTCACTGTCTCACCCTGTATCTATTTATATATTTCTTTATATCTTAATATTATTAATCTTTTATTAACCATTCGCACACACAAGCATTATCTGACTCTCCTCCTGACCGCAGACGCAGGTTTACAAGCCACTTTTCCCATTTTTTTTCAGTCAATTTCTTGCCTTTTCCTCCTTATGAACAGCAAATGTTCATACACGATATGAAATAAAATTTCTTGATTTGACCGATTTCCATAAACAACTGAAAACAGTAATTTTGAGATTCTGCTATTGATTCCTATAAAGAAAAATCACTTCCTGCCCTCCAGCTGCATTTCGCACGTCCCCAGAATCACGTGATTGCAAACAACCTATTGAGATGAATGGCGGAAAGTCACGGGAGAGGGGCCATGAATGTGATTGGTTCATGCCATAAATCCCGCCTCAGTCTGAATGAAGAAATTAATAGCCTTAGCCTACTGACTAATTATAAAGTAAACAACTCTCTTGCTCTTAGATATCACTGCTTTGTGTCACGTCAAAATGAAACAAATGTCTTGAAAACATAATATTACAATATGTAAAAATATTCTTTTTTTTCATTTTCTTAAATATGTTTCAATATGTATTTTACCGAGAATAAAACTAAATACAATTGCCATATTTTATTATTTGTATATTTATTTTTTCTTTATGTAAATATCTATGCACTTTTTAGATTGTAGATGCAGCAGCCTGTGAACAGAACTTAGGTGCGTTCGAGATGCACTACACTAGCCTGCCACCGGCTGGCGAGAGCAGCCCCTTGCAGTCGGGGGAAGAGTAAAGAGACAGCCGTCAGGTCGGACACTTATAGGTTTCCGTAGTGTGCTGAATCAACGTCATTATGGCAGACCACGCGATTTTTGCCTTGATCGTAGCGGAAGAAGTGGATGCGATTGAAATTCCCATGTTTTTGCATGAAAATCTTTATGGACAGCAAAGGTGTTATTTAAATATTATTAAGTTGTATTTCAGTGTTACTTTTACACATGTACAATTTTTTTTTTAGGTTTTTAGCACATCGTCTGTGTATAATCCCTTAAGATGAACATGCTGTGTCATTATAGTTTTGTTACAGCTTTTAATTGGGTAACTTTTGTAACAGTTTTTGATAGGTGACTTTGGACATTCATTTTTCACATACCACTATTGTGCCGAATTTACAATAGAAAATGTAATAATAGTGTGAAATAGTCTCATCTAAATATTTGGAGTCATGAGTTATATGCTGTATAGGGATACATTCTGAGTACAATTATTATTATTGTTTTTTTTTTTGTTTGTTTTTTTTTTTAGAGATGTTCCCAAAATACGCAATTTTGTGGAGGAAGTTGTCCCACTCTACAGTCCCTCAGAATTTCAAAGTCACTTTAGACTTCAAAAAGGAGAAGTAGAGGTGTGTAAGTAACAAGCCACATAAACATTAGAACTGTTTTTTCTAAAGATGAACTGTTTCCTCTTACTATGCAGGATCTCATTACAGCCCTTGGCCCATTTTACATGAATGCGCAACATACCAAATTGCCACTTACAAACAGCGTTCTTGCATGCCTGTGGACACTATCCAACCAAGAGTCATATCGGGGAGTGGCAGATTTGGTGTTAGCAAATCAACTCTTGCCAAGTATCTACATGATTTTTGTTTGCTTGTTAACACTCATATGGCACATCACATTTCCTGGCCAAAAGGCCAAAGGCTGCAGATGTCACAGAGAGAGCTGGTTTCCATAACACAATTTGTGCAGTTGATGGGTGTCACATCCCAGTTATGAGACCTCACTGTGATAATCCCTTAGCATACTACAACAGAAAGCAGTTTTATTCAGTAATTCTGACAGGGTTTTGTGATAGTCAGCGGCGGTTCTGCCATATCAGTGTGGGTCACCCTGGTAGTTGGCATGATGCTAGGGAATTTTGTCTCACAGAGGTTGCTTGTCTTCTTGAAGAGGATCCACTGTCCCTGGTCCCTGAGGGAATGCACATCATTGGAGATTCTGCATACCCTTTGTTGCACCAACTTATGAGACCATACAGAGATAATGGTCACTTGACTGCCAGACAGAAGCGCTTCAACAGAAAGCTGAATGCTGCTCGTGTAGTGATCGAGCATGCATTTGGCATAATGAAATCAAAGTTCAGGAGGCTCCGATACCTGCAAATGAGAAACATCCAAAACATTAGTTCAGCAGTCTCAGCTTGTTGCATTCTGCATAACATTTGCTTAGAGCCAGATGATCAATTTGAAGTGCTGGATGAAGGTGTTGATGATGAACAACACCCACTGCAACTTTACAACAGAAATGCAAGTCATTACAGAGACATGATTTGCAACCAAATCTAGGATTTACAGAGTGATTAACTAAAAAGAGGAACACTTTGTATATTGGCACATATGGGTTTGAGTATACAGGAATATTAATTTGTAACTGAAAGTACTGCAAACATAAACAGCAGCTGAACATGGGTTGCAATGCCAAAGCCATACAAATAAAATATTCCTGAAAAGACATCTGAAATGTCTTCCAGATTTTTTCTTCATCACTCAAAAGTATAGGAGTCACTATGGGTTTCAAATGTAATAGACTGACAGCAAAATGTTTATTTTGAAGGAACTGTGTGTCACTCAATGCATTGCTAAATGTCAGTAGAACATTGTGGACAACTTAGTATTATGAAAAGAATTTAGCTTTCTTTATGTTGTGTGACAAAATGTAAGGTCAATGAAACTCGTATTCAGCATGCGTTTACTCAAATTTTTATTGAACTGTACCTTTTTTCCAGAATCTCCATAATTTTCTCCTGATGTTGTTCAATTGCTTTTAGTTCTGTAACAATTGTATTTAGGCTGATTAACATTTTTTTTTCAAATGACCATCTGTGTTTCTCTTTCAGTCTTCTCCATCTCTGAAGATCTGGCTGAACAAGGGTCTCCAACACAGCAGTCCTTCTCTCTGCATGGGCCTCAAATGTCTCATAAAAAGAGGGCTGGCTCACTGGTCTTCTCCTCCTTGAGGGATTTAGCACCATGTTTTGGGTGCCAGAGGGTCCAGGAATGTCATCCATGCCTGGCTGTTCTTCAGAGGAATGTGGTGTGTGTGTGGCCGTGTTTTGGGAGCACACTTCATCCAGGACCAGTGGAGTGGAGCAAATTGTAGAAGCTGGTGCACTTCCAATTCCAGAACTGCCAAACAGCTCATCCATTTGCTGTTAAAGAGATCATTGATTTAGAAATGGGAAAAATACATTTAAATGTTCATTTGCTCTGGAAGCATTCCTTTACCAGGGTTTCATTTTTTTTGTCTTCTGAAGCATGACAGTGAGCTTTGAAATACCCCAAGGCTATATGAAATGCCCTTATGTGAAATTCTTAGCCAAATAATTGCTACCATTTGATGCTCTCTTGTGAACATGCCTTTTTTTAAATGACTAAAATGTAATTTTAATGCCTACACATACCGTGTAGTACTCCCAGGTTTGCTTTCCTTCTCCAGTTGCCCGACGTCTGTCCTTCACTCTTTTGTAAGTGCTTAAAAGGTTTCTGAAATTTTTTTCGTATTTTTTCTGTTGATAAGTTATAGCCCTTTTCTGCAAATTCTTTTTGGATTTTTTTGTAGAAGGCAGTTTTGTTCCTCAGGTAGAGTTGCTGATGGTTTCTTGTTACTTCAAGTAACAGTAATGTTGTTCTGTGTGTTATTTCTGTGAAAAAGACAGATTCAGCCACAGTAGTGAGATTTATATTTCTAACATTCTTAGGAGTACTATACGTTGTTGGGACCCACGTGTATCGGTCTTGTTGGATGGGGATGAAGGTCTGGATGGAGATGTAGGTAAGTTTTCTGGTGGTGGAATGGAGCACTGAATGGTTGGTGGTGGCAGCAGCTTTATAACAGTGGGGGTAAGTGAAGAAGGAGGCCTAGTAGTGGTGGAAGTGGAGCACTTGGTGGTTGGTGGTGGAGGCCTGGCAGCAGTTGCTGTAAAGTGGGTAATGGGTTGAGAGGAACCTGCAGATGCAGTCAGTGTTACTTAAAGAAATAATCCCATTCTATGAAGGTTCATTATTTGGTTTATAGTGTAAGACAGGTCAGATCACTACAAATTGAACAGCTCTGCTGTTTGCTCACCATTTTTCATTTTCTCAGCAGTGTCTTTTGGGACAGCTAGGGTGAAGATGCTTCCCTTGCTGTCCTTCAAATTAACTGTCACAGTTTTGTTGTCCATTTTGTTTGGTGCAGGGTCATGAAGAGCTTTTATACCCAATGAAATCAATCAGGTCTTAACAACATATAGACCTTTTCCAATCATGCCAGGGAGGTTTATTGGTTCAATAATTAACAGTTTTGTTTCTTTTTGCCTACTCATTAAAGTTGTGTTTAAGTGTGCAGCGTGTCAATGCATGTATATGCGATATAAATATATGTGAAGTAATGATAGAATTAAGACACCTTTTAATACTTTAAGTGGTCTAAACCTTACTTCTTTGTTTTCTGTGTATATGAAGTCTCCATTTATATACAGCCACAGAAGGAAAAAAAATAGATCATTCCAAATGTTCATATAATCAGCATTTCTAGGTGCATCGGTGTCATTTTACCTGTCTATTGATTAAAAAAAAAAAAAAACAGAAGGTTTTTAGTAAGTGCATGTAGTTAATTTTATACAAGGTTACTGCATATAATTGTAATTTAAACTTTTCCTTTATATCACTATTGTATTTCTTAAAAGGTCTGCTTTCTTTGCAGTATTTATTTGAGGTCTGAAAAAGTACAGAGCATCTTGTTTTGACCAGTTTCATACTGACATACTGTCAGTAGTTAATATAATCACACCAAAACAATCCTTTTACCTAAACACAGAACAAGCAATATTCAGAAAAACAAAATAATTTTGAAATGGTGTCTTAATTTGTGATGTGGCTTATCAACACAAAGCAGAATGTGTATTCATGAGTAGATATGTCACACAAACATGTTAAAACAATCATTACAAGATTGCATTGGCATGGAAATAGATGATATAAAACACAGACCTCGTAAAAGATTTTTTGATGTTTATTGTATCACAAAACCATATACAGCACATATAGGCCTATAGAGGATGACACTGTAGGCTGTTCCAAACATACAAAAAGAAAGGAAAAAAGAAACAGAAGAAATGAAACTATGTAAGATATATTACAACAAATCAATAAAAGAAAGAAGCCAATCATTTATTCTATACAATGATTTTGCTTTTTTATTGATCATATCTTTAAGTGTCAAATTAGTTTGTTAGTTACTTTTATGTAATGCAATATGACATTTATTATTTGTATCTTGGTTTTGTAGTTAGCTATAGGACATTTTTCATATATAAGCAGTTTATTCAGTGTAGTGAAGCCTCTCACAACATCCATTAAAAAAAAACGGCCTCTGGTTGACCAGTTTTTTTCCAAACTTTAACTCTTATACAATAATAATATATATTTACCATATCGCCTAATCTTCATTTTCATCATTAATGTTTTGTTTGAATATCAGATGTTCGATATAAAGATTGATTACATACAGGAACTTTTTTAAGAAAAAACACGCAGCACACGTCGTGCTTGTCGTCACATAATCTGACCAATGAGAATAAAGTGTGTCGTCATCAAGGCTTTCGCAGCCGATTTTGAGCAACTGCAGCGCCTGACCTCTGCGACTGCTCTCGTTTTGCTCTCACCGTACTTTGATGGCACATGTGATCGAAAGGCGACTGCAGCGCCGATCAAAGTCGGACAAATGATCTTACCAGAATGCATTGTTTTGTAAGGCGGCAGCCCATTTCTTGCGGCGCCACATGAAGTCGAACGCACCTAGTGTTGCCATAGAAAAGCATAATTCCGAGTCTGAGGGCATGAACAGCTCCGAGTAGAACGTCACATGTTGTCATCTCGAAATTATACCATACTGTTTAAATATTTTAAATAAAAAAAGGAAAAACGAAATAAAAGCGATACTTCTGTCATGCAGCGCTACTGTGGCTGCTGTGTGTCGCATAGAGATGGGGAGTCGACTCCAAAAGAGTCGATTCCTCGACTCTCACTAGCCCTAGTGTCGGAATCGACTCCAGGTCAGGAATCGACTCCCAGTGTCGAGTGTTTTTTTCAAGTTCAACACAGCAACAGTTCATTATAACGAAAAGATTATAATGAATGTAAAGATACAGAAATTAAAACAAAAAGATAAAGAAATGAGAGGAAAAAATAAGTAATGCCAGGAAAACAAAGAACAATAATGTATAGATAGTTTTTTTCTGTTGGGTCTGTTTTGCGGCTCAATCATGATGTGGTTCAATACAGTCAATTGGTTGTGATTGGCACAAAACACTGCAGTAGGTTTTACGAACCAATCATGTACCAGTCCTCAGGGTGAGAGTGGGACATGCCCATAATTGGCAAGTGGTGGTTGATTGAGTGATACTGTTGAGTGATGACTGTTTTTGAATCCAGTAACGTTAACTTATAATGGCAACCCCGACCTCAACCGTGTGGAAATATTTCAACCAGACCGAAGACAAAACTAAAGTTCGTTGTGATATTTGTAAACGTTGTTTAAAATTCAACAGTTCAACGTCGTGCATGTGGAAACACTTGAAAGCGTTTCATCGAACAGAACTCGCAAGTCTTCAACGGCCAAGCACCACTGCCAGTGAGATGAGATGGATGAGGTAAACGCTGTAACGCTAGTTACATGTTTTCCTGTACAGTCCCAGATAAATATTTAATTAAGATAAAACACATAATTCAGCTAATGAAATGTAAATCCAAATAAGGAGTTTATTTATGAGTTAATGTCCATATATATCAAATTTAAATGACAGTAAAATCACCTACAACCCTTACAAAAATACGTCACTTTTAGAATAAGATTAGACAAGATGGTGGGCCTTGGTTTAATTTCCCCTTTCCCACCCACACCATGTAATGTGTAGTAATATGAAAGATATTGTATGCATTTTTTCATCTGACCATGTGCAGACATTTTGTTTGTTAGGGAGCTGAGTCAGGAAACTGTCCTCCACCAGCGAAACGTCCGATTCAGACAGTTATGCACCAGTATGCTATTAAGGATCCTTATCTACGTGAGTTTTTATGTAATATAGGAAGTACTTCCACTACTTTTGTGACTACTTGCACCAGGCTAGTTGCATAAACTGCTTAGACTAGTCTTACATGGTAGTCAATTAATTTTTTTCTTCAAGACTGGTCATAATTTTGTTAAGTCTGTTACATTAAAAGGAAGATTGGTCTTTTTTTTAAATTACAAAGATAAAACTAATTAGCCCTAAATCATTTCTAGTTGTTCAGACTAGTTTTTAAGACACAGTCTTAAACTATTGGCTGTGTTTATGCAACTGCTGGGTTCTGTTTGAGTGAAACTATAGATTAATGTATATATTTATTCTTGTGAAGGCAGATTATTTTTGCTATTTAGGGCTGTCAGTAATTTTCTTTTTTATTGAACAGGCTTTAGTACCAATTATTTACGTGACATGGTTCTATACAATTAGTGTGAAATAACTGAACTTTTAATCTTTTTCTTGCATTGCAGCTAACAGCATTCCAAAGAAAAGGCTTGATAACAAGCTCCTCAAAATGATGGTGAAAGACATGCAGCTTTACAACATTGTCAATGATGAGGGGTTTAGAGAGTTTGTTTATGCTTTAGATCCAAGGTATCAACTCCCATCAAGATCAACACTAATTAGAAACCTCGAAGAACAGTATGATACCACCAAGACTTCTTTGAAAAAGAAAATGGAGGTGTGTATAGTCCATTTGTTTGCTGTAATAGATTCTCTGTCTGAAGTTTTAGATTTCAGCTTATTTTTTTATATATCATAATTTCTCACGATCAAGCCATCTTATATTCTATTATAATTGCTCAAGTACAAAATAATTTTTGTAAATTGCTTTGGATAAAAGCATTTGCTAAATGCCTTCATTTGATCTATGTTGATATAGGGGTAGATGGGGTGCTGGTGCTAGTTGCCACAAGAGAAAGCTGTCAAAACAGTTCAATTTCAAACAATCAAAAACATTTCAAAGCCACAGTATTGTTCAAATTTTGTCAACAAAATTGTCAAATTTGTTAACAATATTTTGTCACCATTATTATTGTTTACAGGAAGCTGATCACATATCTGTCACCACAGATATGTGGACATCTATAAACACAGAAGCATACTTGGCGGTCACAGCACACTTTATTATCGATGACAGCCTCATGTCATGTTTATTGGACGTACACAGGTAATTTTTTAATTAACTAATTTTTTTTTTTAGTGTGAGAGAGAGTTCTTGAAATTTGATGAAATTTTTTTTCTAAATTTGTGCTGTTACACCGTATGAGACATTAAAAACTTATTTGTCAGCTACTCTTTTACAGAGTACCCTACCCTGTCTTTACAGAATGTTCTTTACATTGTATAGAATGATTTTATGTAGAAAACTGTAAATCTTTGGGTTTTCATAGGCAGGGTTACCATTTATTTGGGTTTTCCTGTAGTTTTAAGCATACATGTAATTGTGATTACAATTTCTTTTGTCCCCAAAGGTTCCCACAGAGGCACACTGCCGATGAAATAGCAGCAGCTCTTCATGAGATTTTTAGGGATTTTAACATTGAAAACAAAGTTGGGTGCGTTGTGACGGACAATGCTGCCAACATGGTAGCCGCTGTAAAAAAACTTGTTTTAAGGCACATGCCTTGTTTCACACACACCTTAAATCTTATAGTGAAGGATGGCCTGTCTGCAGTTGCTGAGCTAACCGAAACCAGAGAGAAGGTGAAGAGAATTGTTGGACATTTTAAGAGCAGCTGTGTCTCTATGGAGAAACTTTCAAAATATCAGCGGGAAATGAAGCTTCCAGAGTACAAACTTGTACAAGAAGTTGAAACCAGGTGGAACTCCACATACTTGATGCTCGAACGCTTCCTAGCCGTTAAAGTCCCACTGTCTGCTGCCTTATCAACAATAGATGCTGGACTGCCAGTCCTCTTCAGCTCTGACTGGGATGCGATTGAAAGTGCTGTGAGGGTAAATCACAGCCCCATTCATTGTATTGTGTAGGATAATTCACCCAAAAATAAATTTCCATCATTTACTGACCCTTATGTTGTTCGAAACCTGTTTGAGTTTTCTGTATGTTGGTAACGAGACAGAATTAACTGTAACAGTAAAATTCCAAAGTAGAAAAAAATGCTTTAGAAGTCGATGGCTACTGTCAGATGAAGAAAGAAACTCATACAGGTTTGAAAAACATGAGGGTGAGTAAATGACATAATTTTCATTTTTTGGCTAACTAATAATTAATTTTTATGTTTTTAATTTGTTTCTTGTTTTTCTCTTTCTCTTTTAAGATTCTCCATCCATTCTTTCAGGTAACAGAGGAGATCTCTGCAGAGCTCAATGTAACAGCATCCAAATGCATTCCTATGGTTCGAAACCTACAGAAGTATGATGCAGCAACAAGAAAAAGGTAACATTGGATATCGTCTTGCAGAAGTTCTGAATGGTACCCTTCAGCGTAGATGCAGTGCCTATGAGACTTCACGGTATGTTTCCCCATGAGATGCATATAGATTTTTTTTACTGTGGTCAGAAATACTGTGGCTGTGGAAAGCTGATGTACTTTTGCTAATGTAATGGATTGGAATGACACAAACATACACCCATTGTATTAGGTTTTATGCCATGGTCTTTCTGAACACTTTGGAAAGTGTGCATTCACAGAGTTATTTCATGTTTTTCATTTCTTGTCGATTGTGATTTGTACAATGAATTGTTTTTGTTGTTTCTGTTAGTCTTCTGTCAAAAGCAACCATCCTCGATCCGCGCTTCAAAACACTCGGATTCATAAGTCCACAGAAGGCTGATGAGGCTGTGAGGAGCCTCTCATCTGAAGGTGCAATGTTTGTTTTAGAAGGACAGGCACAAGCCTCTACACCTTTAGCTTCTTCAACAGCAAATGAACTTTGGCATGATTTTGACACTCAGGTAAGAGATTAAATTGAAAGGATAGCAGAGGGATAGAAAATGTGTTGTTTATTTACTGTGCTTACCCTTGGGCCATTCAAGAAGTAGGTGACTCATGAAAGTTCAATTGATATTTTTCCCTTAATATTTGTATCGTATGGTAACTGCTCACATATGTGAGCAATAACGTATGGAAGAATGTGCTGTATCATAAGTTCACAACTGTGTTGTGTTTGCAGTTGTTTGCAGAGTATGTTTGTTAATATTCTGAGCAAAAGATTATTCAGTAAAAGCCTTTGCTCCAGTATTAGTGGAAGGCACTGTATACAGTGTACCTTTAATAAAGGCATATCACTTTGGATAAGAACTCAAGGTATTTTCTCTCAAGTTAAGTAAAATCATACATAACTAAGTGATATTTTTGGGTGAACTACATATTTGATATTTGATTTTTGCCTTTTCTAATATACACATGTCTGTCTTTGTTAAAAATGTGTTTTTACAGGTTTCATCACAAAATCCTAGACAAGATTTTTTAACTGAACTCAAACTGTACCTGGCAGAGCCCAACATTGTTCGAACAGAATGTCCTATCCAGTACTGGAGTGCGAAAGAAGCAAAGTTTAATTTGCTTCGTGAACTTGCAAGAAAATACCTCAGTGTGCCAGCTACCTCAGTACCAAGTGAACGGGTATTTTCAAAAGCTGGAGAACTAATCTCAAAAAAAACGGTCAAGGCTTCACCCGAAACAAGTTCAGATGACACTCTTTCTGAATAGCAATATGCCGTAGCATCTTTTTAAAACAAGGATACACCTTTGTTTGCCTTACATCTGAATGACAATTTCTGAACAGTAAAACATTTGACTGATTTGTATATTTTATTATATTTATTATATTTTAGTATATTGAAATTTAGTTTTAGGTTAAAATAAGTTGTTACAGAGAGTAAAAATGAAGGTAAATGAAAATCTGTGATCTTAAGATTAATAATAAATGTTTATACTGCAAGTAATTCACCTCTCATTTTCAAAACAATTGATGCTGTTATACATTGGCAGGTTTTGCATATTTATGAATAATATATGATGTATTATAGTATGTGTAGCAACGCTGTGTTCATGAAATGCAAAAACGGCAATAAAACTGGTAATGTGTTGCAATCAGTCATTGTGTGGCAATTAAATATACTTTTTTATTTCATATAGGCATTCTTAGAGGTGATTTTTGTTTCTTGTCTGTGTTGATTAATTTTTCAATATTAAACATTTTAATAATGACCTTCACTTATTTGTATACAAAATTAGACGTTTTCTACAGAAGAGCTTTGATATCTATAATTTCCAGGTAATGTATGTAATCATGTAGGTTATCCCTAAATAAGACATTAAAAGACAAGTACTGTGTAAATAAGAGTATAGTGTTTAGTGTTGTACTTCTGAAAACTGAAGGGAGTTAATTAAGTGTATAACAAAAACTATGTAATGCTTTGTGTGCTTGTCAATTCTTATATATGCATCCTTGTTTCCTTTCCTCTTACCTCCATCCCCTTAGGATGCGAGGATGGAACATTAACATTAGTGAAATGGCATGTACTCACTCTATATGAAGTTCATTTTCTATTATTAAATGACAAGTGCATTAAAAACTATTATTAAACAAGTTATTATTGGTAATAATATAACTAATATTTTTCAATGTTAAACAAAAAAAGTTAAAAAATAAAGTTAAACATGCTTAAGTTAAAGTTCATAGCTTCACTACATTAAAATTATATAAAATAATATACAAAATAAATAGATAAATACTGTCTAAAACAAGTCTGCTTTTACAAGTTTAATGATTAATACTAACATATTGCACACTTAAATATGATTTGAAGAAGCTGCGATGTGAAAGGGAGGGGTATTTATAAGGTTTAGTTGATTAAACATTTTAGTATAGGAAACATTTGTATCCTCGCTCTTGACTCCTCAGGAAGCCTCCTCGTTCCTCGCCCTCCTCCCGGTGGAATTAAAGAATTTAGATGTCCTACATGAGAGCAGAGCTCGATCGGTTTCAGAGTCGTAGGACATACGAGCGAGAAGTGAGGAAACGAGGAAGCATATTGAGACGCACCTTCTGAATCCTGACCCTATTTTAATTCAAAGTAAATGGAGTCGAGGAGTTGATTCCACCGACTCCAAAATTAGGAGTCGGGAGTCGGAGTCGACTCCAAAAAAAACCGGAACCGAACACCCCTAGTGTCGCAGATAGGACTTTTACTTACTCAAAAATGTTCTGAGGGCAGAAAGGAAAATGATTCGTTCACAGATTTAACCAATGAAATTGAGGCAGAGGCGGGGTCAGGAAATTTGGACATGTGGAGGGAATACTTCAGACAGAAACATTATTAACGCTTCGTGGGAGGCATTTGCTGCAAGGTAAGTAAATTTACCATGTATTTTATTAAAATAAATAAATAAATAAATAAACAAACATCTCTAACCTTTACTGAGATAATTAGAGGGCAAAGACGCACAGAACAAGTAATCATCGACTAACGTTACATATCATATCATATGCATTTTCATTCAACTGCTTTATCAGTCGATCGCACCAAAGCTGCTTATGGGGTAAATTGAATAACACATGCTTTTCCAGTGCTACCGCGCTGTCTGTGAAGCCGATATGAGCGACAACAGAACTCGTTCAAATCTCCGTGGCATTTCATTTGTCAGTTAGCGCTAGCATTAACATCAGCGCTGCTCTCAGGGCAGGAGTATTCAATAGGTCCATATTACTGTTATTTTTAGTGAACTGTGTGTTGCTCTCAGGGCAGGAGTACTGAATATATTCGTATTACTGTTATTTTTACTGAATTATGTGCTGCTCTCGGTGCAGAAGTACTCAATAGGTCTGTATTACTGTTATTTTTACTAAACTATGCACTGTTCTCAGGGCAGGAGCAAAAATGACAGTGCTAAAATGAATTATGCGCTGCTCTTGGGGCAGGAGTACTCAATAGGTCTGTATTACTGTTATTTTTACTAAACTATGCACTGTTCTCATGGCGGGAGTAAAAATAACAGTACTAAACTGAATTATGCGCTGCTGTCAGGGCAGGTGTACTCAATAGGTTAGTATTACTGTTATTTTTAGTGTACTATGCGCTGCCCTCAGGGCAGGAGTAAAATAACAGTACTGAACTGAATTATGTGCTGCTCTCAGGGCAGGAGTATTCAATTGGTCCATATTACTGTTATTTTTAACTAAACTATGCACTGCTCTCAGGGCAGGAGTACTGGATAGGTTCATATTACTGTTATTTGTCACGTACTATGCGCTACTCACGTCAAAGTATTTCTGTATGACTATACTTTGGAATTTAAAGAATTTAAAACTGACCTTAACAACATTTTAGATACTGTGCAACATGATTGGTCCTCTGGTTAGTCAGGTTATGCCGTCCCAGGTTATTCACTGAATGCTGAATCAAGAATTTAATTTCATTTTTTTTTTTTCATTTTCACATGATGTGCTTATAATGAGGACAAACCTGTCATTGACTGTTTCATGTAGTTTTTCTTAATTTTTGAAAAAGCAGAAGCCATCACTGGTCCATACTTGGAGAAAGGGAATCTCTGGACTTTCTTTGTAAGTTCATCTAGTTTTAGTTGAGAATCTTGTTGATATTTGAAGTGCCCATATTAAGTGTCAGAAACTCCAGTCTCACTTCCTGTTATCAATTACCTGTTAGGGTTGTTTGCATAATTCCAGCCTATTCATTAGCTCTCCCTCAAACGTCTACTCTGATCTGCCCTCAATCATTGTGGTTGTAGCTGAGGCCAAACAGAGTATAGTAGGCTCTAGGAATGGCAGGATTTAAGGATGTATTACATGTCCTTAAGATATTGTCAATTTTGAGGGAGTTGTAAGTGATTTTTTTTAAAATCTTTAATCTTATGATTTTGCCAGTAATTCTGTTTGTTTACATTGCTATATTTCAGATGATGTGCAGTGAGATGGTCAGTGATGTCGTGTTTCTGGAATGGAAGTTTCCTCCACAAAATAAAGTGGTCCAGGAAATATATGAAAATGAGGATGTTCATGATTCAATATCCCAAACTAAAGCCTTTAGTTAAAATACTTTCTTTCTTTCTTTCTTTCTTTCTTTCTTTCACGACTGTCAGTGTAAATTGAAACAAAATTCTTTCATTTCAGTTGCAGGAAGACCTTACAAACATTTCTGGAGACTTTGAGAAAATGGCTTTGAGAAGATATTTGGCAAAGTGACCTATGACCTTGGGCTTGGTTTAAAGGGGGCCCGTTCAAATTTGTTGGCTCATGTCTAAAATAAAAATAAAAAATAAAAAACTTAAAAACCTCTAGGAATGATGATATCCACTAGTTAAAACTACAGTGGTTTAATGATGCATCTTGCTGTACTTTTTGTTGTGAAATGTTCCTGTATTTTATACATGCATTTAACTGCATGTATAAAACTCTGCACACTGGATTTGTTTGTTTGTAATTTGTAATTGTATAAAAAAAAGAAAGAAGTCACAATTAAACTTATTTTATTGTAATATTGCACCCGTAAACTAATTATTTTCAATCGATATACAATTTCGGTACATCGGTACAACAGACATTGAATGATACAACATTAACAACACGATTATTAAAAAAAAAGAACTCACAAGTTAATTAAAATTACAAGTCTTAATTTCTCTGCAATAGCCCATGAGAGGAGCATTAAGTGGTTGCACAAAAATTGACTGGTACCTTTTGCAATCACATTTATGTATCACCAAGTCAACTCTGTGAGAGAAGACCTATTCGGACAGTAGGAACATATGTAAAAAATTATTTACATGTCACCTCAGTGATAAAACTAATGGATTTGATTTATTCACAGTGTGATCATATGAACCAAGGAATGCACTGCTCATATGGCCAGTCGCATAGTTGTCTGCTATAAATTAAATGTCATATGCTTGGAATAAGAATAAATTTAAATATAATAATATATTTATTTAAATCTCAGGTTCAAAAATAGACCCACTATAGTTGAAATGGTTTTCTTAAATTTTATCTGTCAAAATGATAGGTGTCATGAGAAATGTGAAGATTAGCAGAAATAACGTTTAATAAATCACGTTTATTTATACAGCGCTTTTTAACAAAACATGTTGTGTCAAAGCAACTTTACAGTTTTTAATAGGACAAATAGTGTGTCAATAATGCAAAAGTTCCATGTTGCAGCAAAGTCAGATTACAGAGGACTCATCTGATTCCCGTGGTCTTGCGCCAACGGCCGTCTAGGTGACAAGTTCCTCACTGATGATCTGTCTCTGGGGCTCATCTATTTGATGTGATCCCTGCTGAGATTTAGGGCTATAGAGGTCGTCTCTAGGTGCTGATCCACCATCTGGGCTGGGTACGGACTGGATCCGGGGGACTGCAGTGACCATCTGATCTGGATACAGACTGGATCTTGTGGCTACGGTGACCTCAGAATAAGAAAGAAACAGACTAATATTAGCGTAGATGCCATTCTTACGATGCAACAAGTACATCAGGTGTTATGGAAATTGTTCCCGGTTTCGGTTGACCTAATTAATGCAGCCTAACAATCCTTTAACGGATTTGAATTATAGAAATATATTAATGTGTTATGTGTAGGCCAGGTTAAAGAGAAGGGTCTTTAATCTAGATTTAAACTGACAGAGTGTGTCTGCCTCCTCAAAGGTGCGAGGTAGATTGTTCCAGAGTTTATAATAAGAAAATGATCTGCCGCCTGCATTTGATTTTGATATTTTAGGTATTATCAAATTGCCAGAGTTTTGAGAACGCTGCGGACGTGAGGGACTATAATGACAAAGCTGCTTAGTTTATATTTTTATGTATGTAATTGTAGGCCTACCTGTATTGCATACATGTTACTGCCATAATAATGACTCATTTAAAATGTTTAAGTACTTTTCTTGTCTTTTTGTTCTTAACAGCTCCCACTTGCTGTGCTGGAGCAGTTATGAAATATTGTAGATACTTTCTGGTTATTATATAATCTGGCTATTATGTGCTTTTATCAGGTGGAACCAAACATACACCATTTTTCAATCATCTCCATTTTTGCACCATTTTGGACTCGGCAGCATCAGATCTTCAGTGTTAGCTCGTTTGATTTGTCCAGATTTTGCAACTCCTCCAGGTAACTGAAAAATAAAATAAAAGATCAATCAATCACGTAGAAGTTGTCTACTGTTTTATAAATATAACGATTAAAAAAAAAAAAAAAAAACACTTGAATATCCAGTAAATACGTATAGATTTACTGAATAGAAAAAAAAAAAAATATCAACACTATATAGAACAAATTAAAAATAACAAAAAATTATAGAAAAACTATATATATATATATATATATATATATATATATATATATATATATATATATATATATGTGTGTGTGTTGTGAATTTGATGCATTAGTTATTTTTTTTACTAGCTTTTTTCTTTTGTACTACATATCCCACAATTCTTAGTCAACTTCATTTAGGGTGAACTCCATATATGGAACACTACATTACCCATGTTCCCCTGCTTAAGGTCTATAAATAGCCCTTACTTCCTTCCTTTGTTCCTTTCTCCTGTTGGTGAGGTGTGGGTGTTTGAATGGGCACCCAACTATGTCCTTTGAGTCCTTTCCTTTGGATGCGTTAAGTAAGTTCGTTTTGTATAGTTTGAATTTGTTTATTTGTGTTTAGTTGTTTAATCATTATGTGGACTATGTACAATATTGATGTGTATTGATGAGTTGTTTGTATGATTTTGATTTCTTTATATATTGTTTGTAGTCATGTGAATTCCTGCATTGCATTTGATGTCAATGGCTAAAGATGTACTATCCCATCAAACATGCCTGCGTGGGCCCGCTGCGGGTTTACTGTGGGACAGGGCGGGCAGAGCAAGCCCACACTAAACCCGCTGTGGGCCCCCTATGGGCTAGCCCATGTGGGCCCATAGCAGGCTTGCCCGTTTGGGCCCCCATGATAGTTTTCTGTGGGCAAGCCCACAAGAAAACCCAGAATTTTGCCCTTTTGGGACCCCATGTGGTTTTTCTGTGGGCAGTCCCTCTTGTTAACAGCGAAGGACAGCTAAAACTAAACTTTTTAAAAATGTTTTATGATTGGATTCTAATCAAAATTGTTGTTTTTTAAATTATTGTTAAATCTACATGCAAATGTTACATTAAAATTGTATTTCTGTGACAATGGCAGTAAAATGTAAACAATAAGTTGTCCATAACAAACTGAATACAGTTGTACTCATGAATTTACATACCCCTTGCAGAACATACTAAATGTTAATAATTTTAACAAAATAAGAGTGATTATAAAAACTTTTTTTATTTAGTACTGTCCTGAATAAACTATTTAACATGACAGATGTTTATATATACTCCACAAGACAAAATAATAACTGAAATTATATAAATGACCCCGTTCAAATGTTTACATACCCTTTAATCTTAATACTGTGTTTAGTTTCCTGGATGATCCATGACTGTTTTTATCTTTTGTGATAGTTGTTCATGAGTCCCTTGTTTGTCCTGAGCAGTTCATCTGCCTGCTGTTCTTCAGAAAAATCCTCCAGCTTCTGCACATTATTTGGTTTTTCCAGCATCTTCTGCTTTTTTGAACACTTTCCAAAACTGGCTGTATGATTTTGAGATCCATCTTTCCACACTGAGAACAACTGAGGAACTCATACATAACTATTACAAAAGGTGAAAACATTTACTGATGTTTAAGAAGGCAACACAATGCATTAAGAGGTAGGGGGTATAAACTTTTGAACAGAATGATGATGTGTAAATTCTATTTATTAAGTATTTTTTATTTACAGATTTTTTATTTTTTTTCCATTTAGTATTGCACTTCAGACTACAGAAATATTTACATGTCTCGCAGAAGACAATATAGGTGCAGTTTACCCTGATCATCTACTTCAAAAAGTTTACACCCCCTGGCTCTTAATGCATTGTGTTGCTTTCTTGAGAATCAGTGAATGTCTCCATCTTTAATAAAAAGTTATTGTATGTATGAGTTCAATTGTCAGTTGAAAAGATGGATTTCAAAATCTTACATTTACTTCTGAAAAGGGTTCAAATATGCAGATGCTGCTGGAAAATCAATTATTATTGTGTCTT
Organism: Cirrhinus mrigala; assembly: GCA_036247105.1. Lineage (NCBI taxonomy): Eukaryota > Metazoa > Chordata > Actinopteri > Cypriniformes > Cyprinidae > Cirrhinus > Cirrhinus mrigala. The sequence goes on along the minus strand of JAMKFB010000702.1, from coordinate 331,505 downwards.
GTGGAGTATATATAAACAGCTGGAATGTGAAATAGTTTATAACCAGGTCAGTAATAAATAAAAAATAACATGGAATTTCCATGATCCCTCTTATTTTGTTAAAATTATTAACACACACACACACACACACACACACACACACACACACACACACATACAGTTTTTGTTGTAATAATGTATTTATATTTGTAAATAAATACATTGTAGGCTATCATTAAATGAAATTAATTTATTTGAGACAATTAAACCATGTGAATAATCAGATTATTGATTTGTTAATTTATTCATTGTTATTGCTGGTATTGATTAGTGATGTAATTTTTTATTAAATATTTCCAAAAGGAAAAATAAATATGTAATGATATAATACATTAAATGGCGCATCAGCTCTTCAGCACGTGATTAATTCTAGCCAATGAGATCTCAAACTGCTGGAACTCTGCATCGTTAATGAGCGCTCATTCAGGCTTCGACTGGTACCGCCCAGGCTCTACTCAATCAGGTAACGTAAGATTTTAAATTTCTTGGTTCATTTCTGAATTTTCTATTAAAATTCATCAAAATGGTTGTGAATTAATAAATAGGAATTAAATTACACCAATTTTAGTGGTAAATTTGATTACAAGTGCCACTTGTTTAAACGACGAACGGTCATAACGGCCGAAAAGCCGTTTTCTGAGGTAACGTTAATCTCTGAGGTAATATATCCTTCAAAACTGCACTTAAATTCACTGAATTAAATTAGTTTACGTCCATTTTGGTGTTAATTTGGATTATTGTCATTTTCCGTTGCTGTTTATGCGATGAATTTATAATAGCCGAGCAAGAAGGAGCTAATCTTTGTTTTAAAGTCTTAAATAGCAACACAAACGGGGATTTATGTACAGCACAATACAATACCTCGGCTACATGCTTATAAAATGTCGTTACATATCATTAATGTATCTGTTTATAACTGACATCGGTAAATTCTCCGCGCTGACCGGTAACTGTTAACGTTAGGACAGTTTCGCAAACAATATACATTTGATTAAAGATTATTACAAAGATACAGCCATATTACTGTCATGTTATTGTTACTTAAAAATGATATATCATACAATTATATCAAAACTATCTTTGTAGGAGTTGCGTCTTAAACAAGCTGTGGCATGCAACGAGAGAGAGAGAGACTCGTTAGAGTACAGTAGGGGTGCGTCTTAAACAAAGCTCATGAATCAGTATGTAGCCATAAAGATTATCACTGTCAGCCATCTGGAATACTAATTTAACAATTATGAAAGTATGTAATGAAAGTAAAATTAAAAAAAAAAAAAAATATATATATATATATATATATAGCCCAGGAAATAATATTAAGGTAGCATATTCATGTATAATGATTTCCCCTGGCTGTTTAACTGTAACCTGTGTAATGCTTTACTTATTTTTATTTATTTTTTCTTCCTTTTACATTCTCAGATATTATTGTACATAGTGTTATTTATTTGTTTGTTTGTTTGTTTGTTTGTTTTATACCATTAATATAATGTTTGTCTTCTTTCTCTTTTGAGTACTGATTTCTATCTAGTCTTGAGTGCAAAGTTTAGCTCCAGCCCCAATCATGTACAGCTGAACCAGCTGATCAGGGTCTTCAGGATTACCACAGACTTCCAAGCAGGCGTGTGGACGGGTTGGAGCTGAACTCTGTCGGATGTTGGTCCTTCAGGGCACCACTGCTGTAAGTGAGTCAGGTAGTCAAAACCTTAATACTTTTTAAGTTGTATTGTTATATTTCACTAATATTTTTTTTCTCTCTCTCTCTTTTTTTTCTCCCTTTGGCTTGTCAACTCCAGCTAAACAAAGAGCCACCAGGTCGCTGCATCTTTTGTAATGTTAGTGCATTTAAGTTTATTTAAAGCTGCACATTCATCCAACAAGTTAAAGTCATTAGTAATTTCTTACAGTGCACCTTCCTCCAAAAATTAAAGTTCTGCCATCATTTACTCACTCTGTTGTGAAAAAAAAAAAAAAGATTATATATATATATATATATATATATATATATATATATATATATATATATATATATATATATATAATATATATATATATATATATATATATATATATATATATAATTCTTTCTCACTTAGAAGATGGAACAAAAAGTAGGCTGGCCACAGCATCTGAAATGGAAACATCGTTCTGATTTAGTAATAATTGATCATTGCTCTGTCCTATAAAATTATTTAATACATTCCACTGTTCAATAGTTTGGGGTCAGTATTTTATTATTATTTTTTTTAAATCTAAGAAATACATTTTTACATTTGAAATGTTTAAGAAATTATTTTTATTCAGGATGGATTCATTAAGTTGATAAAAACTTTTACATTGTTGCACAAAAATCCTATTTCAAATAAATGCTGCTCTTTTAAAAGCATTATTTAAAGGATCCTGAAAAAATATATCATGGTTTCCTCAAAAATATAAACCAGCACAACAGTTTTCAAGACTGCTGATGATGAGAAATGTAGTTTTAAGCATAAGAGAGTTCTTTCAAAAACACTGAGACATCTTACCGACTTTTAAACAGTAGTGTTTTCTGTTTTTTTTTTTTTTTTTTTTTTTAACGTGGCTGTGAATAAATGAAAGTATTTGAAATTTATTACTCTTAATTTATTGCTTCTACTTTCAGCGTGCAGTTATTCTGCATATGCATTAATAGTAATATTGTGGCATTTTGCAGGTACAAAGTAAAAGCAAACTAAGCATCCCCACACTATCCCTACAGTGCCCACACCCAGCCCACAGCATCCCCACACTATCCCCACAGTGCCCACACCCAGCCCACAGCATCCCCACACTATCCCCACAGTGCCCACACCCAGCCCACAGCATCCCCACACTATCCCCACAGTGCCCACACCCAGCCCACAGCATCCCCACACTATCCCCACAGTGCCCACACCCAGCCCACAGCATCCCCACACTATCCCCACAGTGCCCACACCCAGCCCACAGCATCCCCACACTATCCCCACAGTGCCCACACCCAGCCCACAGCATCCCCACACTATCCCCACAGTGCCCACACCCAGCCCACAGCATCCCCACACTATCCCCACAGTGCCCACACCCAGCCCACAGCATCCCCACAGCATCCCCACACTATCCCCACAGTGCCCACACCCAGCCCACAGCATCCCCACACTATCCCCACAGTGCCCACACCCAGCCCACAGCATCCCCACACTATCCCCACAGTGCCCACACCCAGCCCACAGCATCCCCACACTATCCCCACTGTGCCCACACCCAGCCCACAGCATCCCCACACTATCCCCACAGTGCCCACACCCAGCCCACAGCATCCCCACACTATCCCCACAGTGCCCACACCCAACCCACAGCATGTCCACACTTTATGGGCCCACTCTGCTTTGTGTGGGCCAGCCCACACTTAACCCACACTTTTGGGCTGTTCCACTCTGGCCCAACACGGGCCCCATAGTGTGGGGCCCACACGTGCCCCGCATTTCACGCCGTTATCGGGGCCCACAGCGGGCTGCCCGTGCAGGTTAGATTTTTTTGCCCACAGTGGGCCCACACGGGCCCCAAACGGGCATGTTTGCTGGGATTCTTCACTTAAGTGGTATTAAAGAGAGCAAAGGACTGCATTTTTTCCAGTGTTTTAATCAGACACCCCACCAAGTTCTACAAGTTGTAACGGACTTTGGATATTTAACAACATATATTCAACTAATATATATATACTCATATACACACATCAGGTGTTATGGAAATTTGAATTATAGAAATATGTTAATGTGTTATGTGTTCATGAAATATGTTAATGTGTTATATATATATATATATATATATATATATATATATATATACTGCCCTGAGAGCAACACTAAAAATAACAGTAATACGAACATATTCAGTACTTTTGCCCTGAGAGCAGCACATAATTCAGTAAAAATAACAGTTAATACGAACATATTCAGTACTCCTGCCCTGAGAGCAGCGCATAGTACACTAAAAATAACAGTAATACGGACCTGTTCAGTACTCCTGCCATGAGAGCAGTGGATAGTACACTAATAATAAAAGTAATATGGACCTATTGAGTACTCCTGCACTGAGAGCAGCGCTAATGTTAATGCTAGCGCTAACTGACTAAAGAAATGCTACGGAGATTTGAACGAGTTCTGTTCACAGACAGCGCGGTAGCACTGGAAAAGCATGTGTTACTCAATTTACCCCATAAGCAGCTTTGGTGCGACCGACTGATAAAGCAGTTGAATGAAAATGCATATGATATGTAGCCCATGATTACTTGTTCTGTGCGTCTTTGCCCTCTAATTATAATAATAATAATAATAATAATAATAATAACTTTATTTTTATGTAGCGCCTTTAAAGCAGTTTCTCAAAGCGCTGTACATGATAAAACAAACAAGTTAAAATTCAACACACACATAATAAACAACTAAAATCAAACTAAGATATAGAAATCTAAACAGTTAAGAAAAAGCTAACCTAAAAAAATGAGTTTTTAAGTAAGTTTTAAAGATAGTTAAATTCTGTGCATCTCTAATTTGAGGAGGGAGTGCGTTCCAGAGCCTAGGAGCATAGGAAGAGAAAGCCCTGTCCCCGACAGAGCGCAAACGTGTCTGTGGAACTACCAATAAACCAGCTTGTGATGACCGTAAGTGACGCTTGGGCGAATATGAGATTAAAAGTGCAGACAAATATTGAGGGGCCAGACCATGCAGTGCCTTATCATGAGGATTTTAAAATCTATTTGGAACCTGACCGGAAGCCAGTGCAGAGACTTAAGAATTGGTGTAATGTGCTCATTTTTCCTGGCACCAGTCAGGATCCTAGCAGCTGAGTTCTGCACATATTGCAACTTAGTAAGTGTGGTTTTAGGAACACCAACAAGAAGTGCATTGCAATAATCGATGCGAGAAAAAACAAAGGTATTAATAAGCCTTTCAGTCACAGAGAAGGACAGCATTGAACGGAGTCTAGCGAAATTTCTGAGATGATAAAAAGAGGTCTTAACAATGTGCTGCACATGATAGTCAAAAGACAGACTGGAATCAAATATAACTCCTAAATTTTTTAATTTAGTTTGTGACTCCAGAACGGAGCCATCAATGTTTAAAATTAGTGAGCCCGCATTACGAAGCTGATGGGAGGAGCCAATGAGCAAGACTTCAGTCTTATCATTGTTAAGACTCAAGAAATTTTCGGACATCCATGTTTTTATCTCAGAAATACAATGCGTTATAAAAGGAACATCCAAATTTTGACCAGGCCTAGAATGAATGTAAATCTGAGTGTCATCGGCATAGAAATGGTAATTAAGCCCAAGTGATCTTAAAAGCAGTCCGAGTGGAAATTTGTAAATGCTAAAAAGTAAGAGGCCTAGAACGGAACCTTGAGGCACACCTGTACTGACAGAACCCATCTCAGACCGTGAACCACTCATACAAACAAACTGTTGACGATCCGTAAGGTAAGATCTAAACCAGGTTAAAACAGTGTCAGAAACACCAAAGATAGTTTCCAGATGATTGAGTAAGAGGTTGTGATTAACAGTGTCGAAAGCGGCACTGAGATCGAGAAGAATAAGAACAGAGGGTACAACTAGAATCTGAAGCTATTAGCAGATCATTTGTGACCTTGACCAAAGCTGTCTCAGTGCTGTGAAATTTTCAAAAGCCAGACTGAAGGGGTTCAAAAAGATTATTTACTATAAGATGATTGTGCAACTGCGAAGCCACAACACGTTCTAAAATTTTTGCAAGAAAGGGAAGGTTTGATATAGGGCGATAATTAATAAGTTAGAAAATAAGTTATCCAAATCAGCATTATGCTTATTATGCTTAATTATCTCAATAAACTTTAGAGATGGCTAAAAGGGCGGAATGAAAGTCTCAAATTTCAAATGAATCAAATAGAATCGACTCAGAAGAGAAGTGAATGAATGCATGCATGTCGTTTGATCCACAAATGCACATTTTAATTACTACATGCACAAATTCTGATACTTTAATACAAACTTTACCATTTGTTTTCGCAAATATGTCTCTGTTTGAGCAAAATGCTGCACATTAGTGTATGTCTTAATTATGCAGACACCGGCTGAAAATCATTTGTTTCAGTGTAGTGATGCACATTTGCAGATTTTTCAAATCGTGTACACGTTAATGAATTGCACTGGGTCTTGTTAGTTGGTAGTTTTGTGTGTGGGCATTGTGAAAAGCTGTAAACTGTGAAAACGAAGTCTCAAAATCCAAATGAACTGAACAGGATTGACTCGAGCAAGACGTCAATAAATGCACACGTGTCACCTGATCCACAAATTCACAGATTCCTTTTTGCATGAGCAATTTATGATATATTAATGCAGAACAGAACATTTTTATTCACAAACATGTCTGTATTTGTACATATCGCTGCACAATCATGTAATTTCCAATTCCACAGACTCAAATTGAAAGGCATTTGTTTGTGGTTAGTAAGATACATGCATAACATTTATGCAATAAATGGATAATCGTGCGTGCACCTATTAATCATTCTGAGTCTAATATCATCCCAAAGAATGTAGTCACCGGACGAGAAGCAGCGCCGCATTTAGAACAATAGGTATTGCACCCAATTTAAGACAGCAGTCCAAAACAGTTAATAGTTAATAACAAAACAGAGCAAATGGAAAGAGAAAGCACGTTCTATGGCTATTATTAGCTCTCTATATAAAGCATACAGACAGAAAAAGGTTGTGCGGAAAGATAATATTCCAGCCTTTGATTAAGTCATTATGAACAATAACAATAATTTGGGACAAATATAATGTGATTTTATGGTAAACTATGTAAGTGGCAGCAGGATTTGGAACAGCATCAAATCAAACTGTTAGCTGAAATATCCACAAAATAAAAAACAACATAAGAGTGTGTGGTTTATCTGTAAATCAGATGCGTGTGAAAGTTCTGTTCATTACTACAGCAACAGCAGAGTATTCTTTCAGAATCATCCTGGGTCCAAATCGATTAATATTAAAATAAAGTGATGCGTGATTAAAGACACCCAGCACGCAGCGTCATAAACTTCTATTAAATACTGATTAGTTAGTGACTTAAATGTTAATGAAAAGTTACCTATTAGTTCTGCACTAATTGTTTTTAATTATGCATTAAAAACAGTATTATAAAGTGTTTACAGGCTATGTTTAGGCTGCCTGCAAAAATCTGATTTATTGCATCCAGATTTTATCCAGATGTTTTTTGAAAGTCCGGACAGCAAAAAAAAAAAAAAAAAGAAAAAAAAAGAAAAGAAAAAAAAAACATTAATACATGATTTTTCAAATCTAATTCAAACCACATATGTGGCAAAAGTGTTCATGCAATATTCAAACAAAGTTGAAACCAGCTGGCAGAAAGGAATATCACCACATATACCAGTCTCCTCTGTTGCTGAGTTTATCTTATGCAATGGAGGAGTTCTGATTTGATCACTCTGCTTTAATCAGTCTGCCTGAAAAGATGTTTTGAGGAAAAAAAATCCAGTTTGCCTGCCGTCTGGACATACCCCAAGTCTAACAGAGAAAAAAACAATAGGATTGATCATGATCCCTCAAGCAGTAAATGCCCATACACAGCTCCTCATTTTCAGCATAGCAGGCAGCTGGGAGGATTGTTTTACACCTCTTTAAACAGAAGTCCATAAGGACGAATTGACTTCTCCACAATCTCTCTCTCTTTATCAGGTGGGGTTCCCGCAGGAATCTCGATCAGCCAGTATTCCTTTCTGTCACATACTTTTCTCATTTTTGGATTGATTCTGTTCTGCAGAAGCACATCATAGATTTTTCCAGTCTCTTCACATGTAACTCTTTGGGTGTAATTAGTAGCCTCCTTTATATCATATGTTGAATAGATTCCTCTGCCGTACACTTGTCTAAAGCCTGGTATGTAATGAGACTTCATGATGGCTTTAGCACTGTTCATGCTGGTTCCATGATAAGAGACGGGCCACTCGCCATCCACTGAGTAACTCCTCCATCCATTCGTGCCCAACCAGGCATTTCCATCTGGATACTTATCCAGGACCTTGATGGCAATACGTTTCCACCCACAGGGGCGTGTGTACGGCTCATTTCCACGCTTACACGTCGAGTCATCCTTTAAATCCGTGAAATCAAAATCAAATATTGGGTCTAGAAATTTGTCTATGTCTACAAACAACTCGTTACAAAAACAACGTAACGAGCCTGTTTCATCTAAAGCTTGATTTGTAGCAAAGGTAGTTGGCAAAAAATTAAATATATGGAGTTCATTATCATCCTTTGTTTCCTCTGTCAGATGCTTGACAGTAGCACCAGTGAAGGTGGAGAGAGCCTGGAGAACAACACTGCTGTGCACTAGAGACATTCTTGATGTGCTTTTGCCTCGATGATAAGAAACCTCTGCTCAGTCAGCTATTTAAACTCACTCAGATATGATGAAATGATTTGTTTTGTGTGTGTAATTCCAGGCTGGTGGACCAGGGAGGCTAAAATCAATATTTGCAGGTGTTATTCTGGCAAAGAGGCAATCTGTAAAGAGCACAAGAGATTGTTAATGTTTTAGAAGTGTATCCCATTTCAGTTAAAAACTTGATCACTTGAAGTGAAATATGATTAAGAATACGCCATTTTAAAATATTCCCTAGGCCTCCTTGAAACAAATAGCCAAATCAATATTACCATGTACACTGCAGATGTTACTAATGTGGCCACTATTTTTATAAAACGAGGGAACAAATTCTTAGTTCATGACCACAATTTAATTAAAACAAGAGAACGAATTAGTAAGCTCTGAGAAATGAACTTAAATAAAGAAACACACACTAGTTAGTGTGTAATGTTGCTGTTTATTAATAAAAAAAAAGATCTGCAAGGTTACAAAACGCAAATCTTCGCATGACAGTTAACTTGGAGGCGTCGGTGTGATCATTTGCATTTTACTTAAAACACTCCATCATTTTTGCTCATACAGATAAGAGTAATACATCTTTCGAATCTGTGAAAGGTCTACTTTTATTTGTGTGCACTTACAATAACCAGGGATGGATTAACGCACTGGCCTACAAGGCACGTGCTCAGGGCACTAGACCAGAGAGGAGCCAGGCCTAAATACCGCTCTTCCCGGAACCATTTCAACCCCTCAGATTATTGAGCTAAGTGGATTTTGAATGCAGTTTCCAAAAGCGCTGTGCATTATATGCAATCACACATGATTCTGTTGAGCTTATGAATTCAATGGCCAATCAGAGGGGTTCAGATGAGTCATCGCTGAAACACCAGTGTTTTGTTTGGTGCGCATGCTTGCTGACTGAATTCTGGCTCTCTGGCAAATATCTCTCATTAGAAACAAGAAATGCAGATGTGCATACGAATGTAAGTAAGAGATGTATTATGTAAACAGCTTCAGTGATTATGATGGGAGTTCACACACACACACCCCGCTCTACATATTTTGCATGTCTCTCTTAGTTAACACACCTGATTTAGATCACCAGCTCATTAGAAGGCATCTACGTGCATGAATTGTGTTCCAATTGATATGATCCCCACACAGTGTTCACTGCTCCCTACTCCCTGAGCAGGGGAAATCCGTTTAAGTTTACTTCACTTCGGGATCATTCATTCATGAATTTGCACTGCGCTGATGCCTGCAGTGTCTTCACACACAGACGAAACTTACTAGAGAAATGTGACATCATATACCTCTGTAAATAAATAAAATTTTAAATTCACGTCTCACACACTTTAATGCCCTCTGAATGGAACATATACACTCGTTTTGAACTGGAATCATGGCGGAATATCTTGTGATGTCCACTTCGTAGGGCACTTACGGTCGAATAGAACAAATGTTGTTCGTGATAAGAGAGACATGCAGGGGGAAAGTGTTATAATTAGTTACTTACAATGTTTTTATTAAATTTAACATTAAATACAAAGTCAGTCGTATTAAAAATATTTTATGACATGACACCCATGTCTGGTACTTAAGTTAAAAGGTTAGGGGAATGTTCCGGGAACCTTCTATGACCATGATTTAATCAGTCTGCCTGAAAAGATGTTTTGAGAAAAAAAAAATCGAATTTGCCTACAGTCTGGACATAGCCTAAGTCTAATGGAGAAGTGCATAGAAAAACAATAGTAAGATCGATCCAGGTTTGGGTCTATATTTTAAATGGTCAGCCATGTCCGGGTCGGGTCCCAATCTATTACTTCAGGTGTCGGGTCTGTTTAAAATTGTGTGTAATTCCAGAGTCGATCGGAGAACACCGCACCTGCCAGTGATCATTGTAAGTTGCAATTTGTAAAATTAGAATGAGAAAAGTGTGAGTGGGAAATAAGGTGGAAAAAAAAAAAAAAAAAAACATGTGCGACCTCAGCCTCAGGTGTTAATCTTCGTACTACAAGCAGACAGAATCAAGCTGTCGCAATTCCTCCTTTAAGTTTCATAACATTAACTACACTGTAAAAAATAAAAAACACAATTTGTTGAGTCAGCTTAAAATAATTTGTTACCCTGCTGCCTTAAAATTTTAAGTTCAGTCAACTAAAATAAGTTTAGTCAACTTGAAATGTTAAGTTGTACTAAGTAACAACTTAGATATTTGTGTTTGCTAAACTTAACATATGGGTAAGTAACCCAGCTGCCTTAAAATTTTAAGTTGATTCAAATGAAATATCTCAGTTGTCACTTAGTATAATTTAACATTTCTAGTTGAATAAACTTTTTTTGAGTTGACTGAACTTAAAATTTTAAGGCAGCCAGGTTACAAATTATTTTAAGTTGACTCAACAAAGTGTTTGGAGATGCACCTGTTATTGTACACACACGCACAGTGGATACAACTGCACCCCATATTGACAGAAAAACACAGAATTGTTGACATTTTTGCAGATTTATTAAAAAAGAAAAACTGAAATATCTCATGGTCCTAAGTATTCAGACCCTTTGCTGTGACACTCATATATTTAACTCAGGTGCTGTCCATTTCTTCTGATCATCCTTGAGATGGTTCTACACCTTCATTTGAGTCCAGCTGTGTTTGATTATTCTGATTGGACTTGATTAGGAAAGCCACACAACTGTCTATATAAGACCTTACAGCTCACAGTGCATGTCAGAGCAAATGAGAATCATGAGGTCAAAGGAACTGCCTGAAGAGCTCAGAGACAGAATTGTGGCAAGGCACAGATCTGGCCAAGGTTACAAAAAAAATTCTGCTGCACTTAAGGCCTCCATAATCCTTAAATGGAAGACGTTTGGGACGACCAGAACCCTTCCTAGAGCTGGCCGTCCGGCCAAACTGAGCTATCGGGGGAGAAGAGCCTTGGTGAGAGAGGTAAAGAAGAACCCAAAGATCACAGTGGCTGAGCTCCAGAGATGCAGTCGGGAGATAGGAGAAAGTTGTAGAAAGTCAACCATCACTGCAGCCCTCCACCAGTCGGGGCTTTATGGCAGAGTGACCCGACAGAAGCCTCTCCTCAGTGCAAGACACATGAAAGCCTGCATGGAGTTTGCTAAAAAACACCTGAAGGACTCCAAGAGGGTGAGAAATAAGATTCTCTGGTCTGATGAGACCAAGATAGAACTTTTTGGCCTTAATTCTAAGCGGTATGTGTGGAGAAAACCAGGCACTGCTCATCACCTGTCCAACACAGTCCCAACAGTGAAGAATGGTGGTGGCAGCATCATGCTGTGAGGGTGTTTTTCAGCTACAGGGACAGGACAACTGGTTGCAATCGAGGGAAAGATGAATGCGGCCAAGTACAGGGATATCCTGGATGAAAACCTTCTCCAGAGTGCTCAGGACCTCAGACTGGGCCGAAGGTTTACCTTGCAACAAGACAATGACCCTAAGCACAACAACTCTGTGACTGTTCTTGAATGGCCCAGCCAGAGCCCTGACTTAAACCCAATTGAGCATCTCTGGAGAGACCTAAAAATGGCTGTCCACCAACGTTTACTATCCACCCTGACAGAACTGGAGAGGATCTGCAAGGAGGAATGGCAGAGGATCCCCAAATCCAGGTGTGAAAAAAGACTCATGGCTGTATTAGATCAAAAGGATGCTTCTACTAAGTACTGAGCAAAGGGTCTGAATACTTAGGACCATGTGATATTTCAGTTTTTCTTTTTTAATAAATCTGCAAAAATGTCAACAATTCTGTGTTTTTCTGTCAATATGGGGTGCTGTGTGTACATTAATGAGGAAAAAAAAAGAACTTAAATGATTTTAGCAAATGGCTGCAATATAACAAAGAGTGAAAAATTTAAGGGGGTCTGAATACTTTCCGTACCCACTGTAGCTGCTCAATATGCTCACCCAATCTTTTTTTATTGTGTATGCTCCCGTTAGGTCAGATCTTGAGTAAATATGCTGTGTCATTTCACTGTTATGCAGATGACACCCAGCTGTATCTGCTGCACGGATCCAATTTATTGTTACACACATATTTTCATGCTTAACTGTTTATGTTCACTTAAGACATAACCGACAAAGGTTGACAAATTTTTGCCTGTATTTGACCGTTTAGGCATGCAGCTTAAGCTAAATGTTCACACTTTACTTGTCCATGTTCTGTTCCGTCTCTGAGCTCATGCACAGAAATCCTCCTGAGGAACAGTGCAAGTTCTCTTTCATGCTTTTAAAAACATGAATAAATATAATCAACTTTAATAAATCATGCATGTTACATTTTGCTAAAGTTAAGTTAAATGATTTTATTGATTTGCACGTGAAATTTGGCTTTCATGGAGGAGAGAAAACGCACAGTGGGAGACATTTAAAACAGACACCTCTCCTTCCAGGAATGGACGTCCCAGAAAATTCACCCCAAGATGAGACCGTGTAAAGCTCAGAGAAATGACAGACAACCCAAGAACTACACCTCAGACTCTACAGGCCTCAGTTAACATGTTAAATGATAAAGTTCATGACAATACCATTAGAAAAATATGGGACAAAAATGGCATGTTTGGAAGGCTTGGCAGAAGAAAGCATCTTCTATATAAAAAAAAACATTGCAGCACAGTTTAGGTCTGCAAAGTTGCATCTGAACAAAACACAAGTCTTCTAGAATAATGTCCTTTGAACAGACGAGAGTGAAGTGGAGATGTTTGGCCATAATGCACAGCACCAAGTTTGGTGAAAACCTAAAGAGCATATCAGCACAAACACCTCATACCAAAAGAGAAGCATACTGAGGAGGGCTGATCATTGTGGGCTTGTTTTGTAGCCACAGGACCTGGGCACCTCACAGTCATTGAGTTGGCCATGAACTCCTCTGTATATCAAAGTACTGTAGAGTCAAATGCGAGGGCATCTGTCTGACATCTAAAGTTGGGCCAAAATTGGGTCATGCAACAGGACAATGATCCCAAGCCCACCAGCAAATCTACAACAGAATGGCCGAAAAGAAAAGAATCAAGGTGTTGCGACAGCCCAGTCCAAGTCCATCCTGACTCAAATGCTGTGGTGAGAGCTGTGCATAAACAAATACCCACAAACCTCAATAAACTGGAGCAACGTTGGAAAGAAGAGTGGTCCAAATTCCTCCAGAACGATGTGAGACACTGATGAAGTCACAAAGAAAATGAATGCTTCAAGTTATTGCTGCTAAAAGTGGATCTACAGGTAACTGACTCATAGGGTGTCCTAACTTTGTCACACATGGCCTTTCCATCTTGGTTGTATTTTTGTTAAATAAATAATGACACTGTGTGATATGTCATGTGATGACGTTTATCTGAGGATTTATTTTCCAAATTTTAAGACCTGCCAGGGACCAGACAATTTTTTATTATGTCCTGATACAGAAAACCATGAAATTCAATAGGGTGTCCTAACTTTTTCACATGACTGTATAGAAGAGAGGTGCTGCAAAAAAACAATCAAGCATGAAAACTTATTCTAGTACACCCCAAAAACCAAATGAAGACTTGTTAAAAGGGCATAATAGGACCCCTTTAAATGCCTCACTTATTTACTGTTGAAAATTGAAAAAAAAAATGGCAATAAAATTATTTTGTCTAAATAAATGCAAATGAATGAAGTCAAACCTGAGCATGGAATTCTCCCGGAGTCTCTTGATCTCCTGACTTGATCTGCTGTCATTCGATAATGGATGTCTATATAATGCACGCAACAGAAAATAAGAGTTACTATTACTATAGTTGTGTTGTGCTGTTAAGGTGCGTTGCACTGTGCTCTTAAATACACACTAGTACTGTTATGCAGACAGACATTAGCCAATCAGAGGAGAGACAACTGAAGTCAGTACTCTGTTTCCAGTAAATCACGCCACTTAGGAAGAGTGCTTGGGATTCCCCCACAATTCAAATGTATGTGTGTGCGCGTGTGTGTGAGAGAGAGAGAGAGAGAGAGAGAGAGAGAGAGAGAGAAAGAGCCTTGTAATAGAAAAAGATCCAAGTGTCCAATAATCCAGTATGATGCATGCTAAATAGTCTTTGCTAGTGGTGGGCAGAGCGAGGCTTCATGAAACACTGAAACAGTCAAAGCAAATGTGGCGAAGCTTCAAAACAATTTGACACCCATGAGATTTGAGCAAACTTCAGTTAACCGGTGACTGTGAGGGGTACACGAGTGGAGCGTTTGCTTGGGCTGTGAGCAACTGAGAGGAGCACACTGGCATTGAGCAGAATTTTGCACAGAGCATCACACTACTCCGCTTCACTCACATATATTCTGCTTGAAGCACAGTTAAATGTAAGATGAGAGACAACTGCGGATGATTAATGGACAATGTTTTTTGTTTGAGAACATCTCCTATGAAACCATTACAGAAGAAACTTTCATTCTGTTGAGATGGTTTTTAGATCTGAACCCATTGTGCAAACAACCAAATAATTCACAAGACATTAGCATCTCTACAGCTCCCTGCAAAAACAGATGGCATTCTGACACGTTGTGTAGATTTTTAACACTCAATGTGTATTTTTTTATAAAAAAGTCTCTGGATAGATTGACACACTACAACATGCATCTTATCTTTCCGAAGTGAAGGGCAATTTGGGATTATGAAAAAAAATACACACATTTTCTATGGTAGCATAAAAAAAAGCTCTATGTCCATATACAGTATATATTCCTTGAGAGGAATTGTGATGTTGTCAGATTTAGAGCCACCTTTAGTTATTAGCTCAATAATTTGTGAAGAATACTTTTAAAATATGTAGTGCTGCAACAACTATTTAATAAAGCTGATCATGGAAATAGGTGACAACAAATTTCATTATTGATTAGTTAGAAATTATTCACCCTTCACAAAGACCCAGCTGCCTTAGTTACTGTTGCTATGTCATATGTTTACATGCACCCTCATAATACAGTTATAATGGGAATTTGGAAAAAGATACTTTTAATAAAGCATTTGTCATGGGTTTGTAAACGCTGTATTTATGCATGTTTTGACCTGAGGTTGTTTTGTATTTACTAGGGGTGTGACGAGACACTTATCCCACGAGAACGAGACGAGACAAGATTTTTAAACTTTTCTTAAGAAATCCTCAATGAAACATATAGGGAAAATAATATTTTATTCAACTGAAAAAGACAAAATGCAAAAAAAATGTAGATGCATTTTAAACTTTATGAAATTAAACTTCCATTTTAATGAATTATATTCTGGAGAAAAAGATTAGAAAACTAAACAAAATAAGGTAATTTACTAGTGGTTCTGACAAACTGTTCATTGCTTAAGTCTTTAAAAAACATATTCATTTAAAAAAAAAAAACATACAATGAAGGAGTCAGTGTCTCACTTTATTAAGACTTGTTTGACTATTGAAATCTCCTGAATGAATTATTCAATGACATACTTGTTTTAAACGGGCAGTTGTCGCCACCTACTGGCGGAAGAGGATAACCGTTACAATACATACACGTGTTAAGATACTTTCGTTTTGATTGCTACTGTAGACAATAAGAGTTTATATCCAAACTATAAACTTTTATCCCAGTACTTCTGTTATTTAAATGTCTGTAACACAGAAATAATGATTATAATGTGGTTGAAAAGACTGTGTTCTTGGGTAAAACTCTTATATGCTTCTCCCTTCTCTTCTGAGCCATTTTGCTGAGGTCAACCTCAGATATCCAGGGTATATCTAGGGGGGACAGAGAGCACAAACTATCACTCTATGCAGATGACCTCCTTTTATTTATTGCAGATCCTCATAATTCTCTCCCTCATGTTATAACTGCACTAGAGCGTTTCAGTCATATTTCTGGACACAAACTCAACCTCTCTAAGAGTGAATTATTTCCCATAAATCGTGCTGCACAAAATACTTCTTTTTCAGAAATCATTGGTTTTCTCAGCCTCTGAATGACCAGACATTCTTGCTATGGCAAGGAAAAGGTATTTTAAGGATCTTTTTGCCGATGGTTGCTTCTTGTCTTCTGCCCAATTAGAATCTCAATTTAAAATACCTAAAGCCCACTTTTTCAGATATCTACAGGTGCGGGATTTCACACGCAAGAATTTTTCCTCTTTTCCTTCCCTTCCTGAACAAAACCCTGTTGATCAACTTTTTCCTGATGATCCAGAACAAAGAGGAACCATCTCTGACTTATATACAAAACTTCTATCTATATCATCCACTTCTGTGTCTGCACAAAAAGATTCCTGGCAACTGGACCTTAATATCTGCCTGATGGACGAGGAATGGAATGAGGTTATATATAGAATTCATGGATCTTCTATTTGTGCTAGACACAGCCTTATTCAATTTAAAGTGGTACATAGACTTCATCTTTCTAAGGCCAAGCTGGCAAAGATGTATCCTTCTGTTGACCCCACCTGTACAAGATGTAAGCAATCCCCTGCTACATTAGCCCATATGTTTTGGTTATGTCCTGTGTGCAAATCCTTTGACTGCTATCTTTGGTATTGTATATGAAAATAACACTTTCACAAAAAGTGAATTGGACTGCATTGCCCTTTCCTCTCTTTTGGCTAGGTGCTTGATTTTGATTAATTGGAAACAGTCATTTCCCCCTGCTTTTAAACAGTGGGCCAAAAACATGTCACAATTTCTGAGTCTGGAAAAAATAAGATTTAACTCAAGGGGTTCCGGATCTAAGTTCACTGTCATATGGCATCCTTTCATAAATTATCTTAAAAACCAAGGATAATTGTGAAAGGACAAACTGATGCTGATGTTGTCAGGTTTTCCTCTACATATACACAATGTAAAAGCACAATCTCTGTACGCAAGCTGTTGTTAGTTGTGTTGATACGTGAATGTATGTTATTATTTAAATAAACATTATAAAATAAAATAAAAAAAAGAAAAGACTGTGTTGCTCTTTCTGCGTTCACATTTACCCCGACCCTCTGATTCATTAACATGGGCATTAAACTGAATATATATTTCATATTTGAACTCACTTTATTACACTGAGAACCCATCATCATGTTATGAACTGTAGGAATGTGCTAAAAAAAAATATCCAGCTTTAAGAGCCAAATCCCTTTTAGTTTCTGTTTCCTGTAAATGCCTGGTTAGCTGAAGGAAGTATGGGAACTTCTGAACAGAGTGTAACTCCATTTCTCAACTCTTATAAACAGTTCTGTAATGTTGTTTACCAAAACAGGTTAGTTTATTAGGAAATATTTTTAATTGTAGGCAAATATTAAATTAAAATATAAATGTAACATTTTATTAAATGTAAATAGGGATGCGCGTGTGTTATCAACTGGCTGTGAATCCCTTTTACAGATGCAAAGCAGAGACAAATCTTTATCAAATTCAATTACCAGATTTAGTGACAGCAGTCTGGCAATACAGAAAGGAAGACACAGACTTACTGATATATTCAACTGCAGTCTTGCAGTGCCAGAGTTCTTAATAGAGAATGTGGTCTTAATAGAGTCAAAACTGTATTGTTATCTATATATTTAAAAAAAAATAAAAAACTTTTAAGTACTGATTTAAGTACTGAAAATAAAACAAACTAAAAACAAACAATTGTTTTATGCCGAATTGCTGCCAATTTGAAAGTGAAAGTAAAATGTGGGAAAAAAGAGGGAAAACTCCCCACCCACCCACCCACCCACAGTATTATCGATGTTGTCACGTCGATTAAGTGATGGGACAATTTCCTCACCATCACAACCTTAACGTGCATTTGCGTTTTGTTGCTTATGATGAGAAAATTCCAGAGTTGTGCGCACTCAACAAAACTGATGAGTTTCAGTGATGACTCATCTGAATGCCTCTGATTGGCCATTGCATTCTTAGGCTCAACAAAATCGTGTGCGATTGGTTATTATGCAACACTGTGAAAATGCCTATAAAGAATTAACTTACTCACATTCGTGTGCAGAGTTAGCGTAAATAGGCTCTGCCAACAAGGTGGGCTATTTGCACTTAGTGTAAATAGACACTGTTAATTGTAAAGTGGACACATGTGAATCCTTTATTTATTAATTATTAATCCACAGACAGAAGAATGTTTTTTTTTGTTGCTGTTAAATGTATTTGACTATTGATGCCCCCCCCCAAATAAAGATCATAAAGTTTGATAAGTTAATCTTGATAAACAAGATATCAGTGTTTATACATTGCTGTGGATAGGCACATTTGGAAGAGTATAATAAAAAAGTGTGCAGATAGAATCTATATTGGGCTACATTAATTCAACAATCCATTACCTCATCACTGTACTCTGCTGTGTCATGCAGGCAACTGTTTGTTCATCATATCGAAAGTGATACTGAGAGTGATGCTGAAAAAAATCACGTGGAAAATAAAAGCTTGGCAGCAGCTGCTTTCTTTGCGGTGAACACAAATCAATAACATCAGCAGTGTATTAAAGATCTCGAGAAAGTCGTCCAGAAAACAGAACCAGGACCGAGCTACAGCTTCTACAGTTCTTAAGGGCTTCAGAATAGAAGCAGGTAAGCAAGAACAATCCCTGAATTTATTTAATTTCAGCTTATTTTAAATCAAGTATGTTTATCTTTAAAGCTGTCTTCAGAACAGACAAATAGGACCAAACGCTTCGCTCGAACAGATTTCTGAAGACAATTCACAGCAATCACTCTAATGGCCCTTATAGATCTGGAAGGTCTTATTGTAGGATTATAGATACATGATATGATGGTTCTCAATGGTAGTGCTGATGTTTAGTGCTATATAAATGTATTTGAATTGATTCAAATACATTTGTGTAGTACATATACAGTGTGGTAACAATGCTCAGTATGTGCTAGAATTGCTAACTTCAGAAAAGGAAAAGAAGGGACACAATAAGGGGCGTTCAAAATATATGTACTGTATCACATAGTTCCATGTCTCCAGTTAAATATATGTATAAAAAGTGTATAAAAGTGTCTCAGAAATAATCACATTTCATTTGCTTAACCCATTTATGTACAATTATTCTACAAAGAATTTTAATGTTGAAGGATTACAAATTTAAGAATCTGTTTAAAATATGCTGATCTTATGTTCTGACATAGCATCACATAAAAACTAAGGTGAGTTATATTGTATTTAGCATTTAAGGTAAATATGATGTTATCAGACAAATGATTCTCTCAAGCAAAGTTTGTAGCAAGAGGTTCCTGCCAGTTCCTGTTCTCTTAGTGTAAGTCAAATGAGCCAGATTACTGAGATGTTCACCTTTTGTTTGTAATGGCTCTTGGTGGCTCTGCCCAGTCTTTGAGTAGTTATAATGATTTGGATTAGGACTGGTGTAAATGGTGCAGGCTGCTATACCTGAATACTTCATTTGCATGCTTTGTTTGGGGTCGTCACCCAGGTGCTTTGTCTCCAGATCTAAGCACTGTCCCCTAAATGTATATAAACTACAATGTATCACTGCCTTAGTCAGACGACTTTTTGATGACTGCAGCGCCACGCAGCGAGTATCTGAATAAAGAGAAACTTCTGCTTCAAGATATCCAAAACGTCTCCTGGTCTCTAGGAAAAAATTCCAACAATGTCATGCAAAAAAATGTCACGTTACAGACAAAACATCGGCCTGAGTAAATTGTTCCACTACAGAATTGTGAAAGATGTCTTTCCTCAGCTACACTGCATGTTTTCTTCCCTTGGTGGATGTTGGGCTCACGATCAATAATCAAAAAGTGGATGGTAAAATTAGTGGATGGAATTGCAGTTAGCGTGAGTCCCATTCGCTGTGAAGCAATCCCTTACTTCATCACTGTTGTGTCTGCTTACACACAGTACTCAAATGGCTGTTTCTAACATCACAATATATATCAGACTTCTCTGTCACTGAGTTTTTCTTGTGTGATGGAGAAATTCTGGACTGTGACTCGACAGGACACTTATTTGGACAGTAAGATGATGAGTTTTCCTGCATCTGTTTTGAAAGCCTTGTTACATATGTAGCACAAAAATGACCCATGCAGATAGACTGGTTATGTCTGGACAGACACATCTGATTGGAGCACTTGCCGTTAACAGTGTGGAAGGTTTGCCTGAAAAGGTCCTGTAATAAATTTCGCTTTTGCCAACCTAGGAGCGCCAATTAAGGTAGTGAATTTAACTTTCGCCAACCTAGGGAGGTGAAATCGGGTAGTGATGGGTACTCATGTCACAGCTGACGTTATGATTCTTGGATCACGTGTCAATAATGTGTGGTTATGAGTACATCACATAAGAAAGATTGGTGGGATCTCTAACTTGTAGAATGTAAATTAGAAAATCATATACTGATAATATACAACAATGGCAAGGTCTCTGGAAGAGGTTTGGAAGTGATATTTACGTTCGCTGCGGTTGAGTGAGCAGTCCGGTGGTGGTGACTTCTTCCACTGGTTGCGCTGGTGGCAGTGCAGTGGGGAAAGGAGCAGGAATCCGTTTCAACAGCCTTGAAGGTGAAGCGCTGTAGGATGTTGATCTCCTGGGGCACCAAGGGTCCTAAGATCTGGAACACGCAGATGTGGCCCTGGAGTAGGTGCTGAAGGTCCTTAGCTTGGAACACGCAAGCAAAAGTACCTGAAGTGAAGGTTTGCTCGCCGGAGCTTAACCTTGTTGCAAATGTCTGTGTGTCTTCTGCCTCTCTGGGCTAGAGACTCAGAACTTGGTCAGTCTGCTTTGTCTCTCTAGGATGGAGACTCAGGACGCTGCATCTGTTGTTGTCTCGCTGGATGAAGACTCTGAATGTAGATTATCTCTTTCCTCGCAGGCTGGAGGCTCAGAACTTGGTCGTATCCGTTGCTGCCTCAAAAGCTGGAGACTTAGACTTGGTATCTGTTGTTGTCTCACCCTTGCGGGTTGCAGACTCAGACCTGTGTATCTGTTACTGTTTCTCTGAATGGGAGACTCAGAACAAAGGTTTCTGTTAACATCCCCTGGACGTGGCGGAGACTGTTTGTGTTTGTGTCTGTTCTGTTTGTGTCTTTTCCTTCACAGGACTCAGACTCAGAACATTCTTGCTCTGTTGCAGTCTCTTTCCTTGACAGACTGAGACTCAGAACAAGGAGTGTCTTTTGGAAGGGTACCTTTATCCCTTTACGATGAGGAGGAGATTGCAATTTGGCGCTTCTCCATTTCCATGCTGTGATTGGCTGGTTGCATTCAGAGTGGGGGGACACGTGGTGGCCCACCCTTCTGTCCTCCTGTGGAATTTATTTGCATAGCCCAAACACAAAGCTAGAAAAGTGTCACTAAAGTTTCACCAGTGCATTTATCACTTTCCAAACCATAACCAGAATGCATTTGGCAATGTTATGAACACATTAAGTCCAAACATGACGGGAAAAGATTGAACTGTCAACAGCTATGAATGGATTTGGATGGATCTCCATGATCTCTCTTAGTTTCACCCACTGCTGCTGCATCTGGGTGCAGCAGTATTATATTAAATATTCCTAAGGAATATTTATGGTCGGTCACAGGCCAAACCTTTAGGAATCAGTCTCAAGGTGGGTGAAGGGCACAAACTGCATTTTGACCAATAGGAAGTTCTGTCCTTCCTGGGCTTTGTACCAAAGGTGGTCTTCTTGCTCTCTAAGAGATGTCTGGCTGTTGTCCTGGCATCTTTATCTGATGGCGTTGGACAGTTTGCTTATGTTAGGCCATGTCCACACTAATACGTTTTCGTTTGAAAACGCATCTTTTTCTCTCCGTTTTGGCCTTCCGTCCACACTGAGACGGCGTTTTTGGTCAAGGAAAACGGAGCTTTTTGAAAACGCTCTCCAAAGTGGATGAATTTGAAAACACCGTTTTCGCGTTGCAGTGTGAACTGTGAAAACGGAGCCTTTTAAAACGATGACGCATATTTAGTCATGTGACGCATATTGTACCAATAGATATCCATGTTTATACCGGTAATTGTGGTTGTTATGCGCTATTCACTTTTTTATACTGCTGCTAAAGATATATTTGTACACTCTTCATATTACAGTCCTAAAAAGATGACAGAAAATGTACCCACAGTTGCTATCCTGACTCCTGCAACTAAACGTGAGGGCAGCTGCTTTTTAAATCAAACACGAGAGCGCGCGGCATGGACGCATTAGTGAATGATGAGATATTTCCGTAAATAAAATGATCCTGCCAAGAACTGCGTGAAAACGTATGATGTCTGTTCCGTCTGTATCATCTAAGTGAGTTTTTACGCATGCGCAGTATGGCGAATTTAACGTTTTCCTACGTTTCAGTGTAGATGAAAAACTTTTGGAAAACGCTTGAAAACGCTAGTGTGGACGGAGAGCATTTTAAAACGAAAACTCCATTTTCAAATGTATCCGGATTAATGTAGACATAGCCTTAGTTCACCAAGATCCAATCAAAATGTCGCAAACCTCTGTCCACTATGGTGGTCAGGGAGGGGCCCCCTTGCCATAAACTGGGCCCTGGAATGTGTTGTCCACTACAGTCCGATTTGAGAAATAATCTGATTTGCCTTCAGTCTGAACAGCCTTATAGTCACCTGTTTCACAAAAACACGGGATGCGGAAAACGCAATTGTCTAGTTCATTATCAATGACACACAAAGAAAGCAGAAAGCATGCATAGCTTTTTGTGGCAGTTATAAATATTATTATATGGTGTAAATGTATATTAAGCATGCATTAAGTTGATACACATGATTTCTCCCCCCATTTTTCTCCCCCATTATATACTTCACAGACACACACACAAAATGCCTTGGTTACAAATGTAACCTTGGTTCCCTGAGATAACGCTATGCAGGAAAAAGGGGAGTCAAGAAATTATGCTTTGTCTGCATCCATGAGAGTCAGAGAGGTGGTGCTCCAGCACTGTTGGCCATTGGATAGCTGATTGCCTGGGCCATATCCTTTATGGCCAGTGGTGTAATTTTGTTTTAATAAAATCAAAGATGTTTATCAGCAGTCATATACCAAGAGCATATACACTTTTGTGTATATTTTGTTTTGTGATTTAACTGGAACAAATAGAAGGTCTCAGCAACATCATTAAGTGATAGATGTGTGTGAAGACAGCATGAGCCATAAGGGAACGTTCTGTCACTAATAATATCAGCAACGAACATTCAGTATTATTTCAAAAACAACAGATTCCAGCGCCAGACTGCATCTTATTTAACAGAAATTAAAGTCATCTAGATATGACTCATCTGCATTAGGTATATCTGTGTCACAAGATGTTTCAAAAAAGTAATGGGGACAATGTCGACCCTGGCAAAAATTTGTGGGGACATGTGCCACCCGTCCTAAGGAGTCTGACAACAGCCAGTGCTCCACACAGAGATCTGATTGTTCTCTGAGATGAAGAAACAGAACTGAGACAGACTAAATCCAGAAGAACTGTGGCAACGGGTCCAAGATGCTTCAAGAAACCTACCTGTAAAGCTGCAGTACTTTCCGTTTAAAGTAGCTTTTGTCCCAGGTGCACTTGCACATTTTTTTTTCAGGTAGGTCTCTTCAAAGTCAAAGTCAAAGTCAACTTTATTGTCAATTCTGCCACATGTGCTGGACATACAGAGAATTGAAATAGCGTTACTCTCAGACCCCAGGTGCATACACGTAACATTAAATACAAAAAGTACAATATTAAAAATGCAAATAAATACAATTATACATATAATATATAAAATATTGTGCAAAAAGAGCTTATGCTTGTAATAAAGTGACAGTTATAACAGACAAAAGTCTTTAGAGGTAGTCTGAGGGTAGTAATTGGGTAGAAAGAGGTAGTTAGCAGAGCACCAATACTACATAAAGTGACCAGTGCCGGTCAGTGGGGGTGTGTGTGTGAGTGTGTGTAAGTGTAAGTGCGTGAGTGTGTGTGTGTGTGTGTGTCCCAGTTCAGGAAGATCGTGGGGTAGAAGAAGGGAGTGGGGGCAGAGCCGGGAGAGAGTTTAGCTTCCTGACAGCCTGATGGAAGAAGCTGTCCTTCAGTCTGCTGGTCCTGGCCTGGAGACTTCGCAGTCTCCTCCCTGATGGCAGCAGGCTGAAGAAGCTTTGCATAGAGTGGGAGGGATCAGCTGCTATGCAGAGGGGACGCAGGACGCATTGCAGGCTCCAGGAACTTGGTGCTGCTCACTCTCTCCACAGATGCACCGTTGATGGTCAGAGGAGCATGCTGAGTGTGCGCTCTCCTGAAGTCAACAACAATCTCCTTCGTTTTCTCCATGTTCAGAGAGAGATTGTTGTTTTTGCACCACACGGCCAGGCGGCTCACCTCACTTCTGTAGTCGGTCTAATCCCTTTTGCTAATGAGACCCACCACAGTCGTGTCATCTGCAAACTTGATGAAGAGGTTGGAGCTGTGTGACGGAGTGCAGTCGTGGGTCAGCAGAGTGAAGAGGAGGGGGCTCAGCACACATCCCTGAGGGGCCCCCGTGTTAAGAATGATGGTGCTGGATGTGTTACTGCCGACCTGTACTGCTTGTGGTCTTCCGGTGAGGAAATCCAACAGCCAGTTACCTTCGGGCTATCCCTGTCACCCCGCGTCCCCTCCAAACCAGCGGAGGGTGCCTTGACCCTGCTTTTGGAGAAGGGCATCCGGATCCTCTACTCTCAAATCTCGATGACTGGCTTGTATTAGCTTACTCGCGAGGTCTGTTGTGTGAGCACCTCAGCCATCTGGCAGCCACAGCCACAATTACACCTCTCGGCCTGTTACATATGAGACCACTTCAGCACTGGCTGCATGGCCGGATACCGAGATGGGAATGGTGCCGTTGCACTCTACGGGTCGGCATTACCCAGAGTTGTCGCTGCCTGTTCAGTCCTTAGTCAGACCCTGCGTTTTCTACAGGCAGGAGTGCCCTTAGAACAGGAGTCGAGGCAAGTTGTGGTTGACCCAGATGCCTCCAAGACGGGCTGGGGCGATGTATGCAATGGGCATGCAGCCTCGGGCTCCTGGATGGCACGTCAGCTGCAGTGGCATATCAGTTGCCTCGAGTTGCTAACAGTGCTGCTTGCTCTTTGCCGGTTTCGACCATTGCTACAGGGCAAGCATGTACTTGTCCACACAGACAACATGGTGATGGTGGCTTACATCAACCACAAGGGGTGGTGTACACTCCTGTCGCATCTTGCCGTCCATTTCCTCCTCTGGAGTCAGATGCGGCTCAAATCGCTGCAGCCTCTCCCTAGACGATTTCTCTGAAGAAGGACATTCTTTCTTAGGAGATGGGCACAATTTGGAACTTGGAATGGGTGGCTCAGAGATGCTCGGTTGGTGCGGTGCGTTCCTTTCTGCAAGAATAGTTGGAGCAGAGTCTGTCACCCTCCACTTTGAAGGTGTAAATTGCTGCCATCGAGGCCCATCATGATGCAGTGGATGGTTCATCCCTGGGGAAGCATCACCTGATCATCCGGTTTCTGAGAGGTGCGAGGAGACTAAATCCTCCTAGGTCACACCTCATTCCCTCTTGTGATCTCTCCATAGTTCTCTTGGGATTACAGAGGGATCCCTTTAAGCCACTTGATTCAGTTTAGCTAAAATATCTGTTTCAAGATTTTGCTCTTGATCATGCTCACTTCCATTAAGATGGTGGGGGACCTGCACACATTCTCAGTCAACGAATCGTGCCTAGAGTTCGGTGTGGCTGATCCTCATGGTATTTTGAGACCCGGGCCTGGTTATGTGCCCAAGGTTCCCACCACTCCTTTTTGAGATCAGGTGGTGAACCTGCAAGCGCTGCTCCTGAAGGAGGCAGAACCGGCCTTTGCATTGTTGTCCTGTCTGTGCCTTGCGCATTTACATGGAACGCACACAGAGCTTCAGACACTGGGTGGTGGATGCCATCACCTTGGCGTACCAGTCCCAAGATGAGCCGTGCCCCCTGGGAATGAGGGCCTGCTCCACTCTGAGGGTTGCCTTTTCCTGGGCATTGCTGCATGATACCTCTCTTTCAGACATATGTACAGCTGCAGGCTGGGCGACACCTGACACCTTCGCAAGATTTTATAATCTTCGGATGGAGCCCATCTTCAAGATGAAATTCACGGTGCTGATTCTCATCTCCAGAGTATATTTTTCTTATTCGTTAATATGTAAGATTAGAAGTACCATAACACAGATTTTGTTTATTAAAGCACAAAATAACAATGACTTCAACAAAATACTGGATTTTAAAAATGTAAATTTAATTTTACAGACATTAAAAACAAATAACATTTATTTGACTTTAATTAGAATAACATTACATTTGTTTCTTACCACTGAATTAACAATGATGTGGTTCTCTCTTTTGGTCAGTACACAAAAACTTCTCCATTAACAACATCATGTTCTCTTCAGTTAGACGTGTCAAATTTCCCTGAAATAACAATATTTACTCTCTTATATATATATATATATATTAATTATAAGTAATTATTCATCAAAGAGATCAATGAATGTTAGTCAGTCAGTAAAACGAATGACCGTTATTTTTTAAATACGAGTGCGCCGCTTTTTGTGGAAGACAGGATTAAACGCATGCTGGAGAAGGGCGTGCAGAACAGTGGTTTCCAGGACTGGAAAATTAGTCATCAATTTTCCAGGTTTTCCAGGACGCGTGGGAACCCTGAACAAAACACCTCAATCGCTTAGGAGACATTCTTGTGTACGCCTCCTCTGGTGTCGAAACAATGATGGAGTGTTCACAGCTCACCTTGGGCGGGTCTGTGCTAAAACAGCGTCAGTCAACAAGTGTGGGAGGGGCTTGTGCAGAACTACATCACTCTGCCAAGAATCTCAAAACAGCTTGATCTGAGAAAGTAATTATTATTATTGGGGATTTAAAAAAACAATGGGTGGATTTTTATCATTATAGGGTAACATGTAAATTTTATACAAGTTGAATTTTGCATCCGATGACCCCTTTAAAGCAAAAGGCATCTTTTCTTGAGCCTGATCACAGAAAAATCAAACTTTCCACACATTGTTTTAAGATCCTGACCGCTGTTCACTACACCATGCAGCTCCTGTCCTCTCTCCACAAAATAATTCAGCAGCTAGTTTGCATAAGGCCCTTGTGCTTTTGTAAGACATGGCCCTACTAAAATTCACAGAGCTGCAATTAATATATTTTTCATAAATAATTGGATGAATATTTTTCAATTAATCAGATTTAAGAAAAAACTGTTCTGTTCAAACTGCCCTTCAAACTAAGACTTTACATTACAACAACTTTTTGTCCAGTTTAAAAAAAAATAATAATAATTATACAAATGAACAAAACAAAATCACTTTGTGTTTGTCTTTCTCCGAACTATAAAGAGGTAGTTATTGTTATTCAGTCTTCCAGAAATTTATTCTAGAATAAAGGTCTCCGTGCAGTTGGTAAAATGGCCTCAGTTTTACAGCAATCAATTATAAACTTTTGAAGTATTGTGTTCTGCTCATAAGGGGTGTTCCCCCAATTCCCCAAACTTCATATATTCATGTCAAAATGAAGCTCTCCACTCAAAACAATTCAATCCTACTGAAAAACCAATCTTTGCTCTCAGACATGACACACAAACCCTCAAAAATACACACACTACAACACAGTTTTACACCCTTATGAGATCAATTCTAAACAATACTACAAAAACTGGTAATAATTGTTGCTTGTGGTTGCCTGAGGAAAAAAAAATCTTTTCACATGATGAACACAACAAATTGATGCATTTGCAAGTGTTTTATTCCTTAATTTAATGTAATGTAGTACAAGTACAAAACAGCAAACAAAACACAAAACAGTACAAAACAGCAAACAATATTTTTCTGCCCCAGCATCCTGTTTTTGGTCTGGGATAGGCCAAAGAACCTCTTGAACATCACAGGCTAAATTGGAACCGGCCAGGCAGTTAAAATCAGGGTAAAATCCTCTTGCATGCCTGATCCAACCCTGGCACGCAGCAACTAAAATATATGAGACTGCTTGTCTTCTCGCCCTTGCCCTTACTCTTTCTCTCCCATGTTGTCGTCGTCCTCCTCCTTCTCCTTCTCTTCCTCTTTCACCTCATACTCTTCCCCTTCAAAATTACACATTACTGTATGCAGGATATTAATTGAAAAAGCATGGATAGGATTCACAGTTACACTTTTACTAGTGGTCTGACAAAAATAAATAAATAAATAAAAATAAAAACACATAAAATAAAAACACATTACATTGTCATTGTGAAATAGAAAAGAAAAAGAAATATGGGCACAAAGGCAAAAATAAAAATTAGAATGTCCACTGTCAATTTGTAACACTTGTGTTTCCTCTGTCTATGCTTTCCAATTGAAGGTTGTTGAAATGTACCTTTGAGCTATTTCAGAGAACTGCTTTATCATTGGATGATCTATATTCTCTTCATTAGTGAAAGTCAAGATTCACTTGAACAATTCATAGCAAATATACAAAAAGTCTAATAGAAATGTGTAGAAAATAGGATTGACAGTTTATGACATCCACATCAAAAAAATGTGCATTTATTTAGACGAGCTCATGATCTGATGTTTCAAGGGGTAAGACTATTGCACAAAGAACTATATAATACATTTTGAGCAACATGACAATACCAGCTGATAATGTAGGAAACCACAGACAAATGTACATAACCAGTTGCATGAATGTACCAAAGCAAGCTCAACTTGTTAAAAAAATATTTTATTGTCCCCAAGTGACTAGATGGTGTGGAGGTTGAACAAGTAGTTTTGAGAATTTAAAGTTCTGATCTGAGAAATGTACCAAAGTGACTGAGTAAAAAACGTAAGCTGACTTTGGCCCTTTTATCTGATTCTGTTCTGTTCTGGTTGGTTCGTGATAAATTTAGACTCCTAGTGTTTGGGTAAATCACTTGGGTAACTGTGTGCTAATTGAGCTCAAACTTTGCAGACTTGAGTGAGAAATATTGAATGCTAGTGCTTTCTAAATTACCACATGGTGTAAGCACTGAGAAATGTAGGGATTTGTGTGTAGAGATTTTCAGTAACAGTTCACCAAATCTGACTCATGTGTTAAAGCAGGGGAATAGTGTTTATAGTTTAGGGAAGTGGGTGTGCTTTTTAAAAAATAGCATTATGGTTTTAAAATTTTAGTTCAAAAGCCTGGTTATTGTGTTATAGCAATTGAGAAAAGCTGTAATTATGTGATTGACATGATACATTTTTACCTGACAAATAAAATGTTATATTTGATTTATTCTGATCTCTTCTGAAATCATTATGACTAGTAGATCATGTGGAGGCTGATGTTACCTCAAATCTAAGGCCAGGATATACAAACTGAAGACACCCAGATGAATGGAGCAGTAGGCATATCATTGTGTGATCTTTTGATTCCTGTTTATCGCTGATTCAGCAAGTTGTATGGGACTATACTTGTATACTAGTTGTAAGTTAACTATACTTTTTATCCAAAGCAAGCAGTAGGCAGCGGATTTTAAGTGTTTAGTCAACCAACATCCTCTGACAAAAATCTGACTGGCGAATTTGTGATCGTATGATCCACGTAAGGCCAACGTGAGACATAAATGCAGCATCAGGTCCCTGATGAATGAATAATTGAAAGTATGGAATGTCTGCTTTCAATTAGAAATACAGTGTAAATTTAATGATCACTTGAAATTGGAGTCAGATTAAACACAGAGCTGGTCAAAATTGAAACTAAATCCTGATAAATTAAGTGAGCTTTGCAGAAAGACCGAACATGCATTAAACCTTCAACCAGGTCACTGGACTCTGCATTTGGGCCGGCGAGTGGATCCTTACAGTGTTTTCTTCTTTAGCAAGAGGCCTCTTAACCTCTGAACTTTGTTTCTAATTTGGCTGGTGATGTCCTCCTCAGTTTCTTTCTCTTTATTCTCTTCCTCACTGCTGCCTCCAGACACAAGGAGTCTAATTAACGAGTCAAATTAAAAGCCAGATGCTGAAAGTTCATCAACTGTAGTTAGAGTTGAAGTTCTCATTCCTGTAGAATCCTGTTGACAGAATTTCATCAAAACATCAGATAGTGAAGTAAATGTCATCATTTATACTAAATGGTGCCAAGCTTAACACCCTTCTATCCTCACATTCTAATGGGCAGTTCATAATGAGCAGCAGACTGCATGATTTGATTCAGTCTTCTCATTGGCATGGACTTCTCTGGATAGGAATAAAATCGGTTTGTTTATTTTTATTTTAGTTATAATTAATGCAGTAGTATTTGTTTTAGTTATTTTACATCACTATCAAATAATGACCTTTGTTTAATTTCTCTAATGTTACAGAATATCCTGAATAATGGGTTCCTCGGCTTCAGTTTCAGTTTCAGTCATCAATCGAACTCCTTATACCTGGTACTTTGCCACCCAGAATGGAGAGGTAATGATGATTCACTACATGAGATTAATTGTTATTTTAATTTTGTACTTTTTTCTGGTTAGAATGAATAATAACTGAGGGCATGACATAATATCTCACAACAACATCAGTCTGTTCTTTATGCATTTCATTCATTGCTTTTCTGATGGAAACTGATGTTTAATTGTACTCCCCAGTACACATGCATCAATGCTGGGTGCACAACATACTATCAGGAGTCCCGGGCAAGCCATCGCTCCATCTACTTTAGATACGAAAATAACACATGGAATAGCTTTGAATATGATTTTAGCACAGAGAATGTCGGCACGACTATTATCCTAAAAGAAACACTAGACCATTCCCAGATTCAGATGAACTGCACCTCTGATGGAGGCACTCGCTACTGTCCCAACTATGGTAAGTTCCTACAAGCATCAGTTCCACTCTACACTATACAGTCAAAAGTATGTGCACCCCTGACCATCACACTATAAAAACTGGAGGAAAATCCCATCCCATCCCAATCCCAGACTCCCATTCCTTCCCACTTCCATGTTGTGTGTGTTTTTTTTTTAGGCAGAATCTATCAGTTACAGTAAAAAATACATTACAGATCACAGCATGCCCACCTTAGCTGAATAAAAACCCAACATGTATTTTATTATTTGTTGAACTGAAAACCAGCTTAAACAAATGCACAGTGTGGATTGCACACCCATTAAATTTAATTTAAATCATCCATGCAAACACAGACACATTTCCTATTTGAATTGGTTTATTTGAAAGTAGACATTTTACTCTCTATAGTTATATTTTTCTTATCTGTAAGGCAATTATACACAGAGTTTAGAAGTTTCACACTCAAGTTCACAGAAACCAAGATGGCAGAAAGTGCATCCTGTTTGCTTTAATTATGTTACAAAAGGGCAATATTTTGTTGTTATTCCAAATGCCCACAAATAAACAGTTTTTACGGATTCTAAAGATGTATTACTGTTCTCTGTATGACCAAAAATGACTGAGTATTTTAAGAGAAAGTGACTGCACCAGCGCCTTCATCTGTCATGCAATTAAGCGCACTACTGTTCAGCTTCCACACTCCGCACAGACACTTCAATAGCACGCAAACACATCTTTCAGATGAAAAGCCTTATTTAAGGTTGATGAATGATAGGTGAGTGTTTGGATGTCCTGCCCCATGTACTATATTACCACATAGACCAGCCATTAATGATCTGTCCTTCACAAACTCATTTACTTAACCACACCAAAGCAAACAGGAGAAGAGCATAAAGAGACTGTCACACCCCTGAACTCTTTGTATTGTTTTTTTTTTCCCTCTTGTGCCCATATATGGTTTTCCTGTTCCTGCCCTCATTATGTCATTATGAGTTAACCTTGTATCACCTGTGTCTTAATTAAGTTCATTGTAATCGCCTGTCTTTATAAGTTGGTTTCAATTCAGTGTTTGTCGTCTGGTCTTGTCAATGTATATGTGAGTGTTAACCTTCCTGTTGTGAATTATATTAAATACTTTATCGTTGACCTTCATCTTCATGCTGTGTGCCTTCCTTGCATGTTATGTGACAGAGACAGAGCAACTACAATTCAGTTTAAAATTAAAATATGAAGAGTTCAGATGCAAAACCAACTAAAAGCCAT
The DNA here is from genome assembly GCA_036247105.1 of Cirrhinus mrigala. NCBI lineage: Eukaryota > Metazoa > Chordata > Actinopteri > Cypriniformes > Cyprinidae > Cirrhinus > Cirrhinus mrigala. Next base: position 299,028 of record JAMKFB010000702.1, on the reverse strand, counting down.
CTTGGTCAAATATGAGATAATGGTACTGAGTGAATGCTCCTGACACATAGTACACATCCATCAAATACTTTTACTTCAAACTCGCTAAATTCCAGCCTCAGCCCAATCAGAAGTGCCAGTACTTACATAGAAACCTATACAAAATAGCCAGAAAGAAATAATAATTTTAAAGAAATATGTCAGATGGATTTAGCTGGTTTTGCATCTGAACTCTTCATATATAGTTTATTTATATAAAAGTTATATTTGTGTATAAAGTTGGGTGTTCTACAATTCCTGGTCCTGCCCACTCTCGCTGACATATTTTCTTGTCCCGTCCCAATCACATGATTAATGGTAATTTTGTTTCCCATCCTGCGGGATTCCTGAAAAAATGTCACTACATCACACCTATATGCAGTTTTTGAGCATCCCATTCTAGATTTGTTTCCCCTTTGTTGTTTTAATGTGCTTTTCTCTTCTTATAAGGCTTTTAGAGGATTAATTTTCTGCCAAACGTATTGAAGTAGGTCAAAAATAAGCATGATAATTGTGAGTTAAAACAATTGTAAAATCAGGGAATCAAAACATTTATAGATATATATTGCACAAAACTGAAAAACAAATGCAAAATTATTGTGCCGAACAACATGGTCAAAAATCTGAATGTAAGTCTGAGTTAATTCAACTCAGTTCAATTCAATTCAATTCAAATTTTTTTGTATAGTGCTTTTCACGATACATATCATTGCAAAGCAACTTCACACCAAATTAACATTTTTACAATACATGTAGTAGTAGTAGTAGCAGCTTACTAGTGGTGACTGTCAAGTTGATGTACATATAAAAAAAAACTAAACAGTGTAAACGGTGATATGTATAATATACGGCGGATGTATAATATACTTTGGTTAGAAAATTCTCAATGGTAGTGTAAAACAACAGCCTTTTTACCTTGTCAAAATCAGCTCTGCAAAAATCATCTCATTCTGAGGGATTGTTCCTTTAAATGTAAATGAGCTCTGCTCACCCCGCCCCTCTCTTCTCGCTGTGGAGTGACGAGCCTGTTTTCTTTAGCAGCATTTATCCACGTTTAGCTGTTAAACGTCATTTCACATGTTGGTGTGCAGGGCATTTTTTGTAACTTAGCATGCAGCTCCACTTCCAAATATGCACGATTTTAAATCATCTCTGGCCAAGAAGGCACATCTTCACAGGCATCTTTATGAATTGGAAAAGCTTGATGTGATGCTGAAACTCCCATCAGGTGCTTTGGGGAACAAAATGCATAGATTTAATTGCACCAAAGCAACTGAGAAAAACTAATAAAAATCTGGTCATGCCCCCTTTAGCAACAAAATCTGCAAAGGAACGGTTCTGAAAACTTGAGACCAGTCCTGTAAAGCGTTTTTGCAGATTTTTGGCCCACTCTTCTTTGCAAAACGTCTAGGTTTCACCTGTAACCCTTGTTCCCTGAAGGAGGGAATGGAGACATTACATTGACTGACGTATTTGGGGTCCTACTTTGGGGCCCAATCATCTCTGAGCTTAAGAAGAAAGGGTTAATAAACACTGGCAAGTGGACTTTGCATGCCAAGCCACTCCCCCGTACATACGGGTATATAAGATGGCGGTGTGCATCCACTCATTCCGGTTTATGCTGAGGAACTGCGCATTCAGTGCAGTTCAAGATTGTAGCAAGAGGACGTAATGTCTCCATACCCTCCTTCAGGGAACGAGGGTTACAGATGTAACATTTGACATTACGTCGACTGACGCATTTGGAGTACCCTGGTTCCACCGGAGAGGAACAACTGGGAAAAGGTGCATGGATCCGTAAGGAATGGTGCAGCAAGCTGACACTGAGCCATCCTTCCACAAATTACTTGATGTTACCTAACACATGGTAGGACACGGGCTCTAAGCGAAGATAGAGAATCTTGTGAAGGTGTTAGTGTCGCCCAGCCCGCAGCTCTACATATGTCTGCTAGAGAGGCGCCGTGCGACACTCCAAGTGGAGTGGCCTCGAACTCCTAGGGGGCAAGGCTCACCTTGGCACTGGTATGCCATCTACCACCCAGCGGGCCAACCTCTGTTCGGAGACAACATTCCCCTTCTGCTGTCCCCCAAAGCAGACAAAGAGCTGCTCAGAGCATCCGAAGCTCCGAGTGTGGTCCACATAAACACACAGGGCGCAAACAGGACACAGCAACTCCAAGGTCGGTTCTGCCTCCTCCAGGAGTAGGTTCACCACCTGATCTCGAAAGAGAGTGGTGGGAACCTTGGGCACATAACCAGGCCGGGGTCTCAAGGTCATGTGAGAATCAGCCAGAACAAACTCAAGGCACGTTTCATTGACCGAGAATGCATGTAGGTCCCCACCCTCCTGATAGAGATGAGCGCGATCAGGACTGAGGTCTTAAGTGACAGGTTAAGCTCAATTGATCCAAGATGCTCAAAGGGAGCTTCTTCGTAGACCAAGAAGGACCAAGGAGAGAACCCAAGAGGTGATGAGGTAGGGGGTAGGTAGCCTAGAAGGATTTATCCTCCACGCACATCTCAGGAACCTGACGATCAGGTGATGTTTCCTGTCCATGACATACACTTTCAAAGTGGAGGGGGACAGCCTCTGCTCCAACTTCTCCTGCAGGAAGGAAGCACCTCTCTGACCGAGCATCTCTGAGGGTCCTCTTGGCGAGAGGAGCACCATTCAATTTATAAGTCAGAGAACCAGGACTGAGCGAAGCCCTTTAGGTTTTTTTTTTTTTTTTTTTTTTTTTTAAAGAGGGTGGCTCAACCCGGGAAACAAGTGTTCTGAAGTAGCGTTGGGTTGCTGAGGCAGCACTTACCTGATCCAGGATCCTGCGATGTCGTTACTAGAAAACGAGGAAGTAATGTGTCCGGAGTGTTAAACCTGAGTGTAAGGAGGACGTACATCACCCACAGACAAACCCAACGTGAGAAACTCGGAGAATATAAAGGAAATTGCTCTTTTATTGAAAAGTTGGGTACCTGCTGACCCGTAGGTCAGAGGCGGTAGTGAGGAGAAAGCCCTTGGCCTCTCCCAAGGGTTTTTGTCAAGAACAGTCCTCCAAATCTCTGGGTGGTCCATCCCCTGGATGCCCTGGATCCACCAGGGCACCCCAAGAGGTGGACTGCACCCCCTACCTGCCGCCAACTCAACGCCCCTGAAGGTGGGTGGAGCAAGTCTTGCTGAGGTCACAGAGGGGCGACTTCGGTGACAGGCAGACGAAGACTCAGCCCTTACGTGGGCACAATCTGTTTTAATGTTCTCCATCTGTGTGTGGACTGTCAAGGACTGCTGGACCAAGCAAGAGCCACATCCGCCACCAGAAACCAATCATCAGGCCCCAAACGCCCAAGGGAAGGCTGAGAGACCACCTTCAACCTGGTGGTCAAGCCTGCCCGGGGGAACATGGCCGTCAACTTAGCCTCAGACTTTGGCTGTGCAGCCGCCACTATGGGGGGCTATTCAGCAGAATATTCAGCATCAGAAGATGATACCATCTCCACTGACATCTTAACCTCCCCATGAGCTCTAAACGAGATGCAAGACTCTCCATGGGATGAAGTGCCATCAACATTCAGAAACTCGACGGTAATATGCTGAGAGGAGCCGGACCTCCATGGGGGCTGACCCGACAGAGCATTCCTGACTATAATCCTCGGGTCTCCCATGTTTCTAACCAATGCAGCCTTGGGAGTCTAATGACCTGTGAAACCGGAAAGGGTAGAACACAAGGGCAGCTTTATGTTAAATGAAAGCCATGACCAAGTGAAATAATGGGCATGCACACGCACCGCGGGCAAGAAACATTCACAAATGCCATCTCAACATGCCTTTTGTTTACAACCTAGACCTGTGAGATAGCGACTGTGCATGTCATGATGCAGCTCATGAAGCGATTAGCTCTGAAGCAAATTCTGAATGAGTGGATGCACACTGCCATCTTATATACCCGTATGCACACGTCAGTGTTCATTGGCCTTTTCTTCTTAAGCTCAGAGGTGATTGGGCCCCCAAGTAGGACCCCAAATATGTCAGTCAATGTAACATCGTACGTGACTGAGGGGGAAGAGCTTTTCTGTCAGGACCACTATCGTCAAATAACTTACAATTAGCATACATTTAAGGCTGGGGGTATGGCTCTGTTCTGGGCAGACACTCCCTGCCAATCCATGCAGCGTAGCATGGATATGAGCAGGGAGAGCATAAATGGTAACACTTTATTTTGATAGTCCACTGTAGACATTCTACTAACAGTAAGTAGGACAGAACCAACATTAATGATCAACGTACCAGATATCAGTAATGTTCTAAGTGATTATTTTATGTAACACATAACTCAGTAGTCTGACTCAGAAGACATATCCAATGCCAAGTCCTGACTGGACAAGAGGAGGAGTTGGGGATGGAGGTGGGTGATTAGTTCCAGAGCAAAGCGATAGCTGCTGAATAATGACTGAAAGGATCTTATAACGGGAATTTTGATTGGCGTCATATTCCTATAGGTACACATGGATCAGCTGAGTGTCAGGTAATGTGAGCTTGACTAACGTGACCTGCCAGAACTAACGCTACGCTCCATTAATTCAGCCATAAAAAAATAGATGGATAGATAGAATCCATGCTTGATCCATGCTGGTGATATTGTTCTGGACAATCATGTCAACAACGCTCCTGTTCCATTTTAAATAATCTTGATTGTCCACCTGAATGTTTTTAAACTTCAATTCTGAAAAATGTTGGGACATCACAGTAAATAACAGAAGTCCAAGGAGGACTAAACATATAAATAATCAATAATCATAGTAAGGGTATGTATTCACATAGTGACTTTCCCCCCAGCTTCCCTAAAGCTTAAACACATTCTTTGAAACATCACAAATTTTCTCAAAAACTTAAACACAAATCCAAATATTCAAACTAAATTCACAGAACCCCTGACTCTTATGGCAAAATCAAACAATCACTTCAAAATCATTTCACCTGTACTCAAAATCAAACAGCTTTGAAGTCATACACACATCAAAGCTTTGAAGTCATACACACATTAGTCAATACTATGCACAACAGACACTACATCACTACATCTTCATTGACTGTGGACTTCACAGATGATGACACCAGCACCACTTTGGCTGCCCTCTAGTGCTAATGGAGAGCCAGAGCCCGCCGTGACCGGTGAGATATCGCCGTACGGAGCAACAGAGCCACAGATCGTGACGTTAGTCCAGGTCCAGCCGACAACAACATCCGCCCTGAGGGAAAATGCCGTGGCCTGTGACATCGCGGAGGGGAGCTCTGCCTACTGCAACATGCCTGAGGGTGAGCCGGTTGAGATCCTGGGAATGTTTGAGGTAGAGGTGTTTGATATGGATTTAATAGACTTGTGGACTGACTTACCCCCTCTCCTTCACTTTCATCGGAACGGTCTGAAATTGTCTTGCCTGAGCTCATTCCTAAGGATGCTCACAAATTAACACCCTCCCACCCGCTCCTGCCTCCTCCTCCTCTGCTGTCATCTGGCAGCCCTTCTGCTCACCCTCAGTCTTACATTTGTGCAGTGGGTTTGCCACTGGTCTGCCAGTTTCCATCGGCGTTACAGCTGCAGGATCCCTCGTCTCTGCCTTCGACACAGTGGCTCCACCATGGGCCCCTAGCTCCCTCCTTTCTGCCGTGGCCCTGCAGTCCACTGGCTCCACCGTGCTCTCTCGTCCGGGATTCCACTTCTCCGTCTGCGCCTCATCCCTCCGTGCATCAGGCTCTGCCATCCCTCTGGCTCCACCTTGGTCCTCTGTCGCTGCAACTCCACCACATCCTCCCGGATCCACAGCTCCGCGTCGGTCGCCGGTGCCACTTGGTCCTCCGGATCCTCCTCATCACCCTGGATCTTTGGCTCTCCTTTTCCACCTCGGGCTCCTCCACCACCTGCTCTGTCCGCCCCCTGGAGTTGTCAGCCCTTCCTCCTCCATGGCTCCTCCCTCCGTCAGCTCCACTGTGGGCTGTCATCATGGCTGTGTCCTGGGTCCAGTCTGGCTTCTCCTGCTCCAACTCTTTCCTGTCCTCGCCCCGGCTCCTCTCTCTGTCTGGTCCGCCCTGGTTCCTCCTGTTTCCTCCTTGGCTCCTCCCTTCATCATCTCCAATTTGGACTCTGTTCTTCGTTCTCCTTCCTTCCTTCCTGAGCCTCCTCCCAAGTTCTCACCCATGCCTACCGGGAGGGAGGCGATAATGTCACGTGTATGGACTGTTTTGTGTTTGTTTTCCTCCCCACCTGCTCTGTGACCCAGTTTCTACCTCACGTTGATTAGCTGATTGTATCCCAGGTGTGTTTTGTTATTAAGCTTGTTACCCAATGTATTTAAGTGAAGGCTGGGACTGTCTGTCTCATTCTGTTAATATCAGGCTCTTTGTTCTGCCTCTGTCATTCTATGCACAAGAACATGGTCTAATCACAGTAGCTCTAATTTCATCTGAAAAGCCTGTTCTTGGTTTTGCTCTTCCTCTTTCACCACCTCATGTTCACACTTTCTTTACCTCTCAGATTGGCGGATGTACCTGTGCCCTCTGTACACTCTAAACTGGCTTATATCTTGTATATTAAAATATTTAGAAACAAGTGTAAAGAATTTTGAATTATTATGTGTAAACAATGACAGTTGTGTCGCAGTTGTGCTTAACTTTTGCTTTCTTGTGTTTAGGGTTTTGCATCATAAGTTCATCATAGTGCAAAATGTGTCTTAGTGAATGAGAATGTGTTTAGAGTTTTGCAAAAAGAGTGCATGAGATCTGCAAACATTGTCTAAACTGCCTGAACATGTTTTAAGGTTTTGCAGAAAGAGTGATTTAACAAACCGGTTTAAGCTATTGGGAATTTGGTTCAGATAATGGGGTTTTAGCAAATGTGAAAAACTGTAATTACGAACACACTGGTTAAACAGTTTTACTGTTTACTGCACATTGTTATTCATCTTGTTATTTCCCTACAGCGGCTAATGAATCAGTGTTGAAAAATAAGGTGGATTGACATTGTTTAAATAGAATCAATTTGCCCAAATGGAAACAAAAAGTGTCTCGAACCAATATACCAATAATGCTAATTAGTGTTTCCAGATTGGAAATATCCAAGTATCGTACCAGAAGCTTAAAATTATTGTATTTGGAAGACAATTATCGGACACAAGTCAAATGTACAGAATACAGCTATTTATCTAGACCAACAACTTATTGACACTGTGCAAATTACCTCAATAGATAAATACTAGCCGTACCCGAGTGTCTGTCATGTCGATCAACCATGGGACTTGTTGCATGAGGGAACGCAAAGACTGATGCTCTGCTCTGCTCATGCCTTGGCATCAGTCACACCCCACATGATTTGGGTCAAGAGGGCATCATCAAAGTCAAATCCTTTCTTGAATTCTCTGCGGGCAACCCAGAGAAAATTCTGACAGCGCATAAGAAAATCTATCAGGGAGGCTGCTAGAATCTTGACTGCTGGTTATGCTGCATCAATTTTACACCCAAGTACAGTGTGTTTAGTCTGAGCTTTGAGCTGTCATTTATGTTGATTTGATTTAATAGAGTGTGCAAAACATAGGCTCTGTCCATGAAAGTAAGAAGATCTGTGTAGGTTTCACAGATCTTGCACTTCAATTATGTAATCAACACCTTTTCACTTTGAAAATATTGATTAAAGGGTTATGAAACCCCCTGTTTCAGAACTGGCTAGCTCTCACCACAGTTTAAAAAAATGCTGCAAAACTGGGCGTGGTGCTCACTGCGCTGCAGGGGGGGAAGAGGGGAGACAGACAACACAGACAACTTTGGGTTCAGACAGTTTTACTTTGCTCCCATCGAGTTAAAAATGCAAATAAATGCACAGCCAATCATGCTGTTGCATCTCTAATAACTTTTAAGGCTTATTTTACAGCATTTATATAAGCCTTCTGATGGGTTGTGTCAAAGAAAAATGCTTACACTCACTATATGAATAAATCGCGTGTGCCGAACTCTCAGTTCTCTCAGTTAATGTACGCAATCTCACAGTCTGAAGTGTCTGTCAGCAAATCAGCACACGCTGTCATGAATAATTAAGTGAAGCGTTTTCTCATAGGATAAGAACACACAGCCTAATTAATATTAATGAGACACTGAAGCGTCAAAGTATTAGAGTCCATTGCCGTAGTCCAACTGTAACGTCAACACAGTGTAGATTGTCAGAGCCCAAACCAAGGCATAAAGTTTAAGGAATTGCTTGTAAACCTCAGAGACAGGATTGTATCGAGGCACAGATCTGGGGAAGGGTACAGAAAAATTTCTGCAGCATTTAAGGTCCCAATGAGTACAGTGGCCTCCATCATCTGTAAATGGAAGAAGTTTGGAACCACCAGAACTTTTCCTAGAGGAGGCCGCCCGGCCAAACTAAGCTATTGGGGGAGAAGGGCCTTAGTCAGGGAGGTGACCAAGAACCCGATGGTCACTCTGAAAGAGCTCCAGCAGTTCTCTGTGTACAGAGGAGAACCTTGCAGAAGAACAACCGTCTTTGCAGCACTCCACCAATCAGGGCTGTAAGGCAGAGTGGCCAGACGGAACTCACTCCTCAGTAAAAGGTACATGACTGCCCACCTAGAGTTTGCCAAAAGGTACCTGAAAAACTCTCAGACCATGAGAAACAAAATTATCTGGTCTAATGAAACAAAGATTGAACTCTTTGGCCTGAATGCCTAGCATCATGTCTGGAGGAAACCAGGCACCACTCATCACCTGGCCAATACCATCCCTACAGTAAAGCATGGTGGTGGCAGTGATGTGGGGATGTTTTTCAGCGGCAGGAACTGGCAGGAGTCTAGTCGGGATCGAGGAAAAGATGAATGCAGCAATGTACAGAGACATCCTTGATGAAAACCTGCTCCAGAGCACTCTGGACTTCAGACTGGGGTGAAAGTTCATCTTTCAACAAGACAGCGAACCTAACACAGCCAAGATAACAAAGGAGTGGTTATGGGACAACTCTGTGAATGTCCTTGAGTGGCCCAGTCATAGCTCAGACTTGAACCCAAATAAACATCTCTGGAGAGATCTGAAAATGGCTGTACAATGACACTCCTCATCCAACCTAATGGAGCTTGAGAGGTAATGCAAAGTAGAATGGGAGAAACTGCCCAAAAATAGGTGTGCCAAGCTTGTAGCATTATACTCTAAAAGACTTGAGGCTGTAATTGGTGCTTCAACAAAGTACTGAGCAAAACCTGTGAATACTTATGTGCATGTGATTCATTATTTATTTATTTTTTAATCTTTTATTTTTAATAAATTTGCAAAGATTTGAAACAAGCTTCTTTCACTGTGTCATTATGGTGTATTGTTTGTCGAATTTTGAGGTAAATAATGAATTTAATCCACTTTGCAATAAGGCTGTAACATAACAAAATGTGGAAAAAATAAAGCGCCGTGAATTTATTAATTTATTTTTGTTGTCATTATTGATTGTATATTGTATAGAAATAAATTATCGTACAAATATGATAATTATCATATGTCTGGCAACACTTGCTACAATAGTGTATTTCATAAATAAACCAGCATTAACTACATTATTTGTTAATGGCAAATTGCTGGTATAGGTAAATGTACATTTTGACAGAACTTAGCATGTTCTGTCCTCATAAACCTGCAGCTCATCCACTCTGTGAGAATTTAGTGATGGTTGAAAAAGACACGTTTGATGTGTTCTTCCGCCTGGTGTCTGTGCTAAGTTTTCTAGTTGACAGTGCGCTGTCTGGAAGCGGGGCATATCTTGTGTGCATGGCCGTTATTAGTGTACAACATGCAAAATGTGCCACTTCTAAGGCTTCCCAAGAGTAGAAGAAGGAGCAGTCAACCCTTCCGTTGCTATCAGTCTGTGTTGATTTTTGAATGGGAATGATAGGGAGGGCAGATATATTTGAGAAATTTACTTAAAAAACTATGTGTACTAAGTACATCTGAACTAGGTATGTCACCTTACAAGACGTCTGAGGCCATGTCCATACTAATACATTTTCATTTGAAAATGCATCTTTTTCTCTCTGTTTTGGCCTTCCGTCCACACTGAGACAGCGTTTTTGGTCAAGGCGCATTTTGAAAATGCTCTCCAAAGTGGATGAATTTGAAAACGTAAATGAGATATTTCCGTAAATAAAATGATCCTGCCAAGAATTGTGTAAAAACTTATGTCTGTATCACCTCAGTGAGTTTTTACGCATGCGCAGTATGGCGAATTTAATGTTTTCCTATGTTTCAGTGTGGATGAGAAACATTTGGAAAACACTTGAAAACGTGGGTTTTACACAGTGATCCGTTTTGCTGCTCTTTACTCTCTCTTCACTCGTCCCTCATTATCTTCCCATCTTCTGGTTGCTAAGTCCCAGAGCCAGTGCATGGCAGGCCTCGAAAATGGTCAGTCTGCGGTTCTTTTAGAACCTAAGAGGATGAGGAAGATGAGCTAGAACTCTTCAGGACCTCCTCTTCACTTTCCATCTGGGAAGAAACTCCCAATCACCACCGAGTCAGATTAATATCTTTGGATTTCATCACTTATTAGACCTGGAAGAACGTGATCACGAGTCTAACCTTCAAACCTTCAAGACTTTCATCCGAGACTGTATCTGGACACTCGTCCAAGACCAAGGCAATGCAAGTATCATACATTTAACTAAACAAAACAGAGGTTTAGTATAAGCTGTATTTATATAGCTGTATAAGCTAATTTATGTGTTAGTCCTTAGTTAATAAAACTCTTGTGCACAAATTACATGAGTTTCTGATTCTGCCTTGTAAATTAATGTCCCTTTACGATTCCGATTCCAGAATAAATCTTGATTTTGGGAGAAGAAATCACCACTCTCAGTTTTATATGTGCGAGTCTTCTCTGATGAAGAAATCTCAAATTAGCGGCATGAATTAATCTGGTGTGGCCAAGAAATCCCACTTGCATTGATATTAAAACTGGGTGACGATGAAATCGCGCTACAGTATAATTATTTTAATGGTGATTTGGGCAGAATGCGTAGGTCCTCCTTTCTATGAAGGTTAGGGACCTACCTTAAGGCTGCTGTGTATTCCTTGACTGTTGCATCGGATAAGTCGGCCGCTTGCTGCCGCCTGATGTGTTTCTCCTTCTGTTACATTGTGTACTGAGGTTGTACTACCCCATTTGGGTATTAAGAGACCCTTCCGCAGAGAGGGGAGCATCATCATGCCCTGGTAAAGAGAGAAATTAGCTATTACCAACCCAAAGTGGTCTGTGCTTTCTATCTTGATAGAAAGCATGGCCCCGTTCTAGCAAGATCCGCAGAGCATGCAAGACAAGGGCCCAGACATTTTGCATGGAGAGCTGCTGCTCCTCAGAGCCAACACTGAGAGGGGTTTCTGCAGAAACACCTTTATCCATATGCCAGTGGAAAAAGTGCAATCAAGCCCACTCCTCAGAGGGGCGACTCACTAGTCCACTATAGTGAGGCTTGGGGAGAGCCGCTCTGTTCTACACAAGAGGGAGGTACCTACTCTGATGAATGCATGAAGATTGGGTGGATAGCCTGAAACAGGAAGCCCCTCAGGGTGAGACATGAGTAGAATGACCTCAGAAAGGTAGCCTCTTAAGGCAAGATGTCCAGCCAGGGATGTCCAGGGGGCATGCTGTGAAGTGAATCTTCAGAGAGCCTACCTGGAAGAAGCACTGCGAGTCCAAAAATACAAAGGTATAATAAAGTTGGCCATACTGGAGGTTACCTGAAGAGAAGGACCAACAGGCCCTGGGGTTGCAGTAATGTAATGGGGGACCCAGCGGCCAAGGAAACTACCTCCGTAGTCCCTAGCGATTCGGTTGTAGAATCTGTTGTGACCAGATCCAGAATCGTAGACATCCAGCTTACCAACAGGGAGATGCTACCTGAAACACAGAAGGAACACACAAACCCAACCATACACACTGCAACACAAGCCTAAGCGGCTAACAAACAGATTTTTTTTTGATAAAGAAAAAGGATCATGGAAAAAGGATTCACCCCAGCATCTCTCTGAGATACCAGCACCATAAAAGCTCCTAGATCCAGCTCAGGAGGAACTCCACAGAAAACCTCCTACATAGGAAGTGAAACTGTTCTGTGCTTAATGATAAAAGCTTTAACCCCTTGGTAAAATCTGTACGATTGCGGCAGATTTTGGAGGCGGCTTTGTTGTGCATGAGTCGAACACTAGCCTTCTGTGACCGTCTCTGATCCTGACGGGCCAGGACCCTCTGCTGTACGGGTTTAGACCTGGACCTATTTGTAAAGGCAGCAGAACGTACTTTCACCTTAATGAACACCTCGGTCACAGTCACAATGGACAAACCGAAAGCTCAGAAGGCAAGACCAGCTTGTACCAAGGAGAAAGTTCTCTTTGATGTCTGCCAGATTATACATTGTTGCCTCCCCGCCACCATCACGACCGCCTTTACCCAATAACATAATGTCAAAGTGAGTGTGTGTGATCAAGTGTCAAAAAGAACAGGGACATAGATCAAAAACACAGTTATAAAATGCCTTGCTAGTGCTCGCCAAGATAAGGTAAGGAAAATAAAAAAACTTACCAAACATGCATGACTTCAAACAAAACAGTCATTGAAGATGAAGAAAAGGATGATGTGTTCAACTGGCGCCCTTGTATACTATGCGGTCGCACTGGTATGACACTGGCCAGTACTGTTGTAGATTTTATATGCAGGCTTCAGACACGGGTCACATAGGAGACGTTCCCCATAGCTAGAGGACGCAGTTTGAGTTCCTCGAAAGGGAATGGTACTGTTTTTGTGATACAGATTAAGATAATTATATTAAATTACATAAATATAAAAAGCATACAGAAGCACTTTTGTCGTCTACAGTTTAGAATGCCTGGAATTTTGAGTTTTAATAGATAAATAAATCAATGTGAGTACACTCTGTGTGTGATTTAGTGATTATAGCCTACTTGATAATGTCAGATTGCACGTCATTACAACAACACTTACCATGTTATCGCAGAAGATATACTGTATATCGCACTAGCGTAGCCAGGAATCACAATGTGGGTGGGCCTAGCCTAAAATGCATCTGTTATCAAAATAGGCCAAGACAGCTACACCTACTTGAATACACACCACTGTTTAAACATAAGCAGTCATCATAAGCAGTGTTAAGAGTGTAATGATAAGAACAGCATTAGCATGGCGGCCACAACACACACACGTACATCTGACAGACGCGCCGCAACACCATCATCAAATCAGCAGGACAGTAGTGAATAGTACAGTAGTGGACAGTATGTCAGAGTTTTGCCCTAAATCAAATGATGTTTAGTTAGAAAAACACAGAAAACAGTACAGACAAAGAAAACAAAGTACTCATCTTTTACCATTTTTGTTTTTTATTGGTTGTTTTGTACTAAGACAAAATATAGGTTTATGAGTAAATGTTAAGAACAATAGTATACAAAAAAAAAACAACTGATGGAATGTGTATTTACAGGAAAGTCTAGTATAATCCAATACAAAATATGAATATAACATGAATCACAGCGACAAAGTGATAAAACACACTCATTCTGTTTGGTCATACACGCTTGCGCATGATGAACTTTAAACAAGCTGTAATTATATATGTTAATGTATGCACATTTTGGACACTTTTTAACCAGCAGACTCTTCTGTCTAATCTGTGAAGGACTGAAAATCTACACCAAGTGAATAGTACAGTAGCGGACAGTATGTAAAAACAATGCTTGGTCATATTCCGGCTCAACGGCCACATGAAATAAACAACAGTGACTACAAGGCAACTACATACTAGGAAAATGTAGATTGATTTACATTTGATTATTATAACAGGAGACGATGGGGCTTAGAGTTGAACACTGCAATGATTTCATTGTAGTTCAATGATTCTGTCAATTCTCTTTCAAAAGAGAGCAGGGACAAAGAGTTCAGTCTCTGTGTCAGCATTGTTGCTCTTATACCTGTTTTATATACCGTATGAGGTGATTCTTTTTCGGAAAGATACTGTGTGAGCATGCATTGAGCACCTCCACAAGTAATGGAAATGCCCTGCCATTTAATACTTTTCTTTATAGCTGCTGAACAAACATCTCGTGTTCAGAATCTTCAACAGCGATGTTTAAGTGTGTACCGGCAGGCTGTATTAAAGTCTTTTCGCCGAAGGTGTTATACTGAGCCTGTACGTGTCAGACTTAAAACGGGTGTTCAGTTCCACGATCTGCTTGTCAAGTCAAGTCAAGTCAAGTCAAGTCACCTTTATTTATATACCGCCTTTAACAATACAGAATTGTGACAAGGCGGCTGTACAGTATTAAATAGAAAACAGTACATCAACAATGCCAAAGAAAAAATTAAACACTCACTTTTCAGGTAAAGGTAGTTAATCAAAAACAATAAAATAAAATACATTATTGTGTTAAGAGAAAGTGTCCCCAACTAAGCAAGCCAGAGGTGACAGCGACAAGGAACCAAAACTCCATCTGTGACAAATGGAAAAAAAAAACCTTGGGAGAAACCAGGCTCAGTCGGGGGGGCCAGTTCTCCTCTGGCCAAAGTTTCTGTGGTCTTGTGCCGACAGCCGTCTAGGTGATGTGGTCTTCACTGTGGATCCGTCTCTGGGGCTCATCTAGTTGATTTGGACTCCGCTGACATTCAGGGCTGTAGAGGTCATCTCTAGGTGCTGATCCACCATCTGTGCTGGGTTCGGACTGGATCCGGGGGACTGCAGTGACCATCTGATCTGGATACGGACTGGATCTGGTGGTTAATGTGACCTCGGAATAAGAGAGAAACAGACTAATATTAGCGTAGATGCCATTCTTCTGACGATGCACTGAGTACATCGGGTGTTAGGGGAAGTGTTCCCGGTTCCGGTTGACCTAATTAGTGCAGCCTAACAATCCTTTAACGGATTTGAATTATAAGAATATGTTGATTTGTTATGTGTAGGCAAGGTTAAAGAGATGGGTCTTTTATCTAGATTTACTGACAGAGTGTGTCTGTGTCCCGAACATTGTAGGGTAGATTGTTCCAGAGTTTGGGCGCTAGATAAGAAAAGGATCTTCCGCCCACGGTTGATTTTGATATTCTCGGTATTATCAAATTGCCAGAGTTTTGAGAACGCAGCGGACGCGAGGGACTATAATGTGATAGGAGCTCGCTCAGGTACTGAGGAGCTAAACCATGCAGGGCTTTGTAAGTAATTAGCAAGATTTTAAAATCTATACGATGTTTAATAGGGAGCCAGTGCAGTGTTGACAGAACCGGGCTAATATGATCATACTTTTTGGTTCTAGTAAGAACTCTAGCTGCTGCATTTTGGACCAGCTGGAGTTTGTTTATTAAGCAAGCAGAACAACCACCCAATAAAGCATTACAATAATCTAACCGTGAGGTCATAAACGCATGAATTAATGTTTCACCATTTGACATTGATAGCATAGGTCGTAGTTTAGATATATTTTTGAGATGGAAAAATGCAGTTTTGCAAATACTAGAGATGTGGTTTTCAAAGGAAAGATTACCATCAAATAGCACACCTAGGTTCCTAACTGATGACGAAGAATTGACAGAACAGCCATCAAGTATTTGACAGTGTTGTAGGTTATTACACGCTGAGGTTTTAGGCCCAATAATTAACACCTCTGTTTTTTCAGAATTTAGCAGTAAGAAATTACTTGTCATCCAATTTTTTAATTCAACTACACAATCCATTAGTTTTTCAAATTGGTACGTTTCGCCGGGCCGCGAAGAAATATAGAGCTGGGTATCATCAGCGTAACAGTGAAAGCTAACACCATATTTCCTGATGATATCACCCAAGGGTAACATGTAAAGCATAAAGAGTAATGGCCCTAGTACTGAGCCTTGCGGTACTCCATACTGTACTTGTGATCGATATGATACCTCTTCATTCACTGCCACAAATTGATGGCGGTCAGATAGATACGATTTGAACCATGCCAATGCTCTACCACTAATGCCAACATAATTCTCAAGTCAACAGTATCAAACGCAGCACTAAGATCCAGTAGCACTAACAGAGAGATACAACCACGATCAGATGACAAGAGTAGATCATTTGTAACTCTAATAAGAGCAGTCTCAGTGCTATGGTACGGTCTAAAACCTGACTGAAAATCCTCACAGATATCATATTTCTGTAGGAAGGAAGATAGTTGTGAGGATACAACCTTTTCTAATATCTTTGATAGAAATGGGAGATTCGAGATAGGTCTGTAATTAGTTAATTCGTTGGGGTCAAGTTGTTTTTTAATTAGAGGCTTAATAGCAGCCAGTTTGAAGGTTTTGGGGACATATCCTAATGACGGTGATGAATTAATAATATTCAGCAGAGGATCTATAAGATCTGGAAGCAAGTCTTTTAGTAGCCTAGATGGAATAGGGTCTAGCATACAAGTTGTTGGTTTTGATGATTTAACAAGTTTATAAGTATAAGTGCATTATCTGATACGATGCTGTAATTGACGGCTGCATAGTGACAATTTTGTCTCTAATTGTATCGATCTTAGAAGTAAAGTAGTTCATGAAGTCATTACTGCTATGCTGATGGGCATAGTCAGTGCCTGTTCGTTCTTTATTTTTTGTTAGCTTAGCCACTGTATTGAATAAATACCTAGGGTTATGTTTGTTTTCTTCTAAAAGAGTCGAAAAGTAATCAGATCTGGCCGATTTTAACGCTTTTCTATACGATAGGGTACATTCCCGCCAAGCAGTACGAAAACCCTTTAATTTTGTTTTCCTCCAGCTGCGCTCCATTTTCCGGGCTGCTCTCTTTAGGGCATGAGTGTGCTCGTTATACCACGGGGTCGGACTATTTTCCTTAATCTTCCTTAGGCGCAGAGGAGCGACCGTATCTAGAGTCCTGGAAAAGAGAGAGTCAATAGTTTCTGTTACATCATCAAGTTTTTCTGAGCTATTGGACATGCTGAGGAATTCAGATAAGTCAGGAAGATTACTTAGAAAGCAATCTTTTGTAGTAGAAGTGATAGTTCTACCATACTTGTAATAAGGAGTTGAATTTACAGTTTTAGTTATCTGGAGTATACACGAGACTAGATAATGATCAGAGATATCATCACTTTGCTGCAGAATCTCAACGGCATTGACATCAATTCCATGTGACAGTATTAAGTCTAGAGTATGATTTCGACAATGAGTGGGACCTGACACGTGTTGTCTAACTCCAATAGAATTTAGAATGTCTGTAAATGCTGCTGCCAGTGCATCGTTTTCAATATCAACATGGATGTTAAAGTCACCTACTATTAAGACCTTATCTGTAGCCAACACCAGCTCAGATATAAAATCAGCAAATTCTTTAAGAAAATCTGTATGGTGCCCTGGTGGCCTGTATACAGTAGCAAGTACAAACGTCATAGGGGATTTATCATTAACACTTGTTTCTCTGGATAGTGCTACATGAAGCACCATTACTTCAAACGAGGTATACTTGAAATCCGCTCTCTGTGAAACACTAAAAATATTGCTATAAATTGTAGAAACACCTCCCCCTTTACCTTTTAGAGGTGGCTCATGTTTATTACAGTAATCATGAGGGGTAGACTCGTTTAAGATGTAATCATCTGATTTTATCCAGGTTTCTGTCAAACATAGCACATCTAGGTTATGATCAATGACCATATCATTTACAAAAAGCGCTGTTGTAGAGAGGGATATTCAAAAGGCCAAGTTTTATCATTTGTTTCTCTGTATTATGTAAATGTTTTTTTTGTTGAACGTTGATTAGATTGTTACTCTTAATTTGGTTTGGATGTCTTTTGTATTGGCTAGCTCGTGGAACAGACATAGTCTCTGTAGCATGATATCTAGGTGGAAGGGTCTCTATGTGCTGAAAATTAACTGATTTTGGTGACGTGAGGCGGCTAGCAGACGGTCGGATTAGCCAGTCTGTCTGCTTCCTGACCTGGGCCCCAGTTAGTCAAGTGCAAACTCTAAGACTATATGCCATATTACTAGAGAGAAGAGCGGCACCACCCTTGGAGGGATGAAGACCATCTCTTTTCAACAGGTCAGGTCTGCTCCAAAAACTTGTCCAATTGTCTATGAAACCCATGTTATTCTGCGGGCACCACTTAGACATCCAGTCATTTAGTGACGACAGTCTGCTATGTATCTCGTCACCACGATACGCAGGGAGGGGACCAGAGCAAATTACAGTGTCTGACATCGTACTTGCAAGTTCACACACCTCTTTAACATTATTTTTAGTGATCTCTGTCTGGCGAAGTCGAACATCATTTGTGCTGACGTGAATAACAATCTTACTGAATTTACGTTTAGCATTAGCCAGCACTTTTAAATTTGCCAAGATGTCAGGCGCTCTGGCTCCCGGTAAACACTGGACTATGGTGGCTGGTGTCTCTATTTTCACGTTCCGTACAATAGAATAGGTTACCAGAAAAGGAGAAGAAGCCATTACTCACCGTAGTTGTAGAATGATTTCAACTCACCACTGTTGTCTGATGAACTTGTGTAGAAAAAAAAAAGCAGGAGGGAGAAAACAAGTATATACTTGTCTAGTATATACAGTAGTCAACATTTGAAGTGGATCAAAACTTTTCATCAAAGTCGTCCTAAATCTAAAAAAATACCCATTCTTGTGTGCAGTTTGGTGACTTTGGTGAACTTTTTTGATCCACTTCAAATGTTGACTACTGTATTCTTTGCTGATATAGCACTTGTGCTCATCTTCCCTGTCTCTACAAACCCCATAGCCCTTTCCTTCAACTGGCCTTTACGTACTGTATGTATGTATGGGATACATACTGCCACAAGTATGTATGTTTCATTTTGGATATTAGGGCTAGTGAGTTTTGCATTTCTAGGCAGTTCGTTTTATTTCTGGATGGTAGCTGGAGATCAGCTGAAGTAATTCTAAGAAGTTGCCCACACAAGGGAATGTCTTGTTTTGCACAGAATTAAACAAGGTCTAGCCCTAGCCTAACCCTAACCCTAAGTTTTGAATGTTTCATTTCAAAGTCACCATTATGGTTATAAGTGATTTAGTTAGCATTTGACTGTTAATTGTTATTAAATTCATTTTAATCATTAATTTCCAATAGCACTTTAATAAAAGCACTTGTGCATTATTACAGAAACAGATTGAAGGAGAAGCAGATCAGCTTAAGTTGAGTATTTATGGCTAATAGGATCATTAAAGACAAGAACCCTGATATTCATAGTCTACATGTCCTCTTTAAACTGACAGCTATGAAAAAGTGACTTTTAGAAAATAATGGAAATTGAAAGCATGTTCGTAGAATGATCTTTTTTTCAAAGCAGTATCGAACAAGTAAAGTGTAAATCCTTTGTTTGTAGTATGCACTCACAACACAACACTATTTGATGAATGCTAGATGAATTCAGATTTATTACACTTCTAAGTTGGTTTAATCTGTTATCAACTAAAGAGTGTTACCTGTTTCATCATGGCAATTTCACTTGGTTTCCAAACCTGCATGCAAATTATTTGTTATAAAGTACAACATAAACACATTCATGAAAACTCATTTTATTGTTTTTTTTTTTGTTTTTTGTTTTTTTTTTTGTGTGTGTGTGTAGGTTTAACTTATTCTTATCTCATTAAAAAAGGCTAGCTTTGCCATTTTTCATAATCACCTGAGCTCAATCTGCAGTTCTCAGCAATTACACTTCTGACACTGAGTTTTCACTGGCTTATCTCAGAAGAGTGAACATAACTTCAGAGCAAAGTGCTTTTCTCCTGGTAAAATTTATTTTATGGTTGCACTACATTTGACTACCGTTATACAAGTGACGATCTTTGTATTATGTCTGTGTTTTTGTCTGTTTTCTTTTTTCTTTTTTTACTAAAATGTTAGTAATTATTCAATTTGTTTTATATAGTAGTAAGTGGATCTAAAGCAGTGTCTAATAGGGCACTTTTGTATCTTTGGAAAAGAACATCTAAATGCCGTAAATGTAGTTTATATACATCAGTAAAAACATGAGCTGTTTGTTATGCAGTTTATTTCCTGTTGTCAGTGTTTAATAGAGTTATTCTAGTTGATAACAATAATTCTACCATAACAAATATCACATAACTGCATGTTTAGCAATATGAAAACCATGTTTACGGTGATACATACTATTTTAATAAACTTGAAATGTTTTTTTTTTAACATATGAAAACCTATGTTATCATATCCTTAACATGTTTTAATGTGATTTTGTACAGGTCAACAAAAACAAAAACAAGAACAAGAACAAGAACAAGAACAAGAAAAGACGCCTGCTGAACCCTTGAATCCTATAGTCATTCAGCTGCAACCACTAATACAAACAACAGCAGAAGAGATAGTGACAAAAGCTTCTGCGCCTGTGGATGTGCAACAGGTGGAGGGAGTTTCACCTCTTTATAAACTTCAGGCATTTCTGACAGGTCAACCAAAAGCTCTCGGGGTGAGACATTTTTCATAAGCCCACATTATTGTTTTTCATTACTATAAAAAAAAAAAAAAAAATCATGAATCAATTCTAAAGAAGGAGGAGCACACACATTAACAAAGCATAGAGGATTTTTACTGAAGAATGTGATTTTTTGTTTTGGTGACAATGCAGTAAAGACACAAACATAAGTTTATTATTTGAAATTTACAATGTTTTAGGACCAAACTATCAAACACATTTGGTATAGGACAAATTATGCATATCCGCAAATCATTATACAGTGAGTGAAAAAATTATTTGATCCCCTGATGATTTTGTACGTTTGCCCACTGACAAAGAAATGATCAGTCTATAATTTTAATGGTAGGTTTTTTTGAACAGTGAAAGACAACGAAAAATCCAGAAAAACGCATTTCAAAAAAGTTATACATTGATTTGCATTTTAATGAGAGAAATAAATATAAAACATGACTTGGTGTACTTGGTGGCAAAACCCTTGTTGGTAATCACAGAGGTCAGACGTTTCTTGGTACCAGGTTTGCACACATCTCAGGATGGATTTTGTCCCACTCCTCTTTGCAGATCCTCTCCAAGTCATTAAGGTTTCGAGGCTGATGTTTGGCAACTCAAACCTTCAGCTCCCTCCACAGATTTTCTGTGGCATTAAGGTCTGGAGACTGGCTAGGCCACTCCAGGACCTTAATATGCTTCTTCTTGAGCCACTCCTTTGTTGCTTTGGCCGTGTGTTTTGGGTCATTGTCATGCTGGAATACCCATCCACGACCCATTTTAAACACCCTGGCTGAAATTCTCACCCATGATTTGACCCTTTGATGCGGTGCAGTTGTCCTGTCCCTTTAGCAGAAAAACACCCCCAAAGCATAATGTTTCCACCTCCACATTTGATGGTGGGGATGGTGTTCTTGGGGTCATAGGCAGCATTCCTCCTACTCTAAACATTGCGAGTTGAGTTGGTGCCAAAAAGCTCGATTGTGGTCTCATCTGACCACAACACTTCATCCAGTTCTCCTCTGAATCATTCAGATGTTCATTGGCAAACTTCAGATGGGCCTGTACACTGCTTTCTTGAGCAGGGGACGTGCGGGTGCTGCAGGATTTCAGTCCTTCACAGCATAGTGTGTTACCAATTGTTTTCTTTGTCACTATGGTCCCAGCTGCCTTGAGATCATTGACAAAATCCTCCCATGTAGTTCTGGGCTGATTCCTCATCGTTCTTATGATCATTGAAACTCCACAAGGTGAGATCTTGCATGGAGCCCCACACTGAGGGAGACTGAGATTCTTCCATTTGCGAATAATCGCACCAGCTGTTGTCACCTTCCCACCAAGCTGCTTGGTGATGGTCTTGTAGCCCATTCCAGCCTTGTGTAGGTCTACAATCTTGTCCCTGATGTTCTCGGACAGCTCTTTGGTCTTGGCCATGGTGGAGAGTTTAGAATCTGATTGATTAATTGATTGCTTCTGTGGACAGGTGTCTTTTATAAAGGTGACAAGCTGAGATGAAGAGCACTCCCCTTCGTTTCCTGTATAAAAGACATCGGGAGCTAGAAATCTTGCTGATTGATAGGGGATCGAATACTTATTTCACTCATTAAAATGCAAATCAATTTATAACTTTTTAATGCATTTTTCTGGGTTTTATGTTATTCTGTCTCTTACTGTTAAAATAAACTTACCATTAAAACTATAGACTGATCATTTCTTTGTCAGTGGGCAAACATACAAAATCAGCAGGGGATCAAATAATGTTTTCCCTCACTGTACAAATTATGCATGTGAACAATTAAAAAGAAATTATAGCACAATAGTAATTCTATTAATACTGTTTTAAATGATAAAAGATTATTTTGTCCTATTCAGAATGTGCATTTTTCTTGTCCTACACAGACTGTCCAGATAATGATCGGTCTGATGACTCTCCTGCTTGGCATACTGTCTAAAGTTCATGCAGTATCCATCTTTGTCGATAGTGGTATTCCTTACTGGGGATCTCTCATTGTAAGAAATTATAAAGTTTAGTGTTCTGTCATTTATAATACGAGCTACAGTAGATGGACCAAAAATGCCTATTACTGCCATGTGTACCGACACAACAGTAAATACAACTCAGTCACCTGTGACACTTTGCGATTTGCGAAAATTTAGGGGATTTGCCTGATTTGCAAAATCAACATGCTTGTCAGCATCACTCATGCTGGAACTGTAGTATTCCTTTATAAATGAAGATAAAATAATGATTTAAATTACTGGTAGTAGTAATAAAAACAATAATAATGTAGCATTCTAACATTTAATCATGACTAATTAGTCATCATATACTGTAAATGCGTAATTGTAACGGGATGAACGAGACGAGAGGTGAGCGGATCCACTTGCAAGCTTTTATTAGGACGAGACAAAGACATAGTCGAACAGGCAGGGTCGAGACGGGAGCAGACAGGTATATCACAGGCAGTCGAAGAGAATAATCCAATAAACCAGAGCGAAAGTCCAAAAGGCAGGCGGCTAGACAGAGGAAACGAGAAAACCAGGCGGGAAAGACAAAACACGGGGGACTAGGAACTCGGAACAGGAAACTAGGAAACGCTAACAATACAATACAATCTAACAATCCGTGACGAGCACTGTGAAGGACCGGGGGTTTTATAGAATGCCTGATTGGTCACGGGGGCTGACGCAATCAGCGCGGTGGAGGATGGGAGATGCAGTCCGGAGTGTGGTGCAACAGTCAGAGTGTGTAGGTGAGGTGAGAGTGACATCTGGTGGTGAGCGGACAATGGGACACCGACCAGATTCGTGACATAGCCCCCCCCCAAGGAGCGGCTTCCAGACGCTCGAAGGGAACAACAGTCCAGGGGAGCGGTGGGGTGGGAGCGAGACAGGGCGAGGGCTGGAGGGCCAGGTCCATGTGGGGGGCCCAGTGATTGAGGCTGGACCGACAGAGCAGGTACCCTCCAGGGCGGGGCCGGAGGCGGAGCAGGAGGCGCAGGAGCCCTCCAGGGCGGAGCCGGAGGCGGAGCAGGAGGCGCAGGAGCCCTCCAGGGCGGAGCAGGAGGCGCAGGAGCCCTCCAGGGCGGAGCAGGAGGCAGAACAGGAGGCGCCGAGGCCCTCCAGGGCGGGGCAGGTGGCGGAGCAGAAGGCACGGGAGCCCTCCAGGGCGGAACAGGAGGCGCCAGGGCCCTCCAGGGCGGAACAGGAGGCGCCAGGGCCCTCCAGGGCGGAACAGGAACTCGCGTTATGGACTGGGACCTGGTGAGAGCAGGGTCAGAGGAGGCAGAGAGAACAGGGAGAGAAGCAGAGAGACCACAGGATAACGCCGCCTCCATAGGAGGTTCTACAGTCAATGCTGACACCTCTGGAGGCATTGGCACAGCTTCTCTGATGGAGAAGGCCTCTGGAGCAGACCTAAGACCAAACGGGACCTCTGGAGCAGACTGGAGACCAGACAGGACCTCTGGAGCAGACTGGAGACCAGACGGGGCCTCTGGAGCAGACTGGAGACCAGACGAGGCCTCTGGAGCAGACTGGAGACCAGACGGGGTCTCTGGAGCTGACTGGAGACCAGACGGGGCCTCTGGAGCTGACTTGAGACCAGGCGGGACCTCTGGAGCAGGAAAACGCGTTATGGCCTGGGACCTAAGAACAGCAGAGACAGAGGAGGCAGACAGAATAAGGGGAGAAGCAGAGAGGTTGTAGAGGGATGTCGCCTCCATGGGAGGATCTTCAGCCAAGGCTGACACCTCAGGAGGCATGGGCTTGGCTTCTCCAAGTGAGGGGAGCTCTGGGGCAGACTTGTGATCAGACGGGAGCTCTGGAGCAGGCTTGTGATCAGATGGGAGCTCTGGAGCAGGCTTGTGATCAGACGGGAGCTCTGGAGCAGGCTTGTGATCAGATGGGAGCTCTGGAGCAGGCTTGCGAACGGACGTGACCTCAGGGGCTGACTCGAGAACAGACGTAACCTTTGGAGTGTAGTGTGCGGCCCACACAGTTAGAATGGTGACCGCCATCACACTGGCAGACATGATGTGACAAGGCTCTGGGAGGTCAGACGAGACATGGCGAGGCTCTGGACAGATAGACGAGGCGTGACGAGACACTGGGCGGTCTGACAAGACGTGACTTGACTCTGGGCCGTCAGGCGGGACGTGACTTGACTCTGGGCCGACAGGCGGGACGTGGCTTGACTCTGGGCCGACAGGCGGGACGAGGCTAGACTCTGGGCCGTCAGGCGGGACGTGGCTAGACTCTGGGCCGTCAGGCGGAACGTGGCTAGACTCTGGGCCGTCAGTAATAACTTGACTTGGCCCGTGAAGATCAGTTGTGGCTTGACCTGGTTCGTGGAGATCGGCTGTGACTTGACTTGACTCAGGAATGACCGCCTCAGGAAGGGCGGCCATGATGAGTGCAGACTCAGGAGCAGAAGACATGACGTGAACAGACTGTGACCTGACGGAGATGTCTTGAGCAGGCTGTGGTTTGGCTGACGTGGCGTTAGCGGGTACTGGCTTGACGTTGCTGGACTTGGAAGCTTGACTGGACTTGGAGGCTTCAGCTGTAGCCTGACTTGACTCCGGAGCAGTGGCTGAAGCTTGACTTGGCTCTGGAACAACAGCAGCAGCTTGGCTTGGCTCACGAGGATCCGCTGTAACGGGACTTGACTCCTGAACAACATGGCTTGGCTCAGGAACAACATGGCTTGACTCAGGAACAACAGCTGTAACGTGACTTGACTCAGGAACAACATGGCTTGACTCAGGAACAACAGCTGTAACGTGACTTGACTCAGGAACAACATGGCTTGACTCAGGAACAACAGCTGTAACGTGGCTTGACTCGTGAAGAACAACTGTGACTTGGCTTGACTCGTGGGGAACAGCTGTGACTTGGCCTGACTCTGTGTCTTGACTTGACTCTGGGGTTGCCGCCGCGGCATGAAGGAGCGCCACTTTAGCTGCCCATACCGTCATTAGGGGTGAGTCCAGCACGTGGGCCATCATGACCACAGGTGGCGTCCGGGTGCTGACCACAGGTTCTGGAAAGGCGGCCATCTTGTGGAGTGACTTGGAGACGGCGGCCATCTTGTGGAGTGGCTTGAAGACGGCAGCCATCTTGTGCTGTGGCTCTGGCGTGGCAGCCATCCTGTACAGAGGCTCTGGTGTGGCAGCCATCCTGTGCTGTGGCTCTGGCGTGGCAGCCATCCTGTTCAGTGGCTCTGGCGTGGCAGCCATCTTGTGCAGTGGCTCTGGTGTGGCAGCCATCTTGACAGTGCTTGGCTCAGGAAAGATGGCTGTAACTTGACTTGAGACAGGGGCGATAGCTCTGACTTGACTTGACACAGGAAACACAGCTTTAACCTGACTTGTCACAGGAACGACGACCGTAGCTTGACTTGACCTGGAAACTTGACTTGACTCGGGAAATGCAGCTGTAAATTGACTTGACTCAGGAAACACAGCTGCAACTTGACTTGACTCGGAAACTTGACTTGACTCAGGAAATACAGTTGCAACTTGACTTGACTCAGGAAATGTAACTGTACCTTTGAATGGCTCCTGTATGGCAGCTGTGACGTGACGGAGCGCTGTTCTCGCCGCCATCTTGTGAACGGGCTCTGCCGTCGCCGCCATCTTGTGAGCGCGCGCCGGCGCCGCCGCCATCTGGTGAACGGGCACCGCAGTGGCCGCCATTTTGTGCACGGACTCTGTTGTCGCCGCCAGAGTATGAATGCGCTCCGTCGCGGCCGCCATTTTGTGAACGGGCACCGCTGTCGCCGCCATTGCTCGAGCGCGCTCAGTCACAGCCGCCATTTCCCGCGCGATCCAGGCGGTCAGCGGTTCCGTGGCGTCGCGCTCCCCATCCGCGACACCCACGGTAAACGGAGAGCCCACACACAATAGTGCAAAGTCCATAAAGGCGGCCAAAGATGAACGCGGACCCTCGCGTCTCATCTTCGCCTTTAAAGGCTCATTAATGCCGTCACAAAAAATCTCTATAATCGTACAGTCCGGGAGGGTGGAATGATTGGCAATGGCCAGAAACTCACGGATGTATTGTTCGAGTGTACGGGGTCCTTGTTTGATCCTGAATAAAATCCTGTCTGTGTCCATATCGGTTGAATGTCCGGGGGTGAAGCTGCTGGATCCTGTTGTGACGGATTGTTCTGTAACGGGATGAACGAGACGAGAGGTGAGCGGATCCACTTGCAAGCTTTTATTAGGACGAGACAAAGACATAGTCGAACAGGCAGGGTCGAGACGGGAGCAGACAGGTATATCACAGGCAGTCGAAGAGAATAATCCAATAAACCAGAGCGAAAGTCCAAAAGGCAGGCGGCTAGACAGAGGAAACGAGAAAACCAGGCGGGAAAGACAAAACACGGGGGACTAGGAACTCGGAACAGGAAACTAGGAAACGCTAACAATACAATACAATCTAACAATCCGTGACGAGCACTGTGAAGGACCGGGGGTTTTATAGAATGCCTGATTGGTCACGGGGGCTGACGCAATCAGCGCGGTGGAGGATGGGAGATGCAGTCCGGAGTGTGGTGCAACAGTCAGAGTGTGTAGGTGAGGTGAGAGTGACATCTGGTGGTGAGCGGACAATGGGACACCGACCAGATTCGTGACAGTAATGTTCCAGCTATTCGACTAAATATTACCATGATGGTAGTGCTTGAAGTGTGCTTTTTACTGTATTGTCAGTATTTTAGATTAACACGAATTAAAGATGTGCAATTATGTCATAAAATCAGAAAATGTGGATTACTCTTAATGGGAACATTAAAAGTGCCTTTTCTAACACATACATTTATTTATTGCGTCAATGTCGTGATGTCACATATAAAACTTTTGAAATGCACATTTAATAATACACTGATGCATTTCAACAGGTCTTAGACATACTTCATTACACTGTTCTTTTTTGACATCTGTTCCCTTACAGAGCCTTGCACAAGACAAAAAAAGAAGATTCACCCCTGATTCAGAAAATGTACTTTCAGACACAGAGATAAGATATAGTAAAATGTCTCAGATAATGTGGAATGAGACACTGCATCTGCTGATGCGATGGGGAACACAATCAAGCGTCTTAAGCGCAATAATCTTATGGTACACATGGCAGTAAAAAGTTCTGGTTAAGTACCATCTGTACATATTCAAAAGCCTCAAAATCTGTCCTTCTCTCTCCTCTCAGTACATTATCGCTGGCTCACTCTGCATTGCTGCAGAAAACAAACTTAACTCATCCTCCGGTTTGCGTTTGGTATGTACACAACACTTGTTTTTAGGGGTCCAAGCACCAAATGTGCTGCAACACTATAATGTTTCTACTGATTTTCTGTCACGATTTTTTGTTTCTGATTTTTTTTTTTTTTTGCCATGTTCCGTTTTCTGAAACAAACCTTTTCTTTTTTTCCAAACTAAACTCCAGTTAGTTTATTGGTCCAATCTTCACTGAATTTTGCACAATAAATCAAATTAATTTTGACATCTCAAAGCATTATAATGACATTAGTTAATTAAACAGTCTTGAAACACAAATTTTTTCATAAATTGATTTTCATCCTATGAATGCAAAAAACAATTAAATTTAATGACAATTAAGGAAATTGCATCAAAATTGAACTTATAGGGGGCCCTACAACTGAAATTCTTTAACACCATAACTGTAGGATTGGTAAAAATGTATCTTCCTTGCTGGATGTCAGGGTTGCACTACTGCGAGGACCAAGTAACGAGGAAACAAAGGAATAATACGAACAGCACTCTTTAATAGTCCAAACAGGGTAACATAGGGCAGGCAGGAACACACACATAGCACAACATCGGACAAGGAAACATGGGGCAGACAACACTATAAATACTTAACTAAACGAGGTAATTAACAATGAACATACATGAAATCAATGAAACAATCAAACAAGGGAGAAACTAGGGGCAAGTTCAAGCTTACACTGGTGCCCAACGTTTTTGCTACAATTTCTGTGTTGAACGACGTGTTTCCTGGAAACGGTGGGTTTGAGATATGTTTTCTCTTGTTTGGTGGGTGTGTCAAAAATGTCAGCCCAATCAGCAGCAACATGTATATAAAACATGCGGTATTACAGAGACACTGATTAATGTAACATAAAAACACTATACATATTTATATATTTTGCTATTGTATTGTGGAGTAACACTTTCATAAACTTTTCTATACTCCTCTGATTATATAATGGTAAATATTACAATATCATAGCACAACAATAGTGATCGGCAATAATGATCATAATAACGTTACAATAAAAATAATAAGGTCATATAGATCATAACACAGTCTCGGAGGTAAGGAGTGGATTATTCTTTCTTTTGTTTGTCTTTTCATCCTGAAATGTGAGGCAAATGTTAGATCACAATAATTAGGAACCACAGTTTCCACAAACCCCTTCACTCGACTGGGATGTTCTCTTTTTTTCTTTTTTTGGGCATATTTTGCAGTATTAAACACGTATTTATACCGATTTCATCAGGCTCTGAAAGTTCTTCAAAAAGAACGGCCTTCTCAGCTGCCATAGTTGCAACTCTTGCATCATCAGAACAGAACAGGGTGTTCAGTGTACCACCGTTTCCATTTAAAAAAATGTTTAGCATCGTTTTGTCAGGGCTGAATGCAAGGGTGGTCACGGGGAACACATGGGGAGAAAACACACACACAGAACGTCCATGGGCGTGACACTGGATGTCATAACATAACCAACATGACTCAGCTACATGAAAAACATGGAAGCTTGCAGCCAGTCAGATTTCAGTGCCTACTAACATCAAATCTGAATAGCCTACTTATGAAAATTGGCATATTTTTGCATACTGTGAAAACAAGTATGTGTACCAACTTTAATAAATGAATGAATGTGTAACATTTTGATCTGACAATATATTTATTAAAGGGTTAATCCACCCAAAAATTAAAATTACCTCATGATTTACTCACCCTCAAGCTATACTAGGTGTATATTACTTTCATCTTTCAGGTGAATACAATTTGAGTTATATTACAAAATGTACTAACTCTTCTGGGCAGTGAAAGAACATTACTATTTAATAGTCCGATAGAAGTCCAATAAAAGTGCATAAATCCATCATAAAAACTGCTCCAGCTGGCTCCACGGGGTTAATATAAGAATCCTTAAGTGAATTGATGCATTTTTATAAGAAATATGCACGTTAAACTTTAAAAAAGAGTTAATCTATATCTTCTGCAAACTGTCGTATGAGTGTACATGAGAGAGTATTGTTCCAGCACATTATTTTTAAAAAGATGCATTTCAATTGTATTAATCATCCACATAAGGCATTGGAAACCCTGATGATTGCAGCTTGCAGCTATATTTTATTTATGTTTTCCGAGTTATTTTTATCACACTCCATATACTTTTACATCTACTTTAACACAGCATGTTAAATAACTTAATGTTGTTTTTCTGCCTATAGGTGAATGGTTCACTGGGAGTGAACATTTTCAGTGCTATAACCGCAGGCATTGCCCTCATTTTAATTTCACTAGATTTGGCTCGAGGACCAGTGTACACTGACACTGAATGCAACGTTTCTGAATGTTATTATAAGGCAAAGTATATGGTATGTCATCAACTTTTATATTCATATTTATATTTACATCACTGTGTGGTCAGTACACTTGTGAAAGGTCAAGCCTTAATTTGCACTCATCTGTCAAGTCTTTTTCAGAAGTAGTTTTAAAGATCTCTTACTATAACTGATCATTTACAATGCATGAAAATATTGACATTATACAATAGTTGTAAACTCAGTCCCATTTGATCAATGAATATATTACCATATGAACCTTAATGATAATAGATTCTTGACTGCTGAGCAGCCAGTGTACCAATTTGAGTACTAATTATTGATTATTTTGTCATTATTCATTGTGCTAATTTTCTCTCAGGTTCTCTTCAAGGGAATCAGTGGTGTATTGCTGTTATTCAGCTTCCTTCAGTTTATCATCTCCATCTGTCTGTCAGCATTTGCTTGTAAAGTCTCCTGTTCCTGTTGTCCTCCTCCTCAAGTGAGTGATGCATTAAGTGATGCAAACGTTTTTTGGGAACCCCTCAGATATACATAATAGATATATCTACATTCTTGTGTTCACACTTTACAAGAACCAACAAACACTGTAAGTTATAATACAAAAACTTAACCTAAATTCTTCACTCTTAAATGTTCAAACTAAATGTTCAAGCTTTTAACATATAATTCACAAACATTAAGCTTCTGTCCATAAAAATATTGGAAATTATGTGAATATATGAAGTCTGTGAAATTATTTTTATAAAACCGGATGAAAGCATGTTTCACACCAGGACATTTCAGAAGGATTTAAGTTTTTTGCTTTTTCCAATTCCACCTGAAGTAGAGTGAGGTTTATGCACCTGTAACACTGGAACTGTCTGCCAGTTTTATTGCATTTATTCCATCTGACATCGCCAGGCATGACACAAGTGTTTACTGCTAGTTTCAGCCTGCTGGCGAAATTATCATTTTCACATCCTGCGCCATATTGTTTAAATAGCAAATGCATTTGTGCCCATTTGTGCACCCATGGTCATGCTGGTCTGAAAAATAGGTGTGTTCAGGTGCATTGCTATTTTGAGGCAACTGAAATAGACCGCACCATTGACCAACTGTTCTAAAGTCTGGTCTAAAGTCAATGGCACAATCTTTTGTATGTTAAAGAGCGCATTAGTAATGTGCGCCTATAGGCAGGTGCACAATGCACATACACTCTGCTTATTACACACTCAGGGACGAGCAACAGCACACACACATTGCGAATATAAAAAATTAAAGGATTACAGTGTAAAAGATTATTATTGTGTACATAAATACAAAAATGCACTTTAGACCATGTGCTTAGATCATTAAAATAGGGCCCTACATGTGCATTTTTCCAAAGGTGCCATTTGTTCCCTAGGTTTTAACTCCACCGCCCTGATTTCAGGCCCAATCAAGTTATTTAGATTTAGGTTTCAGTGTCTATGTCCTGGAATTGTGTTAAGCAGTTGTTTAATAAGCAAGGAACCTGATCGTATACATTTTGTCTTGCAGATACCCGTGACCCGCAGCTCCTCCATGAACCAACATCATGCAGAAAATCCCCCACAATACAGTGAATGTGAATAAGAATGAGTTTTTGAAAAAATGGGCAAAGTTTGGTCCTGCAGTTGTGTGTGATGCTTTTGCGGGACATGTGGGTTTCCCAATGATTTCCTGACCATTAGCTTTATTGTCCTTTCATGACTGTGTCAGATAAATACAAGTCACATATGTGTAAACAAAAACTATTTAAGACTAGATGCTATTTCATGATTTTCCTTTTAGTTAAGTCAAGGAAGGTGCATAAGCATCAGTGTAACTGGATAGATTGTTTTGAACAATTAGTGATAAGAATAAATTGCTTATTCATGTTTTAATTTAATAGAGTAAAAAAAAGTATTTCTTATACAAGGGTGAATGAACTGTGTCATTCACTATTTAGCCTTACTTTTTTGCTTTAACAATGGTAAACATAAAATGGGATTATGTTTTGACATGTCATCTAGATCCTAGATCTATTTCACTGTCGCCACAGCATTGATACTGCTCTACTAAGAATTGGCTGTTGATTCTCAGAATTAGAATTTGCATGTGCTTTTGTGTCTTGCTTATTTAAAGTGAAAGAGAGACGCCCACAGATCGCAATAAGGAGAGTGACAGCTTTTAACAATTGTTAAAGGAGTTTGTAAATGTAGTATTGATTTAATACAACAGTTCAGTAAACAAGAAGTTAATATTAAATGACATACATTGTCTGACTATAACTCTGCTGCCTGATTTTACTCTATTTCATTAACGAAAATACTGTAATAAAGTAACATCTCCGTTGCTGTGCATCTCTAAAAGCAAACACAGCGGTGTTTCATTCATGAATGAAAGTGCGTTTTTTATGATTATCCTTTCATAAAGACAGTCACTTGCTTCATTCCCGAATAAATCAGCCGTTCAAATGAATCAATTGACTTGCTGCCACCTGCTGGCGAATTTAGTTTCATTTAAACATATAATTTAAGTTATTTAAAACATTTAATATTTCTATTATCTAAATTTTATATTTAAAACATTATCATCTCAACATGAATTTATGAATTTATTTTCACTCATGCCACCTCTGAGCCTCATTTAAATGTCTGAAAATGCACCAACAAGCAACATTTGTGTTCTTCTGTGCCACCTCTGTGGTACAAATGATTTTTTATTAATACTATTTTTTATATGTCTTATTCTGCTTATTATTATATTGTTTTAATTAGACATTTTAAAAAGCTTATAAATATAATTTTTTGAATTTGACAGATGATGAAATACTTTTAATAAAATTCGAAAAATGCCATTACAAAGGTAAAAAGAAAATGCCACTGTAAATCACTTTAAGGAGTCAAATATCACCTCATATTAGGAAGGTTAATTTTTGATCAGAATTTTTAAATTATTGATCAGAAGGTGCTCCTTTTTTTTTTTTTTTTTTAATTAGGAGGACAAGCACTCCTATTTGCAAAAAGAAAAAAAAACTGCTTATAAAATGGGTGTGTGACATTTATGGCTGTGGAATGCTGTTTGGCCGAGGAAAAATATTCAGTCAAAAGATTTTATTTTATTTTACTTTATTTTTTGCTTTAATCCCTGGATCTATTACTAACCAATATTTTTTGCAGTTTACTTAAACTTAAAAAAGTTCCCAGAAACAACCAGCATTTTTGATGATTTTCACCTAAATTTGACGGCCCTCAGAATATTTTTTGGTATGAATATTTGAATATACCAAAATAAAGAACCAAGCCTCTGCTTTTTTAATGGAAAAAAAATCTATCTTCTTGTGTTTGTTTTATCACAACCAGAATGCAGATAGGTTTAAAAAACAAAACAAACAAACAAACAAAAAAAACACATTTTTATCAAAGTAGTGCATTTTCAAGAAAAATACATTCAGATGTCATATTCTTTTATAAATAAAATCTTCAAAAATAAAAATAAAATGTTAAATTGGTAAATAAAATTTAGACACTGTATTTTATCTTTGAGTGGTAAACTGTGTAACAATTCCAAAAATGTAAGGGGATGCCACACCTTTTGCAGTAGACAGTAGAATGACATCTCACTTCACAAACCATTATGTGTTTTTTGGAAGTGGATGCAATCGGAACAAGCGCATGAACTGCAAAAAGGTCATTCACCCTATTTTTAGGTCAGTGTTGTATGGTGCTCTAGGAGTGTTTTCAGTTGGAGGGTCATTTTTTTTTTTTCTCCATCACCAGCCTGTTCTTGGCTGGTCCATGATTTTATAACACTCTGGATGAAAGAGGAGAGTTTTACAATTTCCTTGTGGGATTTTTGCTTTGTAAAGGACAAAAATATTGAACAAACTGATCTGCAACAGATATGTGACAAATTTCTTTGTGTACTTGTGTGACTTTCTGACAAAAGGGTAGTGGTACAGAGTTGTAAAAATGATCCATAAATAATCTGTAACCATGACCTGCTAGGCGATCAAGAAGAGAGACAACCGTGTCTTTCTGGGCAGCACTTTCTCCACAATAGAGATTCTCCCATATGATTGTAAAGCACTTTGGGTGTATGGCAACACACAACGCTGTATAAATGCACTCCTTCATTCATTCACATACTAAAAACTTTGCTGAAATGTGAGGCACCCTAAACCATTTTTTTTTTAAATCTGTTTCCTCTTCAGTTTTATTCCTTAGGAGACTCTGAAAATGTGTTCTTGTGTTACATGAATTTAATAGTGTTCTTTAAGATGCCTGTAGGTTGTGCATTACGCTAAAGTGATGAGGAATTTATGTTCTGGCCAAAGGGCAAAGCCATTAAAGAAAGCACCAGAACGCTATCAGATTCTAATCTGTGTCTGTTTCAGCTTCCACTCTCCACACAAACACTTAAATAACAGTGCACTTTTATCTAGGCTAAATGTTTAAACTAACATTGTAATATGATTGAAGTGTTTTATATCTATAGATTTTTAGCAAAGTTTATAGATTTAGAGACTAACACATTTTTTCTTGCTACAAGTCTAATATTAGCTACACAGTGAAAAATCAACAAGTAAAAATTAAGGCACATGAAACACACGTCTTTAATTAACTGTCAAATATACATGTACTCTATATTGCCGAAAGTACTGGGACACCTCCTTCTAATGAACAGGTTTGACTTGCCTACTTTAGTAATCCCCTTGAGTGCAAATCTTAATGTTTAAGCATATATTGATATATGTATGATATAATTCAAGGGAATTGTATGCTTCTAATTTTATAGCAACAGTTTGGGCAGGACCCTTTATATTCTAACATGATAATGCCTCTGCGTATAATTCAAAAAGAAATGACTGATCAGTTCCAAACTATTGTTATAAAATTAAAAGCACACAATTCCCTAGAATTGCGCATATCTGTATCTTGAAAATAATACGTTACAGCTTCAGTAAAATTAGGTATGTTTCAGTTAATAATTATAATTTAGTGGGGTTTTTATTTATTTATTTATTTATTATTCTTTTTTTGTGAGACATTTTTGTGATTATTTTGTGGTGAAATGACAAGTTATGCAGGATCACAAAAAAGTGCGACATGTTGCTGATTTTGCGTTGGATTTAGCGATCACGGAATCGCGTAAAAAATGGAGGGTCAATTGCAATGACTCACTTACTTAACAGTGACTTACTGCCACCTACTGGTGGTTTTGATTTCACATTTAAAGTATCTTCATTTAAAAATACATGTAAATATCAGTATTCAGTGTTTTGTTTAAAAGAACAAAATATTATTAATGCATTTGTAACTGCAAGTTAAATGCATTCATGTCCCTCTGAGCTGAATTAAATAGTGTGTAAATAGGCCTACATTTAAATGCCTCAATTTCTTGACTTATGCCTTCGTTTTAGGTTATAATGTTTACCTTTTTCTAGAGTAACCTGAAACTGATTTTTGTGTTTTTATTATATATATAAAAATATATATAATATATACAACTGCCACCCTAAGAAAAAAGCTGCCACCCCAGAATTATCACAGAATAAAATAAAAATGTAAGCAGTGTTTCATATGCCACTTTTCAGCAGCAGCGATGACAGTTAAGGCAAAATAATGGTAAAAGCACGTCTTTCAATAAACTGTTTACGACGGTTGCACGCGCACGCAGCGCGCCCAGCATAGTCGGCTTCATTAACAAATGACTCTTATGAACCGGTTCTTTTTGAGTCAAAAACACAAAGCGCGGCACAGTTCATTAACGAATTCTTATTACATTTGTTCAAATCAGATAATAATTACTGCTTCTCGGCTAACTCGTCCTTTGAGAAATCTAATATGCGGATATGTCTGAGATTCATCGCGTAATTCTTTGGTGATCCGATTCTCTGACCGCTCGATCCACTTTCATCATAGATATAGGCCTTTATGCCAAATCTGACGAAACATAAACAGGGCTCTCAAGTTTTGAAGACAGGCAAGAGTGACATCTCATCTACCACAATAGACCGAAATGAGTGACTGTCACGCTCAATGCGTGACACTTGAGAGCCCTGCATAAACATGAAATCAATAAGAATCTGCCGATCACGGAAACTGATAGCAGAGGTAAGAGTCTAGTCGTATTGCAGTTTTCTCGAATGTTAACAATATAACTGATTTTAGTTGGCACATTTTCCCGAACCATTCATTCACTTCTCAAAACAAAGACACATTTCCTTAAAAAGTTTAACAATGAGTTAAACTATGTTAAACATTAGCACAACTGATGACGCACTAATCAGAATCTCTGCATCCTAACAACGGAGAGAGGAGGATCATACGTGAATTTATACTTACACATACAGTACTTTTACAGTATACAGTACCAGCACATCAGATTATGAAAATTTCACTACTCTATATGTACAGTAAACTGTAGCACATGTACAGCTTCAAACGTGTGACTGTCAAATTTTGATTTGTAAAAAATTTTTTTTACAGTAGGCCTGTGTGCTAAATTTTTGCAGAACTGAGAAATGACTGCCTGGAGATAGACCAAGAAACTACTATAGTGCTGTATACTGTAATGAAATTTGACCAAATGTGCAGAGGATGCTAAATTATTATTATTATTATTATTATTATTATTATTATTATTTTTCTGGACTGTATTGTGGTATTGTGGCATACCAAGTTCATATACAATGCTTTGGTATTTGAACATTTTAGTGCTTTTTATCTGCGGCAAGATTACTTTACAGTGGTAAAATGAAAATATTTTTTTCCCAAAAGTTAATTGCAGATTTATACATCTGTATCTGTTTTTTGTAATAGTGTTATTGATTTTATGAGTGTTCACTGGTAGGAAAGTCTTACATTGTAAGCATTTAAGAACACCTGTGATATTCTAGACTGAAAAGTTTGAAAGACAGATTTATGCTGGCTTGTCTTAAAGTCTTGTTTAAAAACATTAAGAGTTTGGTCAGATGTTCTAGATGTTTGCTAAAGTGTTGCTAGTTGGTTGCTAGGATATTCTGGGTAGTTGCTAGGCTCTTGCTATGCAGTTGCTGGGGTGTTGCTAGAGTATATGGTTGATAGTGTGTTGTGGGTGATTACAGACATTCCCACCCCTGTTAATAACAGGAAATCAAACATTGTTTTCAAAACTGATCCAGTTTCAGTGTTTTAATTATTAGTGTATTTCTTTCTAATTTTAGAAAATGCAAAGCACACAATTTCAGGATAAACAGGAAGAGCGGCACTCTAGCTGAACGCAATGGAGTCCATTGCTCTGGTTACTTTGTGGATAGTAATTTTGAGTCGTTTCGTCCG
Source organism: Cirrhinus mrigala (assembly GCA_036247105.1). NCBI lineage: Eukaryota > Metazoa > Chordata > Actinopteri > Cypriniformes > Cyprinidae > Cirrhinus > Cirrhinus mrigala. The sequence continues at coordinate 261,606 of JAMKFB010000702.1, read as the reverse complement.
CGGTCGTCCACAGCCCGTTGCTAAACAGGTCTATCGCTTTTGTGGCACGAAAATTTTCACGCAATCGTGCTGCTCGTATGAGGAGGTTTGCAAGGTACCAGCTGAAGTGCAGCAAGGACTTTGCAGCTTTGATTACCGACTACAGTTCCCGTACATCGGGAAAAAACCTGACGTCACGCGTCCTGTTCCATGCTCCAGCACGGTTAGCGCTCACACTACATGCGAACCGCGCCCGAGTCCAACTGAACCGTGCTCTGGCGCACCTCTTCCAAGCGGGCCAGGGAAGGCTAAACGAACCGCACCCGGGCACTAGTGTGAGTACACCCTTAAAATATAAAAAGGTACAGACAACAACATTGTCAAAATGATCCCCATTCACACGGATCTGTAAAAATGACTAAAACAGGCTGTTTAATGCATGCCAGGTCTGACATCACTGCTTTGACAATTTTTTGTGGTTTACAAAAGTTATTTTCAAAACCTTGCACTTTTAAACCTATTTTCAAAAGCTTGTGTTTTTATGCTCCCTAAATCAGGTTGTCGTGTAAATGAACAGCCAAATTCAGAAACAGAGGTAGCTGCTGTCTGGAGCAATGGGCATGCCGAAAAGTCAATCGGTACAACAGAAACTACCCTTTAACCTTCCCCCACACCCTGACAGACTTTGTCCACAAATCATGAAGACATTTCTCCATGCCCCTGCATTTAAACCTGCCTGAACCTTTTGCCATGCCCATTGCTTTAGCCTGCAGTTATTCCTACTTTATTAGTTTTTAGTTGAAAAAGTATTATAAGTATAAGTAACGTTTGATATTAGTTTGGTTTTCCCTGGTCGTTAAGGTACGTTAAGCTTGCTTTCTCCTTATAATGGACTTCTATGGGGGAGAAAACACTTAACGTGATATTATGCCACGTTAAGCATTTTTCACATTAAGCGTTTTAGAATGTCCCACACAGGAGCGCGGTGCAACCTTCTGACGTCACGTCACCAGATCAAAATAAAAGTCCTGTTCACACATTGCTGCATCTACAATCTGTGCTTAAAGGGACTGTGCTTATTGTAAAGTGTTCTGGGTTGACTTCTCCAATTTTGTTAAAAAAAATATTTATATTGAAACTAATGTATAACCCCCAAATTGTGTTATATGGTTACTCTGTGAATCCAGACCCTTCTCACTCTAAATGTATTATTAATTTATTGTTATTTCTTGTTAAATTTTACATTCATAAATGTACATTTTCATGGGTAAACTGTTTAAGAACATCTGATTTAATTGCATGTAAGAATCTTTCATGGTGTGATTCTTATAAGATAAAACAGTATGCTCTGGATTAATGTATGTAACCCTCATTGTCTTTTGTTCTTATTCTGTCTTTGTCTTTGTATTTGTTGTTCTATTGTTGCATAATAATAATAATAATAATAATAATAATTAATCCCCAAAGAGCATAAATATTTCTCCAAACAGGCATGTTTGATATTGAATTTTAGAGCTGACTAAACAAACAAACAGTCAAACAAACCAATAAATGAGTTTTCATACTTTTATTTCCTATTTATATAATACATATTTTCTGACAAATATTAATTACTTTATACATCTATTTCCATGTCCCAGCAGGCCCACAATGTCATAAGACATTGATATTTGGTTAAATTTTGGTTGTGATGTCAGGCATTTTTTACTTGTGTGGCCTTCAAAGTAAGGGAAAACCACAGGGAATCCGTTTTGAGAAAGTCACTCTCCCTTTCTTTACTGTAAATACAACTTTTATTTCATATAATTGATAAGTGATCACGTCTCCAACAAGACAGCATACTGACTCACAGGTTTCCATCACCTGACCCTGTTTTGTTATACTGAACCAGTGCTGTTAAAGAAAAGATGCACTGCACTGCACATCATTTTTCTATAATTAATACTTAACACGTGCAAATGTATTAAAATAACATTGACCAAACAAAAAAAATGAATGAAAAACCAAGATACGGGCAAAATGTTGTCCACCTGCCCCATGCATTTTTCTCTGGCCCAGCCTGATCAAAAAAAGCCCCGCTGAATGGAACCCTGCCCAATCTGGCAACACTGTTTCTGGTTCTGTGTTTGTCTGTGAGTCTGTAAAGTGTCCACTAGATGTCAGTGTCAGACAGACACTCAGAGAAGTTACAAACAATCAGTAAATAAACTGCAGTAATACTGCAACTTAATTACTAATACCCTTGTACTGCAAGACTAAAAACTGTGTCCAGATTTACAGTTTCCTTATTTCCATCAATATTTTCACTTTGTTCATCATGAAATATGTAGTAATTTCAGTGATAAATAGGGGTGATCATTGCTGTCTCTCTTTTCGTGACATAATCAGAATCAGAAAGAGCTTTACTGCCAAATCTGTTTACACACACAAGGAATTTGTCTTGGTGTCTGGAGCTTCCAATGCATAAAGTACATAGTGCAGACATACATATAAATTGGTTCCTGAAGTCCACTATCATCTCCACTGTTTTGATGGTGTTCAGCTCCAGGTTGTTGTGACTGCACCAGACAGCCAGCTGCTTAACCTCACTTCTATACTAAGAAGGATGGACTTGCATGTTTTCCACACATAAGTTTGGAGATTCTGATTATTCCTCCATCTCCTCATGGTGTTTCTCCTTAAGCAAATGTATCTCATTGTGTGAGTGCATGGAGCTGCTCATTAACTGTTCAGAAATGTCAATTATGAAAACAGGCAAAACTTTCTGATGACAGAAGTCATTTATACTGTAAGTAATTTAAGATCAAATGAATGTTGATTTGGACTATTGCTGGAACAGATAGTGTCTGTAATGATTGTAATGTGAAATGTTATTTGTCAAAACAATTAAACTTGTTAATTTATAAGACTATGACACTTTCAGCCAATATGAAATATTTCCTTGTACATCCTGAGAGTTTGTGCAGCTCAGATCTGCATCTCTCTAGCATTATTTATTGATTCACAGTATTTCACATATTATACAGCCATTCATCTACTACAATTACAGAGCAACATGTCCCTTCTTCTTTTTTTTCTTTTTTTTTTTCTCGGCCACAATCTCAATAAGGTCTGTAGTGCAGATTGGATGTGTTATTTTTTATTCATACAAATCAAATTTTTCCAAATAATTTTTCATCAATTTCAACATCTCAAAGCTTCATTAAAAATGAAAGACCAAAGAACAAATTTGAAAAATAAGTTATAGGTAAATAATTATAAATTATTTACCAATGATATGGTTATTTCATGACATTTTTGGATGACTTAAAACACTTGTGGCATGTTAACATTTCATTTATTAATCATCTACAAATGTATATTAATGTTTAAATGATTAATTAATTGTTAACAAAAAGTTTAGAATTACTTGATCATTATTATAAAATGTTACCAGAAATGTAATAAAACAGTCTGTAGTCACTGTTACAAGCAAACTGTGTAAAAAAAAAATGTTGATAATGAGGTTTTTTTTTTTTTTTTTTTGACAGATTTTGCAACCTTGCTGACAAAACAGAAGTGAAAGCAGATTGTTGTTCATGCAGAGTTTCCACTTGACCGTAAGATTTTTTCATTTGGAAAAACTGATCATCAAACTGTTTTTATTATTTGCTAATGTTGGAATTTACATGTATGTAATGAGAAACCAAGGACACTTTGAGAAGTTGTCTAGTAGCCGAACATTTTGCTCAAAGCATGTCTTCTGGTGTGGAGCACAAAGGCACTTCCTTATTAATGTAAGTCAGAATAAAATACTAACTTCATTATGAAACACTCAAGAAACATGATTAAATAAGGACAAATAGGGATTACAAGATTGTAACACGTTTTACTCTAATATTCCGTAATCATGTTTTCAGACTTTTATATAATTAATATAATGATGATTTTAAAGTCACCTACTGTTACCCTATAGGTTGTGTTTTACACTGTAAGGAATATGAAAAGTAAAATGTATTTCAGTCATAGATATTACTCATGCGTAGCCTTTCTTAATTACTATAAGGAGAATATATCACCTTTATGTTCTTTGTGTAATCTTGGATCAAAAACACTTCTATGTTTATTTTCCTCTTGCAACTACTCAAAATGAATATGTGCTTTTAGAAACAATTCAACACAAAGTGTATTTTATGAAATAATTACAGTAGACTCACCCTTGATACTGGTTTGGGCAATAACACTGTACTGTCTGTAGTTGATGACACTATAAAATTGTTAATTTTCTTCATAAAAAGCCATCAAACACTTATATTTCTTATTTTTTGTCATGTATATAAAAAAGTGCGTATGACTCAGTGATCAAGCTGACATGTAACATGAAGTGAGGACTGTATCTCTTATATTTAAAGGACTCCAATATAGCAGTGTTGTAATTTATGCTGAATTTGGCTTTATATAAGCTACAGGTTTCTACTTAAACAAAAAAAAAAAAAAAAAAAACGCAGGTTTATTATTGTACAAGACATTGCCCAGAGACATGCAAACCGATTCAAACCAATTGCATAAACAAAAAAAAAAAAAAAAAAAAAAAAAAAAATCACTAAATGAACTAAATAAACATGAACAAGGCATATTAGAAATAAAACAAAATATTGATATTGTGATGAAGAGTCTGAGGCAGGCGGATCCATATGCAGGCAGTTTATTAAACAAATCGTGGTCAGACAGGCGAGATCGGTAACAGCAAACAGCAATGCAGAGCAGACAACACTCAGTCCGATAAACAGGCTTACGGTCAGGGCAGGCAGCCGGAATCACAAACGGTATCCACCTTATTTTTCAATGCGGAAGTAAGCTGTTTTCTGGTAATGTGTTAGACGTCCGGTTCCTAATCCATCATAGGGAAATAACGAGAAGAATATCAAAGTGCAGTAAACGGTACAACGGTTTGCACTTCAAACCAGTGTGTTCAGAATTAAGATAATACATTAAAATAATATGGTAAGACACCAGTTTACAATATCAAGCAGCAAAACAAGCTTTTTGTGCAGCTAAAAATATCTGGAAGTGAATGAGACCGGAAGCCAGACACAAAAAATTTACAAATGGCTGCACCCACTCTTATGGGAAAAATAAGGTGGATAGACAATCCAATGGTCAGGGCAGGCAGCAGGAATCACAAACGGTATAAACAATCCAGTGGTCAGGGCAGGCAGCAGGAATCACAAACGGTATAAACAGTCCAGGTAATAAACAGTAGATCCACAGAATGATAAACGCTCAGAATTGCAGCCGGGGCAAACAAGACTTCGCGAGGATCCCGAGCGAACCTCCCGCTTATAAAGGGGAGATAATGAGCAACACCTGGGCCGGCGATCAGTCCTAGGTACGTGAATCAAATGAGTCCGGGTAGGAACGTTAAAACTCGGGCGAAGGTTCCCGCTGATGGCGGTCAGAGAGAGCCACTGAGGAGCGACGCACAACAGATATGCACCCTTTATGGGTAAATAAGGTACAAAGGTGTGCATTTTGAAAAAAGTACCACCCAATGACAACTTGTGTAACTTTTTTTCTGAGAGTCTAGATATGCGTTGGTCATCATACAAAGGGTAAATTGCATATTTTGGTAACACTTTACTAAAAGCTTTTGTGTATAAATAATAAATAATTATTGAATGGTATAATGCAGTGGTTCCGGAGTTATGATAAGGGGGGTGCGGCAAGGCTAGTGTACAGCCGATTTTTATAGAAATTCGAAAGAGATAAACGGCCGAAAATATCTGCCGCGTAGTCCGGCAGCATTCAGCGCACACCACCTCAATGTGTGACGCTCCGTTCAATATTCCGCTCTATGAATGTGCGTTCCCTTGAGTTGCTCACGGCCCATATGAGTGGTCCACTCGTGTACCGCTTATGCTCAACGGAAATACAAAGACGCTCAACGCGCGGACAGAAAATTTCTATGTATACTTGTTCCTGTTTGCAATAGCGTCGCATACTGTTGTACTGGACAGCGCTGGTAAAATGATGCTACCCTCTCGTGACGGTATGCTGTGTTCACATGCTTTATTAATAATAACTTTGTAGGACTATACATTATTTTGATAATTAGTCAAAAAAAGTTATATCTGATTCTGTTTCATAGAACTGAATAAAAATAATATATTGAGATTTAATATTTATATATTTTCTGTCCAATTTTTTTGTTACTTTCAATAAATGTGGTTATTTTATTGGCTTGTGATTTTTTTTAATCCAGTATCATTAATATTATTGAGTTAAATTAAAAAGTCTTACAAAATGACTATATTGATTATTAAAATAATAAATAATTATTACAAAGCAGTTTCAGCCAAGAATTTTCATTTCGGTTTATCCCTAGATTTTTATGTAAAACGAAACGTTTTCAGGGTGATACAAGACCCCACTGTGAAATTATCTTGCTTATTATATGGCTACTTGCCACATAAATAATGTAACACAAAATATGAATTTCATCATATTTTATTATCTCAAGACGATTCACAGTACCCGCTGCAACTGTCTTTTATCAGTTGTAGCGGTTTTTGTCGTAAAATAACAGACCACTAGATGGTGCAGCTGATATCAGAAATTAGAATTGCCATAGCCGAGTAAAATTATGAATGAATGACGCATATTAGTTCTTGAAAAGACAACAAGTACCAGGTAAATATAAAGTAGATGATGAATCTACTTCAAAGATTGCAACTACAGCAAAGAGAAGAAAATAGGAGAAAATCTGTTTAAAAAACAATGAATGCTGTTACATAGTACAAAATAATAGTACGTAGTAAAGCTGCATGCTTTACTTTTAATGTTTCTACTCTAAAAGTGACTAGTTCCTTGTTTAGTTTTTTTCAGTAAGTTGATACACACTGAATTTTAATTTTTACGTTTTAAATAAATCCTTCCGAAGTTGTGTTTATGTTTAAGTGTAAATGTGGGGGGCTTGAATTTTTTTTTTTCTTTTTCTGTTTCGAACTTGCACACAAACTGCATTCCAGTAAAATGTAATTTGTGTGGAAATTATGCGAAATCTGTAAAGAGGATGTTAACAGAGACCAAAGGTGGGACACACTAAAAAAAATGCTGTATTCGAGTCAGCATTTTTAAACACAGGGTTCCCGTGGGTCCTTAAAAAGTCTTACATTTAGTATCACATTTAAGGTCATAAAAAGTAATAAATTGTACAAGAAAGTCTTAATCATGACTAAGAGGTCTTAAATTTTATGCACGGGAAGACCAGAATTGCGATACAGCTTAGTGTGACGATTAAACTTCAAAAGACTATGATTTCCTTAAATAAATTTGAGCGCTGCACGTTCAAAGTCTAGTGCTGAGCTGCTTTGTGTACTGCTGTTGCCGGGGAAACACATGTCTGCAGTTGCGAATGCGCCATCTGCTGGCAGAGATTGAATGTGCATTTTCAATAAGCCTGTTGTTTTGAGTAGGGTATGCTTACAATACAGGAGGCTGTAGTTTCAGGACCGCATTTCAAGGGCCCTGTAGTTTTTTTTTTTTTTAATTATTATTATTTTATTTTATTTATTTATTTGTCATATGTACGCATTAACAGCTCATTCCAGATACAGCTCATAGCACTTGCTTTAAAATTCTGTATATTATTATTTTTAAGGAAATACTGTATGTAGTTTAATTGTATAAACTTAATTATTATCCTAACCAGCTCCTAACCCTAAACCTAACCCTGGGCAACCCTCTTGAAATATTTAACCTAATTTATTTCAATATATTCTAGACTTCAGTTCATTAGCCACAGTGCAGAGCTTCATGTCTGATGTGTGACCCACTCAACAAAGTGCAGTAAACAATTGCTGTACAAATTAGTGTTTATTTGTACTTCAATACATTTAAAATAATTGGAATACAAATACTAATTTACAACATCCAGCAGCCAATGAACTGTTTTGGACAGCTAAACAGATTCAATGACAAATAAATTTAACAGCCACTTCTTGCCACCAAGTGGTAAAATGATGTAGTTGACATTATTTGAAATGCCAGTTAGTTTCAAAGATGACTTGCTCAAAGCTGTTTCTTATATAGGGCAGGGCTGATTGAGCACAGGTGTGGAGGATTAGAACTGAGAGCAGGTGGGCGGTACTTCTGGTGATGTGGAAGGTGGCTGTGACTGTGGTGAATGCCTGACAATATCCAGAACATGTAAGTATCACACTTTTTATTTTGTCAGTGCTAAATTGTTAGCACACTGTACGGCTAATATGGCTAAAGTTACCAATGTCTCTGACTGTATTCACAGAGAGTAGAGCTATGTCGTTATTATTTTTTAAGAAGCAATAAATGTGTGTTTATGAATTATACAGATGATGAGCATTTTCAGGTTAAAAAAGTAAAAGTAACAACACAGCTCTGGTCTCTGTGAAAACAGTAAGATAAAACATATTAACAAGCACTTTCAGAAAGGCGATTTGCAAAAATTCACAAAATATAAAACAAGATACTTGCATGTCCTAAATATAAAGATAGATCCCAAACATTTGGTATTGATCCATCTTTGAGAATAAACTTTTGTGCAAGTCATTTAATGATCTCCATGAATAAAATGAATCCACTGTGTCCTCAGAGTGTCACAGAATGAGAGTTGATGGAGAATATGTTCTTTATTACAGCCAACGATAGAACAGCTTTAATGTTTACGTAGCTCATAAATAGTACTAGCTGCTCTAGATATTATATAAACATGAATAAAAAGGCTTACCAAAACAAAGTTACTGAGTTGTCCTTTTTCATGTTTTCTGGTTTGGTATATGCACCTGATTCTAGCACCTAAACATGGAAAAAAAAGTCAGATTTGCGTGATATGTCCCCTTTAATAGTGAGAATACCTGAACAACAGATAAATTTGTTTAAAATGTACTTAAAATGAAAAACTGGTATCGGAATGGGCCCATTTGTTTTTGAAATAGTGGAAACATAAAAATTATGATCAGTGCACTCCTACTCTGTTTATCAATGTTTTTCAATGTTGTCAATTATTATACTCAATGGTGTGTCAGATATGTTGTGTGTGGTCTGTTGATGACAGATTCTCCACATGGTTTACTCTCATCTTGAGTCTACCATATTTTTCATTATATATTCATTTTCTTAAATTGTTTTGGTTTAACATGTTTAGGTTCTGAAGAAATCATCCCCCCTTCAGAGTCCTATAAAAATTCAGAATTGAAATGAGTTTCATAATCCACTTAGGTCCACATGTTAAGAGTGGAAGTTCTTAAGATCTTTTTTTTTTTTTTTGACCTGCAGCTGTGAGTTGGTGAAGGACGATGGCGTCTGTTAAAGAGCTGCTCGTGGACTCACTGAAGGAACTGGTAGAAGCTGAACTGAAGGAGTTTCATTGGCGCTTAATGAATACATCTCATAAGTATATATCAAAGTCTGAAATGGAGAAGGCAGATATATTTGACACAGTAGATAAGATGGTGGTGTGTTTTGGACCAGAAGAAGCTGTGAAGGTCATGGTGGACATCCTGACAAAGATGAAACAAAATGATCTTGCTGAACAGTTGGAGAATAAAAACAAGCAAGGTAATTCACTGTAACATGATTAAATATTTACAAGTGTGAAGGTTTGAATTTTTTCCTGTTTGCTCTGCTGATGTGTCTTTCTTTCTCTCTCTCACAGCTCAGGCTGAGGGCAATATGAAGACATCTGTCGCTGTCGGAGGTAATTCACAACAGATCTGGAGTAAATATCAATCACTGTCTGTAAATGGGAAATAGAGAGGAAAGATAATAAAGAGAAAAATAAAGAGAAAATATAACTGCAAGCAGCAAATACAGGGCCAGACACAGCAGCAGATTTTAAACACATAGAAACAGTAGAATAGAACAGCGTGTCCCTAGTGATACCCAGTTTACAATGGTCTAAAATCCTTAATTAAACATCTTATGTGATAGAGTTGGGGTACTCGGACTCATACTCGGTCTCGAGTACAATTTTTAGGCGACTCGGACTTGTTACGGACTCGGATGCATTTTTACCCTAGCTTTTCGGACTCTGAAAATATGCAGAGTCCATCCGAGTCCAGAGACAGTTGACGGAAATGTCACTGACTCGATGCATTATCACGAAAGTAATATTCAGCATTTGCATGTGTTTTTAAGTCTTGTCCAGTAGTCTACTTGAAAGCCGACGGGTTTATGTGCGCACACACTCAAAGCGCGCTCACAGAATGCGTCGCTCAGTCAGTATGCGAATGCCGAGTTCTCTTTCGCTTCTAACAGGGTCTGTTATTGCTACACACATGCTCGTCTTAGAGACTGTTCATGTAAATGAAGTCGGTTTTGTCCTAAATAAACCTGAACAGTTGGGAGAAACACTGATGCGTCAAAATATTTGATCTGTGCGTCAGATCTTAAAGCGACAGCAGCGTAAACCTGCAACCGCCGACCGCGTCATAAATATTATTCAAACAACAAAAGAAAAAGAGAAAATCACTCATCACTTTTCTTGACTGAATCACTTATTAACTTTAATAAGAATTATATTTAATGTATACAGTCTGTAGTAGTCTATTTCTGTAACAGCCTTTAGATCAGGGGTGCCAAACTCCGGTCCTGGAGGGCCGCAGCCCTGCAGAGTTTAGATGCAACCCTAATTAAACACACCTGATCCAACTAATCAAGTCCTTCAGGCTTAATTGAAAACTGTGTAGTATGTGTGTTGGAGCAAGGTTGGAACAAAACTCTGCAGGGCTGTGGCCCTCTAGGAACTGAGTTTGACACCCCTGCTTTAGATAGACCTACCTAAAAAAAAAAAAAAAAAAAAATATATATTTTTTAGAAGATTCTTTTTTAAAAATATATATTATTTAATTTGTATTTTTGATTAATATATTTATTTATCCTTTTGTTTGTAAGTAATACTTGAAGTGTTTACTTGCCTTCAGTAAGCTTGAGAATGTACTTACATTAGTTGATTAGTTTGTGCTGTATTAAAATTATTATCATTTTTAAACATGGTGGCAGTTTCTAGCTTAAAAGAAAAATAATTTTCTAACATCTTTGCAGCAATAGTTTTAATGGGTCCAAAACCACATTGGGTTTGCATGATTTTCTAATAATTCAATGGCACATCATCATTTTTTTATATATAATGTAATTTATTGTAATCAATGTAACTATAAATGCATTCAAAATAAAACAGGTGTGAGTTTGTTGTGACTTGTGGAAAGTATATGTAGGGCTTTATACACAGTGTGTGCCATTGTCTAGGTTTATCCCTCACAGCCTCATTTTCATACAAGGAAAAAAAAAAGTCATATAAAACCCAAAACACACACAGTCACAATCAGTAATAAAAGAGGTGCATTTTCTGCTCCTATTCACCAAGATACCTACTCATTTACCCCCACCCTTGAATTTATACATTTACTATATCAATGAATAAAGTAAAGTACCGCCCTATAATTTATCAAATTCTAAAACCTGTTTCACTCTGAAATATGTCACAAGACGTAAGTCAGCCATAATTTCTGTTAAATGACTTTAAGTTTGCTAAGCAGAGCGTGGACACTAATTATGAGATGTTGTGAAATCAAAAATCAAAATGCCAAGATCCACTAGAGATTTGCTTTTTTTTTACATTTCAGTTGACATTGAGTTTTTCTAGTTGTAAAGGTTAAAAACAGGGGTGCCCAAACTCTGTCCTGGTCCTTGGCTTAGCTCCAACTTGCCTCAACACACCTGCCAGGGGGTTTCTAGTATGCCTAGTAAGAGCTTGATTAGCTGCTTCAGGTGTGTCTAATTGGGGGTGGAGGTAAACTCTGTAGGAGACAGGCCCTTCAGGACAGAGTTTGGGCACCCCTGGGTTAAAACAATGTTAAGATACTGACAAACAGTAGTGTTTCCCTGGACTCAGACTTGAATCGACTCGGACTCTGCCCTTTGGAACTCGGACCTGAGTCCGACTCTGCCCATTTTAGACTCGGACTCGTCTCGAACTCGATTGGTTAAAGGCTTGGACTCGACTCGGACTCGACTTAGGTGGACTCGAACCCAACACTATTATGTGATACAACTGTTTATTAAAGTTAACCAATATGTGACATTGTCACCAAATTTATTTAGTATCATCAAGACATGATTCCAATCACACATGCAAAGGTTCATATAAGCAGGTTAAAACACATTGTAAATACAGCCTCACATTTTGTTTGATGGGCTAAATGATGTGGCAATCATTTATGAGCTTTTAGTAACATTGGTCAGCATGGCCTAAAGATGATCTCAATCAATACAATAAGTGATCTGGATAGAACATAAAGAAAAATTGTTAAACTGAAACCCAAGTTGTTAGGGATGGACTGCTGTTTTCAGTAGTAAGAATTTAATCTGTCTGAACCATTTACTACTAATGATAATCATGCTGATATGAAAAAATGTGTCAAATTTATTAAATGCTTTTTTGTTTTATATCTCTTATTTGTTTTTAATTATAGAGCTGCAAAATGTCTTGAAAACTCACATAAACAACATGAAGAGAAAGGCAAAATATATTTTCGAGGGCAACATGGAAAATGACACAGATCTCAAGGCTGTTTACACAGAACTGTTCATCACAGAGGGAGATATGGAAAACGTCAATCAAGAACATGAGATTTTAAAGATTGATGATGTTTTCACGAACAAAAAAACACATGACAAACCAATCAAATGTAATGATATATTTACTGAACTGAGGAAAAACTGAGGAGAAGATTGTGCTGACTAAGGGAGTCGCTGGAATTGGAAAAACTGTCTCTGTGCACAAGTTCATCCTGGACTGGGCAGAAGGAAACACCAATCAGGATATAGAGTGTGTGTTTCTGCTTCCATTCAGAGATATCAATGTGATTAAAGATAGAGAGATCAATCTCCATGAGTTTCTGCTGAAATTTTATCCTGAATTTAAGGATTTAAAGAAATCAAAGTTATATAAGGAATGTAAGCTAGCATTTATATTTGATGGACTTGATGAGAGCCGTCTGCCATTGAACTTTAAAAGTGAAACATTGGACACTGTTGAGGAAAGAGCATCTGTAGATGTGCTGTTTACAAGTCTGGTCAAAGGTAAGCTGCTTCCATCATCTCTTGTGTGGGTGACATCACGACCAGCAGCAGCCAATCAGATCCCTTCTCGGTATGTGGGTTTGTTGACAGAAGTGCGAGGATTCACTGACCAACAGAAGGAGGAGTACTTCAGAAAGAGAATCACAGATGAAACTCAGGCCTCTAGAATCATCTTACACATTAAGACGTCTCGTAGTCTCTACATCATGTGCCACATTCCTGTGTTCTGCTGGATCACGGCCACAGTACTTAAGGATGTTCTCATTAAGAACAATGCAGAGAACATCAGCACAACACTCACTGAAATGTACATTCACTTCCTGCTGATACAGATGAACAGGAAAAGTCAGAAGTATGATGAACAAGAAGGAGAACGTACAAAGCATTTGCAATTGAATAAAAAGATGATTTTGAAGTTAGCCAAGCTAGCATTTAAACAACTGAATAAGAAAAACATTGTGTTCTATGAGAAAGAACTGAGAGAATGTGGTATTGATGTGTGTAAAGACACTGAGTTCACAGGAATGATCGCTGAGATCTTTAAGATGGAAGATGGACTTTATAAGACAAAGGCCTTCTGCTTTGTGCATCTGAGTGTTCAAGAGTTTCTCGCTGCAGTGCATGTGTTCATCTGCTACCTGAACAAGAACAGACAAGAGCTTTGGTTTTTCTTTGAAGATTCACAAACTACAGTCTTACAAAAGCTTCTGTTCTTTTTTAGAAATGTCAAATTTCATGACTTAACAAAAATGGCCACTGATAAAGCAATGCAGAGTCAGAGAGGACATATGGACTTGTTCCTGTGGTTTCTCATGGGAATTTCACTGGAATCCAGTCAAAGTCTGCTCAAAGGTCTGATCACACACACTGAAGACACCACAGAGAGCATCAGACAAACAACTGAATACATTAAACAAGTACAAAACAAGAATATCAGAGATGAAGCTTCAGTCAACCTATTCTACTGCTTACTTGAGCTCAAAGATCATTCATCATATGAGGAAATACAAAGTTACCTCAGTTCAGATGAACACCCAAGTAGAGACCTCTCATCTTCAATGTGCACAGTGCTGACCTACATACTGCTGATGTCAGATAAGGTGCTGGATGAGTTCAACCCAAAGAGGTTCACATTATCATCTTCGAACTACACAAAGCTCATTCCAGCTGTAAGATGCTGCAGAAGAGCACTGTGAGTAATTTCACTGACTGTTGTTCAATCAAACATTTTGTTCTACATCACTAAACAATTAAGTGTCAGAATAATATTTCCCCCAATTATAAAGAGTGCAATGTTTTTTGCAGAAAAACTGAACATCAGAAAATAATTTGCCTTAAAACACTCTGTTTTGTCAGATTTGACAGCTGTGGTTTTGATAAAACATGCTGTGAAACTGTGTCTATTGCTCTACAATCACCGAACTCCCATCTGACAGAGCTGGATCTGAGTCGCAATCACCTGCAGGATTCAGGAGTAAAGCTGATTTATGATGGACTGAAGAGTCTATACTGTCAACTGAACATACTGAGGTTTGACATTCACATTCACTGAATCACTATTTGCTAGCTATAATAAAACACTTGTCTATATTGTAGAATGATTGTATCAGTGGAATTTTATCCAAGAACACAAGGTAGGTAATCAAAAAACCCGATGAGAAAACAGTCAGGGTTCCCAACCATCCTGGAAACCTGGGATTTTGTAATGCAGTGTTCCAGTTATGAGAATGAAATAATACCATAACTTACTTAACCATTACTAACATAACTTCTTTCAGTTGTTTGTTTTGTGTCTTGACAACGACTGTGACCGGATCATTAAGTCAGTGAGATGAACTGGATCACTTTGATTCATGAATGATTTGCGGCAGTGTTGAGCACAAATGCACAGATGAATTATGAGCTTAACTCTCAAGAGTTGACCCTGAGGCATTTTTCAGACCTTGAAGATGTTGTGACATTTGTATTTACTTGTTACTTAAGACATTTTAATGGATAATGCAGTAACACTTTAACAGTAATAAAGTAAATTATTTGTAAACTATAGTTAATCAATAGTTAATATAAACTGTTGTTAATACATTAATAGACTATAAACAGAGAGCTCTTCATTCATTGTCACTGTCATTAAATTTTTTTTTGTTTAATCAGCTCATATATAAAGAGTTAGATAATGCTTTGCAATCAATTTAACCGCAAATAGTTCTCACTTTAAATGATGTCATGGTATATCGAAAAATGTAATCAATTAATTGCTTAAAACCAACCTTTTTTTTTTTCAGCAATTGCATTAGTATTCAGAGTTTCTTACAATGTACAAATACATAGCCTGTAGACTAGAATTAGGCTTAATGGGGACAGGATATACAGTGTATACAGTATAATTTATACAGTATTCTGTGGAAGGTCTTTATAAAACATGGAAACCCAATGTGTGTATTTGTACTTAATGTATTTGTAAACATTTTAAGGAACACTAAATATTAATGCAATTAATAAAGCTTGGTTTAAAGCACTTAATTTATGACATTTTCAAATTTTGTGTGACCTCATCTAATCTGCGGTTAATAAATTGTCAACAAAGCATTATCTAACTCTTTACATATAAGCTAATTAAACATGTTAATTGCAGTGCCAATCAATGATGAACTCGCTATTTGTATATTAGTCTATTAATGTATTAACTACAGTTTATAAAGTACTAATGAACTATAATAGTTTTGAAGTTATTTAAAAGTGCTTTGTTCTTGTGTTCTTATTATAAAGTGTTATTCAGTACAAACATGCACTTCAGATTATAAACTATATTACCTATCTGATAAATTCACATTATTATGGCTGTTTGTTTTGTTCTCTTCACAGGCTGTGTGGGTGTCATCTCACTGCCCAGTCCTGGGAAAGTTTGTCTTCAGCTCTACAGTCATCAAACTCTGTCCTGAGAGAGCTGGATCTGAGTAACAATGACCTGCAGGATTCTGGAGTGATGCTTCTTTCTGATGGATTGAAGAATGGAAACTCTAAGCTGGAGATGTTGAGGTTTGAGTTTGAAATACTTTATTATCGATTTATTTCTAAAAAAAAACCTAAAAAAAAAATCACGCTGTTAAGATTAATTTTGTATGCAATTGCTGTGTTCTTCTTGTTCAGATTTTCCATGTGTAATCTCACTGCTCAGTCTTGTGAGAGTTTGTCATCAGTTTTGAAATCCTCAAACTCAGTTCTGAGAGAACTGGACCTGAGTAGAAATGACCTGCAGGATTCTGGAGTGAAGCTTCTTTCTGAAGAACTAAAGAGTCCAAACTGTCAGCTGGAGATACTGAGGTAACTGGTTTTACATAAAATAATTAACAAACTTAACAATTAAACAATAAATGGCCATTGAATTTTGTTAACAAATGTTTAATCCGCTCTCAATGCAATGCCAGAACAAGAGACAAAAACATTCCCAGATAGCATCCAGATATGGACCAATTAAGGCAATCATACATCACTGTTGGTCTTCTTATGGCCCAGACAAAATGGATTTAAGCCTGAAGTGGCCAAAATGTAAGATAGCAAAAATAACCCAAATGTATAGAATCACATGTGGGCCTATTTAGGCAAAGATGCGGTGTTCACGGAAATGTGTAATCTGGGTATGACCCTAAAGTAGCCCATGTGATAAATAGTGAATATGGCCCAAATAGTGTCAACCAAATCGACAAAGGCTTATCAAGGTGTAAACCAAATGTGGTGACTATGTGACACAACTGAGAGGCATATGTGGCTTGGCTATGGCACACTGTGGAATGTTAACTTATGGTTAACTTTTGGCTTTTACTTGGAAAAACACACATAACCTGCTATAATCATGCATGGGAGGTTTGTGGCAGTCCACATCTCAGCCCGTTCAACAGTGCTATTGGTTGCATTGTGTCTACCCCTATTTCTATTGGTGGATTAATGAAATTTTGAAAACATATCCATTATTTCCCGCTCTACTCACTCTTTACAACCACTGTTAAATAGAAGAAGATTAAGAAGCTCCCTCTTTGCCTTTGCCTTTGCCCAGACACACTATGGTAAGTGCATTTTTGGTGTTTTAAATGTTTTCTAAGGGTGTATTGGTACACTTGTTCATAAAGAAAAAAAAAATTATTTTCTGATTTTTGATAAGAAACAAAGTCTTATTTTTTAAAATTCTGTCTATTATATCAGGAAATTTAAATGATAAATGCTGATTTGATGCTCTTTGTGTGACATGACAGACCGCTGCAGGTACAAATGGGAACACAAAGAGAAAGTGAATGCGATCCCTTTCTCATTTCTACCAGTTATAACGCAAATTGAACACAGATGAACATCTCGTCTCAAGTAATCTCTCAATAAGTTTGGCAACCGTAGCCCAACAAAACAGCTGGTAAACAAAATGTCACAAAGCAGCATTACTCTTACCTAAGACAAGTCATTCAGTGTTCACAGCTCGTCACATTGCTAAAAAAAAAACCTCTTGTAGCGATTTAGCTCAAAAGGGAAATGTATATAAATAATTACAATTAATTATGATTAATTACAATTATTTATATCAGCTGCCAGTAGTAACTGTAGCAGAATTAATTTTCCATCAGTTAATCTGTTTGTCCAGCGAACATTGAGTATAATTTTTATATTAACTCTAAGAAATGATATTTTTTCTTGGCCACAGAAAATAACTTTCTTAAAGTACTATTGCATTAGAGCATGTAGCTCAAATCGGAATCATAAAGGGACATTAATTTAATTTTAATTCATTTTAATTTTAATTTTAATTTTAATTCATTTTAAGGGAGAATCAGAATCCAAACTCATGTAATTTGTGCACAAGAGTTTTATTAACGAAGGACTAACACATAACTAATCTAAACAAACAAACATGAAATCACTCATACATGGGGGAAGGGTCAGTGAGAAGCAGTTAGAGAGACAAGAGAATGTAGCTATGAAAAGAGTCAGTTAACCACCTGAGTGATACCATCAGTGCTGCCTACAGCTTGTACTAAACCTCTGTTTTGTTTTGTTTCACGAGTTCGCCTGCCCATCCAGTCCTGATGGGCAATGGTAAACAAACTTGGCTTACTGTCCTTAATAAAGGCTCGAACACAAGGCTCGGCTTGAGCGCCGAGTTCAACCCCCCTTTGCTATATTTGTATATTATTATTATTAATAACAGAAATAGAGGAGCAGAAGGGGAGGTGGAGGGATGCCAGAAGAACTGAGGCTGGGATGGTACAATGAGAGCTGCTTATATATGCTCGTAATGATGATTGACAGGACTGAATGATTAGGCTCCTCCCGAACCTACGTTTGGAACTTCATTTCACAAGTTCGCCTGCCAATCCAGTCCTGATGGGCAATGGTAAACAAACTTGGCTTACTGTCCTTAATGGAGGCTCGAACGTGAGGCTTGGCTTGAGCGTCGAGTTCAACCCCCCAAAAAGTGCTTACAAGAGACAGCAAGCTGGGTAATCAACTGAGAATAGTTTGTGATACGAGTAGAGAAAACCTTTATTGATTCTATCCCTCTCCCCCAAGAATGTGCAGAATACATTTCCCTGTTGCCAGTTGGGGCAATACAAGGCAGGTGAAGGGCTAACAAACGAGATCGCTCCTGTAGGAGAGGAGTGGGAAAGTACTGCTGCAGAAATATCTGCTCTTTCAAAATTGGAAGAAAATTTATATATGAAGATTAGACAGGGCGCTGCAAGAGTGCTGCGCAGAATCACTGCTGCGGCAGTGAGAAATGGAATTTAGCATGACGTCAGCTCCAAGGGAAGTGGGAGAGGTTATTGCTGCGGAGGTGAAAAGAGTTTTAGTATATCTGCTCTTAGACCACTGGAAGAAATCACTGCTGCGGCAGTGAGAAATGGAGGTTAATATGATGTCTGCTGCAAGAGAGGAGGGGATGTCATTGCTGCGGAGGTGAGAAATAATTTTTAGTATGGAAACTCCTCCGAGACCAGTGGAAGAAATACTGACCTCTAGAGAGACTGGTGGAAGAATTCACTGCTGCGGCAGTGAGCAATAGAGTTTGGTATGACATCTGTTGAGGCCGGTGGGAGAATTCACTGCTGCAGCAGTGAATAATAGAGTTTAGTATGACATCTACTGAGGCCAGTGGAAGAAATCACTGCTGCAGCAGTGAGAAATAAGAGTTGGCTTGACGTCTGCTGCAAGAAGGTAGGAGACGTTGTTGCCGAGGAGGGGAGTAATAGAGTTTGGTATCGTATCACTGCTGCGGCAGTGATTTCAGGTCAAATCAAGTGCCTCCCTACATTTTAACAGAGCTTTAAACGATAGAAATTGCCTGAAGTGGCTTGCGGGATTGACAGTAAGGTAACAGAATTAATGATGCCAGTTTGTCAAAGAGATGAATTCAAGTTCTGCTGTAAATCAGCTGAAGCAAAAAATGATGACTATTCAGTTCAATTCTGATCAGTGATGACTTAACTGCATGTAATGACTGCAGAGTTTTATCAAGTTTAGTTTAGCTATGAGCAGCTCTGACCACTTTGAAGACAGTAAAAGCAAGTGCTGTCATAGTTGATGGGTTAGAAATTGCTGATGTGGGAGTAAAATTGGAAATTTTGTAGGGGGGAATTCATTGCTGCGGCATAGTAGTAATAATGAAGTAATAAGTGATTTGTTAGGGTAAATCACTGCAGTGTCACTAAGAGATAACAGAGCTGATTTGAGGATGGTGGGTAATGTCACTGCTGCAGCAGAGACATACTGAAGATTTTCTGGAAGACAGACCCAATGAGAGGGAAGCGAGGGTCCAAGACGTACAGTTGCCTGAAAGAAATCTCAAGGTGGATGGCTCACCTCCTTTTAATACATCCAAAAACTTCTACCCAGTCATCTGGATTCCCATTTGCCATTTTTCAGCAACAGCAGGATTCCCGTTGGGCTGTTGCAATCATCACAATACCACGTTATTGACGAACCAACCGCAGAGGATTGCAAAAACCTCTATATTCGCATGTTAAAACTGCTATATTTGCATGTTTTTTCCTTTTTCTGTAAGGAAAAGGTAAAATAGCTGGGGCAAAGTCGTGGACAGGGAGTGCCCGGTCATTCTTAGCAATGGCTTTAAACATTGCTGACATTGCTAATACTTGATGGGGACCTGAAAAAGCATGATAATGGATAGTCAGGATAAACAATATCAAAGTCTCAATTAGTGAAATGCACCCAGTAAATTTGATTTAGTTGGAGATCAAAGAGTTTACAAAAATGCCATGTACATGAATGTAATTTAAGTAGGGCAAGATTCTCTCTACATACTTGTAGGTCGTAAAGTTTATCTGATCTGGCTGAGGTATTCTGGTTGCCATGGTAACCAGGGATCTGGTGGGCCACTGGAGACATCCCGGCAGCCAGTGTTGTGGCTTGAGTGAGTCTGTGATTATTTGTTAATTAAATGAAAAATTGATTTAGTAAATCAAATGAACAATTGTGTGTCTGACTGGCCCAAACGCTACACTCTGGAGAACACCACTTTGCTAAATATTTGCACTAACCTAAATTTTATTTACTTAACCTGTTAGTAATGTTTTAATTAGTGCTTATAATTACATTTAATAAGTGTACATTTTAAATCTGTCATAACAAAGAAACATTTCTATAATTAGACATTTTGTAAAAACTTTTTTTTGAGTGTTGATTATTGTTTCTAAAAATCAACAGAAATTGAATTTAATAGTTTGGGCTCTGTTGGTAATGATAATGTTTAATATTTTTGTAAGTTCAAGTAATAGGGTAGGGTCCCTATTTTATAGCAATAGCTGAGAGAGATTTTTTTTTCCTTAAGAAAACTGTAATTATAATTGAATTTATTTAGCTCAGTAAACTACTGTTTAATAAAAATAATAAAAAGCTATTTTATGTTTTCTCCCCCTGCTCTACCAAAAATATATCAAACTTCAAAACTGAGGTACTGAACCATTATTTTTGTTTACCATTACACTCCTAATGTTTTCAATAATATTATGTATATTATTAAGTATTATGTCTAAAAATAGGCAGTTATTGGAGTCACTAAAGGGCTACACAGCAGCACTCATGTCATGTGTGGCAGAAAAAGAGAATGTGTGCAGTGCTGATTTACAGCCATTAATAATATGTGCTTGTCTTAATATTCAAATAATCTAATGTATGATACTTATCATAATATACTAATGTTCTTTTTTCTCTCCTTTTTCCTGACAGATAAAAAAGTAGGTGTGGTGTAAATATGGTTAAAATGTTTTTTGGTCTATCGGCCCTTACTCAGCCATATAAGAATACCATATGACGTCCATATATCAGCCACATCTGTTTTCATTATTTGGCTCATTTTGGGTTGGGTTATGGAACTTTTTTGGTTCAGTTCTGGCTAAAAAGATGTAGACCATTTCTGGGGACCATTTCAGGGAACACATACTAATCTGGGCCACACTTGATATGGGCCAGATACTAGGTAAAGTGGCCTGCATATGATGCCGCAAATGTGGCCCACTTATCCTAAAACGTAACTTGGCTAGTTTTGGCAAAGATATGGTACAGTAAGCACTATGTAATGTGGCTGTGAGACAATGACAGATATTGACAAATTTGGGCCACTTTTGGCAAATGACGGCACAATCAGCATCAGTCTCTGTCTTTAAAAACAGTTCTTTACAAGTTTGAACCTAAATGTTGAATTGTTGCTTGTGCAAAATGGGTCGGGATGATTTTACACATTTCTGGATCAACTTATTTGAACATATAGGGAGAACATTTCTAATTTCCCTTCATGAAATGTGGAGTATTGTTGATGTGTAACTCACTCAAGGCTTAATGTGACCCAGATACTGTATATTTATGCTTTATTTGGCAAAATGCTATCATTGCATGCAGCATGTGTGCCACATGAAGAGAAGACCAGGGTTAGAATAAAAATCAACTGTGACCAACATTAGGGCCAGTTCTGGTTTATTTGGTTGGCTTACATGTGCCAGTGCTAAGGTGTACTTGAGGCCCAAATCTGGCTAACTGAAAACACAGTCTGGACTACCCAAATGCTATTATTCAATGCGATATGTGGACCGGAACAAGATGTTGGATCTGGCCCAGAATTAAAATCAATGTTTCCCAGATTGGGCCAGTTCTGGTTTATTTTATTTAAATCTGGCAAACAGGAGTGTACCACCCAAATGCCATCATTCTACACATTATGTGGGCTGGAGTAAGGTATTGGATCTGGGCCATAATTAAAATAAATGTGGCCCAGATTTGGGCCAGTTCTGCTTTATTTGGTTCATTCATGGCTGAATAAGTGTCAGGTATCAGGAATTTTGCTATCTGGGTTTGCAGGCATTTTTTGCAGTTTTATACAGTTGTCTGTAGATGTAGATTGCATTGAGACAAGGTGAGGCAAGGCAAGGCATGGCAAATTTTATTTATATACCACATTTAATAAACAATTAAAATAGTCATAAAAATAATCACAACAATAAAAACAAGGAATTTAAAAATTATAAAATATTGATAAAAAAATATTTAAAAATAATTAAAATGGTTAAGAATAAAAATGATTATACATAAAAATATAGTGCAGTCAGTTTGGACATAGCACTGTGCTCATTCAGTAAATGTACAGCTAAACATATTTTTTGAGTCTAGGTTTAAATATGCCTACTGATTTAGCACATCTGATCTCTTCTGGAAGCTGGTTCCAACTCCAGGCAGCATAATAGCTAAAAGCGGATTCCCCATGTTTTGTTCCCTTCGTATTTCTAACTGACTTGATCCTAATGATCTGAGTGGTCTTTTAGGCGTATATTCATTGAGCATATGAAGAGTTCAGATTCAAAAGCCTCTAACTCTATCTGACGTTTTCCTTTAAAATAAGCATTTTGATCATGCTCCTATGTATAGGTTTCTACCTAAGTATGGGTACTTCTGGTTGGGCTGAGGCTGGGATTTAGCAAGTTTGAAGTAAAAGTATTTGATGGACATATACTATGTGTCAAGAGCATTCACTCAGTATCATTATCTCATTTTTGACCGAGATGGTTTTGCATCTGAACTCTTCGTATCTTCAGGCCATTGAGTGATTTATAAACAAGTAAAAGTAGTTTAAACTCAATCCTAAATGTAACTGGAAGCTAGTTGTTTGACCCCTAGAATCAATGTATGCATTCACCTTGAGAACTTCATCTTTGTTTGACCTCAGTTTTTACCTTGGTTAACTGAAGAATTTTTGGCACATCCAACTGTTAATTTCATCAGTGCATTGACAGAGGGAGGCTATGGGCTGTAATCATTTGGTGATAAGGCTAGGTAAATCTGGGTGTCATCTGCATAGTTGTACAATTTAGTTCTTTCTCATTATTTGACTCAGTGGGATCATATACAGGCTGAACGTCCCAGGTTAGGCATGTAACCCTGGTTCCCCGAGGGAATAAGATGCTGCGTCTGAAATGCTAGGGGAACGCCTGCAGCGAGACCATGCTCTAAATCACATGTGTAATTAGTACAATGGAAGGGCGAGACATCACGGGTGGGTGACGTAAGCAACCAGGAAGCATGTGCGGCGGAACCGGTGTCAGCTTCAGGGGATGAAGCGAGCACTCCCAGGGATGCCGGAAGTATGGCTCGAGATGCAGCATCTCGTTCTCTCAGGGAACCAGGGCTACATATGAAGAGTTCAGATGCAAAAACCTCTAAATCCATCTGACATATCTTAAAATTAGCATTTCTTTGTAAGAAATTTCTTTCGTTTCTATGTAAGTACTGGTACTTCTGATTGGGCTGAGGCTGGAATTTAACGAGTTTGAAGTAAAAGTATTTGATGGATGTATACTATGTGTCAGGAGCATTTACTCAGTATCATTATCTCATTTTTGACTGAGATGGCTGTTAGCTGGTTTTGCATCTGAGCTCTTCATATTCAACCTGGGACGTTCCCCTTCAGGAACTCGAGCTGCATCTAAACACTAGGGGAACGACATGCCCCCGCCACCAGACTTACAAATCCCTGCCTAGGATACAGCTAGGGCAGGAGCCAGGAGCGGCTCGAAGGTCTAGGTCAGTGGTTCTCAACTCCAGTCCTCGGGCCCCACTGCTCTGCCCATTTTGTATGTTTCTGAATCTGACGCACTCAGTTCAGTTCATGGATATTTCTCCTAACGAGCTGATGATCTGAATCAGGTGTGGTAAATGAGGGAGACATACAAAATGTGCAGAGCAGTGGGCCTCAAGGACTGGAGTTGAGAACCACTGGTCTAGGTCATAGAACCTACTGAAGGTGAGGGGCATGGACCATCCCGCAGTGTTGCTGATGTCCTGCGTAGGGACACCTGCCAAGAGGGAGGCCGCCATACTTCGGGTGGAGTGAGCCTTGACCTCCAGAGGCGAGGGGAGATCGGAGAACTCATAGGCTAAGGAAATGGTATCTACAATCCACCCTGAGGGTCTGTTTTGAGGCAGGGAAACCCGTTTTGGGAGGACCATAGCAAACTAGCAGTTAGTCCGCCCTTCGCCACAGGGCAGCTCTGTGGACGTATACAATTAAGCTTCTGCTGGTTGGGCTCCATGAAAGGAGGAGGACAGAACGCCTGGAGTACGACGAGCTGTGGTGCAGTGGAAGGGACCTTCGGGACATACCCTGCATGAGGGTAAAGAAATGCTTTGGCCAGACTGGGGGCAAAGTTGAGGTAGGAAAGATCTCAAAGATCTCTATAACAGAGGCCTACAGAGAGCTTTAAGCACCACTGCGAGGTCCCATGTGGGAGAAGCGAGCTTGCAAGAACTTCAGCACTGTACCAACCGGGCAGTTAACATGGGTTAAGCTGGCAGTCTCCACACCATGAAGTGAAGAGTCTCCACTTCAAGACGTACAGTTTCCACAGTTCCGGGCGGGGGTGTAGGATGATGCCCCCCACCTATGAGAGGAGATCCCTCCTGACGGGAATTTCCCGTGGAGAGCTGTCGAGGAGAGAAATCAGGTCCAAGAACCATACTCGGCCCAGCCAGATTGGAGCTACTAGGAGTAGACGCACCCCGTCCTGGCGTTTTTTTGGCGTTCAGTCTCAACCCTAACGCTCTCATGTGGGCGAGAATGACAGTGCCGAGCCAGAATCTCAGTGCCGAGCCACCAAACTCTCTGACTGAGCTAAAATCAACCAATCGTCAATGTAGTTGAGTATGCGGATGCCCTGGAGTCGTAGGGGGGCCAGAGCTGCATCCACACACTTCGTAAACATATGGGGTGGGAGTGCTAGGCCGAAGGGAAGAATCCTTTATTGGTATGCTTCGCCTCTGAAAGCAAACCTCAGGAACTTCCTGTGTTGAGGAAGAATGGAGACGTGGAAGTATGCGTCCTTGAGATCTGTCGTGACAAACCAGTCCTCCTCCCACGGAGGAGCTCCGGAAGGATAAAAGGAGGAGCGACGACAGTGGAAGACGAGAGAGGACCAGGCCTGGACTTTATTTTGTGTTTTTTGTGCGGCAGTTGTCCTTGAGGGGCTGCCGCTTTGCTTTTGCGTTTGTTTAATTTATTATTAAAGTGTTTGAATGTTTGCCAGTTCCCAGCTCCTTCTTCCCGTTCTATGAACTTCGTTACACGCCGCACATACTTTTAAGCTTCCTGGTCGCTTACGTCACCTGCCCGTGATGTCTCGCCCTTCCACTGGACTGATTACAGATGTGATTCAGAGCGTGGTCTTGCTGCAGGCATTCCCTTAGCGTTTCCTGAAGAGGAACAAAAGTGTCACAAGTGTTATGTCCCATGACGTAAGTGAATGGTGATTGGGTGAAGATAACTTTGTGGCTTGTCTCTCTCGCTCTCTCTCTCTCTATTCCTAAGCAGCGCTCCAAATCATCAGCAGCTGAGCCTAATTAGGAGCGTGGAACAGACAGTGTATAAGACGACAGCAAAGCAGAGACTAGAGAGAGATCCCCGTTTGTGCTCACGGGCCATAGTCATTTTTATTTGATCTTAATTTTCGTTAACAAAATAATATTGTTGCTTCCTCCCCAACCCCTAAACTGGGGTAGGAATGTAACACAAGTATTGAGCCTTATGGGACTCTGTATGTCATGGAAATCCATTTAGACCTATGCTCCCCTTTAGTGAGAGCTATTTGCTGTTGAGATTGAAATGGCCTGCAAAATGGTCTGAAACAAACTGCAAAACTGCTTAATTTTCAATAATTACTTCTGACAGCACTGAATATGCTAGCAGCACTATCTAGCCGCTGTGTGCAGGATGCCCTTAGCTTGTTAGCTAGGGTCCAATTTGAACAAATATAGAAATGTTTGATTATACACATACACATATTAACTAACGTCTCAGAACAACTCAGTTTGCAGTAAATGCTGGTCACATGAACTCAGCTCTGCCAGCGCAGTGAGTTTGGGCCACTTCTAACATGGATTTGAAAATATTATTTGCAAATAATATTTTTATTTTTAAAATATGTACACATTTACTCTTAATTGTTTGTCTAATATGCTGCAAATGATGCGCATCAGTGGATATTACAGTTTTTCCCAATTGATTTGATACCAACACAGGTCACTGTTCTCAAAACAGGTAACACAGTGATCTGAGTACTTTGTAATTGTCCTAAAACGATTGTTCATTGTCTGTTCATGATTTTCATTTATTTCACACATTTTCAAATTACAAATCATGCTAAGAATTTCCTCAAAACACTATGCACAAAATTCTCTAATGTATGATTCGCATATCTAGCACCCCTAATTTTGAAGAGCAGACATCAAGCTTCTGTATGATTGGATCTATCTTTTTGTCACAGTAAGTTTCAACACCTTTAAGCACCTCACTTGATATTTGCATCACCAAACTGTCGATCTCAGCCTGGCTCGGCAGAGGCCTGATTTGCCATATTTACTTGACCGATCTGAGGCGATGTAATCTCTGATGATTTAGAAGTTTTCATCAAGAGAATATACTTCTGAGTTCTAGGCATACTCCAGTGTATTACCAAAAGATATTTTACCATTGATCCGTTATATATCTTAGTTAAAGTGCTAAGAGACCGATGGACCGAGCATTGTGTTGCTACTCCGCCATTAGTGTCATGTGACCTCCCAACCACCTTCTTGGTTTATTCAGCTCATGGTGCATGTTTGTTAGCTGTTTTGTTGTGTTTAGATTTTTCCTCGTCTTTGGACCCTTTTGGACATTTTCTTTGTTAATTTAAATCAATACAAACTTGCTGTAATTGATTCCACTCTTCTTTCCCTGCATTGTTGTAACAGGTGTTTTATGAAGAATTGAATTACTGAAATATATCTAAAGGAAGGATATATACTTGTTTTCAGTACGGTTGTTTGTTTTGTTCTTTACACAGGCTATGTGGATGTAATCTCACTGCTCAGTCCTGTGAAAGTTTGTTCTCAAACTCAAACATCCTGAGAGAGCTGGACCTGAGTAACAATGACCTGCAGGATTCTGGAGTGAAGCTTCTTTCTGATGGACTGAAGAGTCCAAACTGTCAGCTAGAGATTCTGAGGTAAATTGTTTTAATAAAATAAATAGGCAAAGTGTGTTTATCAAATTTTAAAGCTTGCGATGTAATTTGATATAATTATACATTGCGGAACTATGTTTATGTACATGCAAAAAGCTCATGATTCATTGTTTTCAATGCCTTTCTGGATTTGAAAATACAACATGTATCAAACATCTGCCCTTTTATTTGATTGGCCATCCTAATCACCAGTTGATATTGTCTGGTGTACTGTTAGTTTAAATGTTTTTGTCATCCAAACAAATTATAATATGTGCGTAATGGAGTGCAGCAGAACAGCAAGAAGAATATCTAATATTAACCCCTTAGCATTCCTATGAAATGTAACTAAATTTGAAATGTACAACAGGCG
The DNA here is from genome assembly GCA_036247105.1 of Cirrhinus mrigala. Lineage (NCBI taxonomy): Eukaryota > Metazoa > Chordata > Actinopteri > Cypriniformes > Cyprinidae > Cirrhinus > Cirrhinus mrigala. The sequence continues at coordinate 233,637 of JAMKFB010000702.1, read as the reverse complement.
GTACAATAAAACACTAACATGTTAACATCAAATCAGGGCTCTACAATTAGATTTCTTTTTAGTATTTTTACATAGTCACATACAGTAGTTTTCAGTCACAAATGCAGCTTGGTACCTGTATAAAAGACTCTTTTATATCTTGCTGTTTGATAGGGGATCAAATACTTATTTTACTCATTAAAATGCAAATAAATTTATAACTTCTTTGAAATGTGTTTTCCTGGATTTTTTAGTTGTTATTCTGTCTCTCACTATTAAAATAAACCTACCATTAAAATTATAGACTGATCATTTCTTTGTCAGTGGGCAAACATACAAAATCAGCAGGGGATCAAATAATTTTTTCACCCCACTGTGTAAATATATATTAGGGGTGTGCGACGTGACAATTTTTGATTGTGGAGACATTTTTATCATCCACGATCAAAAATTGTAATTTTGGAGAAATAACGTAGTATTGTGCTATTCTATCACTTGCAGTCCTGGCACCTCCGTCTCAATATACTGTACAATGGGACATACATTCACATCAGTGTTAACTCAACGGTTACACTCACAGGACACTGCACTTATTATACTAAACATGCTGCTACTTGTCATTAAAGGGATAGTTCACCCAAAATTATATTTTCGTCATTATTTACTCACTCTCATGTTGTCCCAAACCTGTATTAATTTCTTTCTTGTGCTAAATGCAAAATAAGATATTTTTAAGAGTGTGGGTAGGCCTAACCAAAAAGTAGCTGGTCCCTATTGAATTTAATAATAGAAATGATCAAATAGATAATGTTCAACAGAAAAAAGAAACTCATTCAGGTTTAAAACAACCTGAGAGTGAGTAAACAGAAACTGTATAAATATAAAACACTATGACAAAATTGACAGACAAATGACAGAATTTTCATTTTTGGGTGAATTATTCTTTTAATGTTAATAAAACAATAAAACACAAAGAAAAATCACGCACTGCTCTTGACTGAAGAACTTTAAAACAGTTGCTTTAATAAGAAACAATGTACAATTGATGTATATAGTGTATAAGTATGTAGTGTCTCACTTAGGCATAAATATCTGCCATCCTTTTCTGTTACCTTGAAAGGCTTTGTTTTTAAAGAAGGGAAATTAGTTTGGCTGTACTGCTCAGTCAACTTGCAAAATACTTAAAACCAACATGACAAAGAATCATGATAAAATTGTGAATCATGATATTTCAGGGAAAAAATCATATGATATGATATTTTTGTCATATCACCCACAACTAATCTGTCTCTCTCTGATACAGTACTGTGCAAAAGTCTTAGGCCACTAGTATTTTTATCAGCTAAATATGGTTCAAAGTCAGTTGAAGTCAGTCTTTTGCTGTAGTGTGTCAGTAGGAAATATCAGTTTACATTTCTAAACATTCATTTTGCCATTAATTGTAATAATCCAGTGAGATTTTTGTGTGGAGCACAGGCTGTTGTCAGACTCCTTGTGCAAACAGAGATGTGATCTCTCCATCATTCAATCCAGTCTGTCTTAAGAAACAGAAAAAAACGGAGACAGACTAAATCCAGAAGAACTGTGGCAACATCTCCAAGATGCTTTAAGAGACCTATACCTACAAAGCTACAGTACTGTTAAAATTTGTAGGCAGTTAGGCACATAAAATGAGGATGCTGTCAAAAACAATGTCATAAATAGATTTTCTTTATCAATGAACTTCTATTAACTAAAATAAATAAGCATTTGATGTGACCATCCTTTGCGTTTAAAGCAGCTTTTGCCGTATGTGCACTTGTGCATAGTTTTTCAGGTAGCTTTGCAGGTAGGTTATTTGAAACATCTTGGAGATGTTGCCACAGTTCTTCTGGATTTAGTCTGTCTCAGTTTTTCTGTTTCTTCGTGTCATTCCAGAGACAGACTGGATAATGGTGAGATCAGATCTCTGTGTGGAGCACTGACTGTTGTCAGACTCCTTGTGCAAACAAAAATCTCACTAGATTATTACAATTAATGGCAAACAGAATGTTTGGAAATATTAACTGATATTTTTTTTACTGACACACTACAGCAAAAGATAGAAATTACTTACTTTAAACCATTTTTTTAGCTGGTGAAAATACTAGTGGCCTAAGACTTTTGCACAGTATATATATATATATATATATATATATATATACTTTAATACTGACCTCAAGACATGACCATATAGGAATAATTCATGGCTGAAATGGGTATAAATGTATGAAAGATTTGTCTGATTGTCACGTCAACTATTGCTGTGTTTTCAGATTGTCTGGCTGTATGGTGACAGAGAAAGGCTGTCGTTATGTGTTTTCAGCTCTGAGTTCAAACCCTTCGCACCTGAGAGAGCTGGATCTGAGTTACAATCACCCAGGAGATTCAGGAGTCAAACTACTCACTGAAAAACTGTTGGATTCAACCTGCTCATTGGACAAAATCAAGTATGTCTAGCAAGAAGATTTTACATTTTTCTATTTTAACTCCTCAGTGGCTATGTAATATATACTTTACACTTATACACATATTTACACACACACACACACACACACACACAAATATAAATATATATATATATATATATATATATATATATATATATATATATATATATATATATATATATATATACAGTTGCAGAGTCTTAGGCTACTAGTATTTTCACCAGTTAAAAAAAAATGAATGTGTTATTTCTATCTTCTGCTGTAGCGTCAGTAGAAAATATCAGTATACATTTCCAAACATTCATTTTGCTATTAATTGTAACAATCCATTGAGATTTTTGTTTGCACAAGGAGTCTGACAACAGCCAGTGCTCCACACAGAGATCTGATCCCATCATCATCTGGAATGACATGAAGAAACAAAAAACTGAGACAATTCAGATGAACTGTGGTAACGTCTCCAAGACGCTTCAAGAAACCTACCTGAAAAACTACCTGAAAAACTAAGTGTACCTTTTCTGTTTCTTCATGTCATTCCAGATGATGATGGGATCAGATCTCTGTGTGGAGCACTGACTCTTGTCAGACTCCTTGTGCAAACAAAAATATCAACAGATTATTACACTTAATGGAGATAGAAGATAGAAATAAGATAGAAATAACTGACATTAAACCATTTTAGCTGGTGAAAACACTAGTGGCCTGAAACGTCTGCACAGTACTGTTTATATATATATATATATATATATATATATATATATATATATATATATATATATATATATATATATATATATATATATATATATATATATATATATACACACAGCAATTCTTTTTTTTTTTTTCAGTTTAACATATTACAAATATTTAACAAAATTAATGCAGGGGCGGGGATAGGGTTAGATACCCCACTCACAACTGCTGCTTCTGTCTCTTTTTTTCTTGACAAGAAATGTGTTTATTTAGACATAGAACATCTTTACAATGAGACTTTTCAGATGCACTCTTCAACTTCACCTCAGCACTAGGTGCTAGTCAAACAAACATGGAAACGGTACAGGTTATAAGGAGCTTCAGTAGAACAACAATGAACTGTGGTCAGATGAGATGTCAGGCCATATGTCAGTAAAAATGAATTTTTACTGTTCTGTCAGCCGTTATACTGTGCTGGTAGCGTGTGCTCTTCAATTACATGCACAAATGCAGTGATGCAACTGTGTCATTTCATAGCAAAGTACGAAAGAAACTACGAGCATGCAGTGGTAGTTATATCATCAGCCATGTTCAGCAGCAGATCTTAAAAAAATAGCAGCCAAAATAATCTAATAACCCAGTCAATAACTTTTTATAGCTCTATCTATATTTAGTTATAGAATTTAGTTTTTGATAATATGACATATATTATAATAAGTTTAGGTGATTGTTTTAAGTTCCTTTAAATTAGAAGTTGTTATTTTTTAAAGTCTAATAAATGTTAAAATTGATAGCTCTCAATTATGTAAGAAATAACTGACTCCAGGCCATTGAATTATTAGAAAAATGCACACCTGCTTCGTGTCATGACCGCATCACCACCTCAGGTGTGCATTATTTTTCTATTAATTCAACGGCCCCGAGTCAATTATTCCGCTTATACTACAGTTACCACACTTCAAGACATAGATCAGGTGATATATTTTAAGGCTTTCATTCGTTTTTTGTACTTAAAACACTACTGTGAGTAGGATTAACTGCTTATGCATCTCATTCAGTGCCTCTGTTGCTGATTCAAAGACCTCATTTTAGAGTAACAGAGGCTTGAGCTGTTGATAGCAGACTTATGAAAGTTATTAGAGAGAGAGAGATTAATCACTGTGAAGCGCCGTTGTCACCTCGCTTGTAAAATATATCATGCAACGTTTAAGTTGCTAAACTGTACTGATAAAGTGTATGTTTCCATGTGTGCATCTGTAAAGGAGAGAGAGTGCGAATGCTTTCCGTACATAATGTTGAATGGCTATAGTTCATGGTTAAATATTAGGAAAAAACAATTTCCTACAGACATCAGTAGTAATGGTATCATTGTTTTTCTTAAAAACAAACAAACAAACAAAAAATGATGCCATTAAACAAATATTAAGAAGATACTGCATATGTTGTTTGTACATTTAAAGATTGAATGCAAAATGATTGCAATTTAAAAGTATATTTAAAAACTTTAATGTTGGGTTGGTTTAATCGTAATTCATTTCAGAAAAAAAGTGTGATTTTTTTTTTTTTTGTTTTTGTTTTTTTTTGTTTTGTTTTGGTTTTTTTGTGTGTGTGTGTGTGTTTATATATATATATATATATATATATATATATATATATATATATATATATATATATATATATATATATATATAGGCACTTTATACACTTTGGGATCAGTAAGATTAAAAAGTTCCTTATCAAGGCTGCATTTATTTGATCAAAAATAAAGATAAACAGTAATATAATGAAATAAGTGCAATATTAAACAATAGTTTTCTATTTTAAAATACTTTAAAAATAAAATGTATTCCTCTGATGCAAAGCTGATTTTTGTTTTTTTTTTATCAGCCATTACTTCAGTCTTCATTGTCTTCACAGTCACATGATCCTTCAGAAATAACCCAAAAATTTATTTTAAATTGTCATAAATTTTTAACAACAATTTATTTAACTACTTTTATTTATTTTTTACAACAGCATAGCAAGACCCAATGAACTAGGGCTGTGTTCGATATATATGACAATGTACTTGATTATAAGGGTATTGATGCAGCTGTTTCTGTATCAGTTCCACAGCAGGTGCACAGCAGTAGGCTGCTCTTAATTTGAATGCAAAAAAAAAAAAAATAGAGTATATTATAGGCTACAACAAAGTTTAATGTGGCCACAGAGGAACACAGCTGAGGTTGCCTGATGTAAACGTAATCACTGAAAGAGCTTCATATTCAGAGGTGGGTAGTAACGAATTACATTTACTTCGTTACATTTACTTGAGTAATTTTTTGGGGTAACTAGTACTTTTAGAGTATATTTAAAGATAGGTACTTTTACTTTTACTCAAGTACATTTTTAGTGAAAAAACTTTACTTTTACTTCGCTACATTTGATGGCGTTCCTCCGTTACTGACAAAATTGTAATAAATATTAGACGTTGGAGAGGCTGCTTCGCGAGAGTCTGCTACGCATCTCCGCGTAAGTTCAGCGCGCGTTTAGAAAGATGATGGCTGAAGCAGAGGATGATGTGTGTGAGCTATCGGGGGCAGATCACCCGTGGCCTCAAATCAACTCTATTTTTTCACTTCAAGATGTGAGAAAGAACAGTTTCATAATGCGATGCATTCTTTCGCTTAACCGTTCCGTTTCGTGCCGATCCGGGCCAGTCAGCACGGATACGGTTTCATTTTCCACTGTGGTGCTGATAACGGAACTCTTTGGAATGTAAATACAAATGCGTTAGTCGTTGCCTTGGTAACGCAATTGTAATATAAACAGAGATATGATCAGATATTTCTGTTTTTGGGACTTTGTTAAATAACAGAAAAAAGGACACAACTATAAACAACGCAAAAAATAAAATAAATAAACAGAAGGCGACGACAGGTATAACGTTACCAACAAATGCTGAGGGGATTATGCATGCCAATGGAGACGGACACAGAAGCTAAAACCTTTTTTAAAAACTAACACATTTATTGACAGTATTAATGCATGAGCTATGAACGCAGCGTAACAGCTGTTTACTTGGCTGATTGATCATACAGCGCGCTTTCGCTTAGCACACACATTCTAGCACGATAGTGGAAAAGCGGCTAATATGATGATGCCTATTTGAACCCTATTAATGGTAATTTGGTAACTATGGGCACTTTGACCCTATAGTACCATATTTCACACACTGTCCGAATGTTTTTCCTCATATGCGCGCTTGTGCAAGCAATGACAAATATCTTGTGAACCTTACAAACAACACACCTTCGTAAAAAAAACGTTCATTCTAAACGTCTGCATGTTTTCATATCCATTTTCCAAAAATCTAAATAAATTGAAGTGCATACTGTGACGTTATACACACATTCGTACACTAATGTGCCCATCACAGGACTGAGAGAGGCTACTTTACTTCAGCCTATGTTTAATATAAACAAAACAAAGAGACTTTCAAGGAGAGGTGTGTGGAAGCTTTCCAAATAGTTTGAAATTCAAGGTTTTCGCTTCATATCAATCAGATCAGAAGTAACTAGTAACTAGCTACTTGAGTAGTTTTTCCATCGGATACTTTTTTGCTCTTACTCAAGTAACTATTGGGATTGTTACTTTTACTCTTACTTGAGTAAATATTTCCATAAGTACTTTTACTTTTACTTGAGTACAAATTTTGGGTACTCTACCCACCTCTGTTCATATTTGAAATATCTGCTAAATGTAGGGGTGTGACAAGACACTTATCCCATGAGAACGAGACAAGATTTTTAAACTTTTCTTAAGAAATCCTCAATGATCAAATATATAGGGAAAATAGTCTTTTATTCAACTGAAAAATACAAAATGCAAAAAAATGTAGTTGCACTTTGAACTTTATGAAATTAAACATCCATTTTAATGAATTATATGCAGTAATAAACAACATTTAAACAAGAGCTTCACGATTCTGAATAAATTGAGATTCCCAGTTATTTTTAATAAATTGGAGAGCATGATTCTCTCATGATTCTGCAGAAAAAAGATTAGAGAACTAAACAAAATAACGTAATTTACTAGTGGTTCTGACAAACTGTTAATTGCTTAAGTCTTTTAAATACCTATATTTATTTAAACAAAATAATAATAATAAAAAAAAAAACAATGAAGGAGTCAGTGTCTCACATCATTAAGACTAGTTTGACTATTGAAATCTGAATGAATGATTCAATGATATACCTTTTATAGAACGGGCATTTGTCGCCACCTCCTGGCGGAAGAGGATGAGCGTTTCTATACATATAAGTATTAAGATACTTTCGTTTTGATCGCTACTGTAGACAATAAGTGTTTATACCCAAACTATAAACTTTTATCCCAGTACTTCTGTAATGTCTGTAACACAGAAATAATGATTATAATGTGGTTGAAAAGACTGTTTGTGTTGCCCTTTCTGCATTCACATTTAGCCCGACCCTCTGATTCATTAAGATGGGCAGCGACAAAACCTGCTTCTCACGCTCCACTGACACTCGCGATGTGAAACAGTCCTAACAGTCATAGCTACATCGTTGTCATTCAGGAATAAGATCGCATGGGTGTTTGAATCGAGATCTCAATATTTTAAGGATTAATTGTGCAGTTCTATTGTAATCACTGAAAAATGTTTCATGGGGATATCGTCACGAGATCCGACTGGTCTCACGAGACACATCTGATCTCGCGAGATCTCGTGCCACAAGATCTCGTCACATCCCTAGCCAAATGTGTTACCTGTTTTTGTCAACCTGGCAACCGTGTGCACGCTCTGTCTCTCCAATGGGGATAAAAGCACTGCTTTCTGAAAACATCAGTCAACTCACAGTTTAGTGACACTTCATAATCTATTCTCAGAAAAGTGTCATTGATCAAGTGTTTATTTACGAGAGAGAGACTGTGTATATATGAATTACTTCCATTTTGCTGTGTTTATCATTTATCAGTGCAGCTGTGACTTTAATTGATTCAAATAACAATGATTATGTTAAACTCCTTGCAGAGAAAGATAATGCAGCTCTTCAGCAGTTAAAATACTTTATTAGTAAAAAAAATTGCGGGTCAGCCCTGAAGTTTGTGTCTGAATGTGTGTGTGTGTGTGTGTGTGTGTGTGTGTGTGTGTGTGTGTGTGTGTGTGTGTGTGTGAACTACAGTGAAGACAGTGCATTAGTTTACAACTTCTCACAACACTTCCCATTTTTATTTTTATTTTTATTTTTTAAATGTATAGTATGTTGATTTGTGCAATGATCACCTACCAGCAATGTGAAGATGATTTTATGAATATATGAGCTCAACTGTCTGCTCTGCCTGTAGTTATCAATGATCTACAGTATTCAGTGTGTAATAAACAGCTGTTTAACTCAATCCTGCTGAGGAGAAATTCACTGCAGTCTCGTATCCAGATACACAGCCCTACTAGCAACCACACCATGTACCCTAGCAACTGCACAGGAACACCCTAGCAGCCACCTTGTGTACCTTTGCAACAACATAGAACAGCCTAGCCACCACTCCAAGTACCCTAGCAACCATATAACAACACCCTAGCAACCACCCAGAACGTGTTATCAACCAAGTAACTTAGCAACCGTATAGCAACAGCCTAGAAACCACCCAAACACATTATAACTGCATAGAAACACTCCAGAAACCACCCAGAACACCCTAGTCACTACATAGTAACACCCCAGCAACCACATTGAGTGTCTTAGCAACTGCATAGCAACCACCCAGAACATGCTATTAACATCAATACAACCACCCAAGTACCCTGGCAACTACATAGCAACAGCCTAGAAACCACCCCAAGTACCTTAGCAACTCCCTAGCAACCACTCTGTGTACCTTGGCAACTGCACAGCAACAGTTAGTTGACTGTCTGAATGTGTGTGTGTGTGTGTGTGTTTTCTAGTGTGGATCATGGAGGAGAATCCAGGATTACAGCAGGACTGAAGAAATGTACGTCTACAAACACACACACACACACACTCACACACACACACACACACACAGCTGTAGTGATTGTTGTCGTGTTATAAATGTGTCTGTTCTTGTGTTCAGATGCCTGTTTTCTCACACTGGATCCAAACACAGCACACAATTATCTTAGATTGTCTGAGGACGACAGAAAGGTGACAAACAAATATGAGAAACAGCCGTATCCTGATCATCCAGACAGATTTGAAGTGTATTTTCAGGTGTTGTGTAGAGAGAGTGTGTGTGGACGCTGTTACTGGGAGATTGAGTGGAGTGGACGTGTGGATATATCAGTGTCATATAAGAGCATCAGCAGGAAGGGAGCAGGTGTGGCGTACTGGTTTGGATTTAATGATCAGTCCTGGAGTTTGATCTGCTCTCAATCCAGTTACTCATTCAGACACAACAACATAAAGACTGATCTCCTTGTGAAGTCCATCAGCAGTAGAATAGGAGTGTATGTGGATGTGAGTGCAGGAACTCTGTCCTTCTACAGCATCTCTGACACAATGAGTCTCATCCACACAGTCCAGATCACATTCACTCAGCCGCTCTATCCTGGGTTTTCTGTTTGGTCTGGAACAGTAAAACTGTGTTGATGAATCAGAATAGACTGATGAGAGATTCTACCCATAATGCTTTGAGCTGCATGATGAATCAGTAACAGTGAGATGTTATCGAGTCTCTTCATGACATTAAAGGAGAAGTCCACTTCCAGAACAACAATTCACAAATAATTTACTCACCCCCTTGTCATCCAAGATGTTCATGTCTTTCTGTCTTCAGTCGTAAAGAAATTATGGTTTTTGAGAAATTATGGTTCGTTCATTTTGAACGAATCTTTAATGTGACTAGTTCATCTCATGGGTCTGTCACGTGATGAACGAACAACTCAAACCTGAAAACTTGCCAGATAAGAGGTGAGGTGAGCTAATCATAGACTAAAGACCCAGGTAAACAATGAATTAATCTTTTCTCTTTCTTACAGCATTATAGTTTTGTCTTGTTTGTAGTGTGATCAACGTTTGTGTAAGCAGCAGATGTGTTAGCGAGATAACATAGCATTTTAATTATATTTTGCTAAAATGAACGAAATGAACAAAATGACTCAAAAAAAGATTTGTTCATTTTGCTGAACAAGACTCAAAGGTCCGAGTTGGTAAAATGATCCGAACTTCCCATCACTACTACGAATCACGTCTAAGTTCATCATCTGTGTACTCCAGCTAAAAAGGTAGAGTATGGCGAAAAACTACATCTTATTTTCTCCTTCAGCTTCAGAATCGTCCAACATCGTTGTAGCTTTTTGTTTGTAAACAGTGTTTGACTTACTCGCACTTTCTTAGTCTTTGCACGTTCGCTTTGTAAACACTAGGTCTGCCCAGAACCTGTGCTACACAAGCTTTTGTGCTTAAAAAGTAAACACATTTTTATTTTCCAAAAATAATGGCCGATTGTTTTGCTAGATAAGACCCTTCTTCCTCGGCTGGGATCATTTAGAGAGCCTTTGAAGCTGCATTTTGGAAGTTCAAAATTGGGGGCACCATTGAAGTCCATTATATGAAGAAAATTCCTGAAATGGTTTCCTCAAAAACCTTTCTTTACAACTGAAGACAGAAAGACATGAACATCTTGGACGACAAGGGGGTGAGCACATTATTTGTAAATTGTTGTTCTGGAAGTGGACTTCTCCTTTAATACTGCAGCTCATCTGTCATCTCAAATAACAGAATAAATGTGTGTCATAAATCCTCATATAGACAGTAATCAGTGTGTGTGAGTCTATATTTGTGTTTTTATTGCTGTGTCTCATCAATAATTTGTTTTATTAATGTTAAAATGTAAAAATGTCACAATCATGATTTATTAAGAAACATAATTTCTCTATTGTTTTTGTACAGAAATAATAAAACAATGACAAATCAAGTTTAGATCAGATTTTAATTGATGTTTGTATCATGAATGTAATCGATTCCTCACAAGACTGAAATGAGCTTCTGAAATTATTATGACATTAATCACAGCATTTAATAGAATATACTACTGTAACTACAGTAAAGCTGTAGTAAATTATTATAAGATGTCTTTTAATAAGTGAAAGCTGTCACAATACATTTTCAAAGTTTCATGTTCTTATCACAGTATATTTAGACAAAAATCATATTTTATTTACTGTTTTTATTTACTTTTTGTATACTGAATTAATATGAACAAGTATTATATTATAGATGTAATACAAACGTTACTTCAGCTGATATATTTGTATCAACACTTATTAATTTAAATTATTTCAACTTCAATTATTGCAAATATAACAAATCAGTAAAAATATGTTATGATTATAATACTCCTGTGCTCCTAAATTAACTGTATGTATACATGTATGTAATAATGTATTTATTAATAATAATAACAATAATAAATATTAATTTTAAGTTAAAGTAAAAAAACTAAATATTACAATAATCAAATTGCCCTCAAAAAAGTCAGCATTTAATAATAAAATAAAATTATTTTTTTTATTTTTATAATGTAAATTAAAACAAATATAAGAAACAAAAAATGTGGTTGCAATAATCATAATAACAAAATTATCAATAATACAAATTATATTTTGATTATTCGAATTACAAAAACAAAACTTAATGCAATAATACTACTTCAATATTTTCTTCAACAAAAAGTCAATAGATATCTTCTTTTTTTATTCAGTAAAAGCCAAAATATTAATTATTATAAGATGATAATAAAATAAAGCTGTTGTAATTGCAATAATAATATTGTAATATAAAGTAAAAACTCAATATTCATTAATAATAATAATTAGAGAATTTAAATACTGATTTTTGTTTTACTTTACAGCAACTACCATTTTTATGGATTTGTTTCTATTATTTATTAAATTATCATTTAAATAGTATTAAAGCAAAGCTCATATTGTTATTATTATTATTATTATTATTAATTATTATTGTTGTTGATTTGTTGTAATTGTTATTAAAACAAAATACAATTACTATTTAAGAGACTATTTTCAGACTTTCACAAAGGTCACGGAGGCTGCCCTTGCCCCCTCAGGGAAATGGGCATATGCATTCTCAGTTATCTCGGTGACTGGCTGGTCCTAGCACACTCACAAGGTTCGGTTTGCACTCTCAGGGATGTGATTTTCAACCACCTGGCTTGATTGGGACTTCAGGTCATCTGGGAAAAGAGTAAACTCTCAGTACGGGGTTTCTCTTTTCTTGGTGTGGACTCGGTCACTTTTCTTCACGTCTTGCCTAAGACTGTGCATAGTCAGTGCTGTAATGCGTGAGAGCACTCAGATCCAGGACAGCGGCTCCCCTTATGTACCAGGACTCTTGGGGCATATGGCATCCTCAGCCGTGGTCACGCTGCTGGACCCGATGCATATGAAACTGCTGTAACACTGACTTCATACCGAGTCC